>VZRO01007719.1:476082-483582 GCA_013397915.1 Daphoenositta chrysoptera | reverse complement strand
CCTCCGCGCTGTTGTCTGTTGCTGCTCTATTTCAGATCTGTGTTTATTGACATTGGACTTGAGCCATTAGGGAGATTTAACAAGTCAAAGCAGTAAATTCAAGGGACGCGCTGAGCTGCGTATTTGTTTGAAATCAGCATCACAACATTTGGGGGCGCGGGCGGAGATGCGCGGGGGAGCGCGGCGGCCCCGCGGGCTGCGCGCTGGCGGCCGCGGCGCGGGAGAGGGCGCGGTGGCCAGGGGGGTCCCCGGGCCTGGGCAGGCTCGGGCAGTCGCAGAGATGAAGAGGAAAATGGCACTTTAAATGTACGGTGGCGAGTCACACGCATTATGCAGCGAGAAACCTATTGCACCTTTTGAAAATATTTTGCTTTGGGGCATAATCTTTTCAGACTTTTATCTCCGCCGTTACTATATAGTTTTAAAAAAAAGGCTCTGAAAGTGCAGTTTCATCTTGTTAGTTGAGCTCGGATTTTATCTTTGAGGATTTGTTCTGACTGCTAGATCTTTAAAGAAAAAAGGAAAGGAGAAAAAGCATCCTCGTTGTCTAAAAATGTAGGTCATCACTTGTTTAGGAAAAGTTTGTCGAGTTATGTGTCCATTGATCTGGTGATAAGTTTTGAATGCTTTCTTTAACTGATCGTGTTGATATAATCGTGGGTTGGACTTGATGAATGAGTTCAGTTGTCCCCCATCTGACAAGCTTTAGCAGCTTCATGCATTTTAATCAGCCCAATGATTCATGTATTTTCCACCTTTTTTCTGTGTGTGGGATCCGTTCTTTAAAAAAAAAAAAAAAAAAATGGTCGCAACTGGATTAATTGCCCTCTACATTAATCTTAAAACTTTTGCAAGGACCTTGTGGTATGTAGTAAGGAAATGGGGATGTCACTTACTGTGGTTGTGGTCCAGAAATTCAGAGAGAGATCAGTCAGAGACAAAACCTCTGTAACATCATTGCCGTAGAATTCGTGAATCCTGTCTCTTCATTAGAATACAATGTTGTATTCTTGCTAGTAAGCACTTCAGTATGTGGTTGTCTTGTAACTGTGCTCGCAGAATGCCTCGTCTCCAAGGCACTTAGTTACTCACTTCACTAGACAGCTTCTACAATTTTCAACAGTTGCAGAATCCTTGTAAAATCCCTAGCAGATTTGGGGAACCCCTCTAGAAAGTGCCCCAAATCCAGTTTTCATTGTAGCTACTTTGCCTTTACTTTTAAAAAGGGACTGTATATTGAATTACAGAAAAACGGGTATAATTGTGTTACACTTTGCAAACTACTGGTTTTGGAAAGTGTTGATCAATAACAATGGAGAAATTCTAGTAGTGGTTGGACTAACTCGTGCTTATGAAGGTTTAAACACCAGGTAAAAGGCTACAATAACTCACTTTTACTCAAAAAAGATTTTGCGATGCCACTTGTAAGAAAAAACACCACTGACAAAAATTCGGTGTTCTCAGTCTTTAAATAGTCACTAATCCTGTAAAGATTTTTTTGTTTGCTCTGTATTGCAGAAGCTTACTAATTTTTATACTGTTTAGAGAAAATGTAACTGGGAGTAAATATGTGATAAGTCCACATACACATAGGCATGAATGTAATACGTGTTTATATTCGGTATAAGTGTATAGGGCACAAATGCAGATGTGTGTATATGCACAGATGTATAGATATATAGATATAAACCCCACAGAACACATTCTCCCTTTGCTAAACTGGCGATAACGACAATTTTATCTAAGTTGTGCTATGTTAATAACTATATCTATGGTAACCTTGTATGAAAAGGCTGTTTAGATTATCTAAATATTGGAATAACACCATTCCTCCATCATGAACTAATGTTTTTACTTTTCTCGTGTAAACTCTTTAAAAAGACAAATAAGAAACTAAATCTGCATTTACATATTTTAATGAGAAAATATTATTTGGACGACTAGGTTCATAATTTAATGTAGACACTTTATAACCTTTGTCTTAAAACACACATGCTGGGAACAAGAACACCAATATTTAAAATACCATGCTTATTCTGTACAGGGAAAAAAAAGTTAAAAAGAAATGTCCTTACAGTTTCAATAGACACTAATGCTGTTTGGAGGGGGTGTTCTTTTTTTTTTCCTTAACTTAAGCAGTTCACAACAGAACAACAGTTCAGTTTCCAGCAAACTACCTAAAACTAGAAAGGAGTATATCAAACAAAAGTGCATTTTACACATTTTATAATCATTCATATGCACAAACATTTACAGTTTCCCTAGCCCCCTCTCTCTTGTCTGCAAAGCTCCAGCAGAAATCAGGATGACCTCCACAGTTGTACCTGCTGTTGTATTACTTTTCCACATTTTATCAGTGACTGCAGCAGCTTTTCTTTAAGCTATGTCGGGTCGTGTGCTTGGTAACAGGTTTATTTTTATTATAATTATTGTTGTTGTTTGTTTTTAAGCTATGAAATAAATAGCTACAAAATTAAAAAAATAACAACAACAACCAAAAAACCAACAACAAATTAAGCCTCAGCTCCCCAAACCTTCGGGTTAATCAGAAGTTAACAGACAAGTCAACTCCTCCTTCTCTTTCACCTGAAAACTACAGTAAACATCCACGTTACAACAGGTACTGCAAAAGGGACCTCATCTGATTTACAGTACAGACGCAAGTTCAGTATTTACATTAACCCAGGCGCTTTGTAAACATGACGGGTGTGCCGGGAGAGGCTCCGCTGCCCCGGCGGAGCGGCGGGACGCGCACCCGCACAAAGGACACCGCGCTCTTCCCGGCGTTTCCAACAGCCAAGCCTTTGCTGCTCGGAGGCTGGAAACGCCGCTGCTCTCGTGCAGTGACACAGCAGCCATCCTTGTTTGTGGTACTAAAGATCGGTCCTGTATAAACCCCTGCTTTTCCCCAGACAAAGGAAGGGAAAGAGGCATTGCCGAGCCAGGCTTGCCTGGTCGCCGACAAATCGCAGATGCCTGAAGTACTTTTGGAAAACTAGCGATGCAAGTGGCAGTTCCTACCGGGGGGGAGGGGGCGGGCCGGGCCGGTTCCTTTCGCCTCAGAAGAACGGAAAACAAAGTTCAGAACCAGGGGAGAAGCCAAGCCGGCAGGGAGGGCTCGGCTGAAGGGGCAAAGCGGAAAGGGAGCTCACGCGAACGGCAAACCCCAGTTTCCCGCGGGGTGTTGTCTCTGCTTTCGAGGAAAAGAGTAGAGACGAAAGGGGAAAGAAGCGGAAGGAGGGAGAGAAGGGGAGGGAGAAGAGCTCGGAGGAAACTTTGGGAGAAGGGGGGAGGCAGCGTCCGTGCAGGCGGCCCGGGTCAGTGCACCGCCACGGAGTGCAGGGCGGGCGCCGGGCTGGTGAGAGTCTCGCTGGGGGTGGCCGGGCTGCTTTGGCTGGTGGCCGTCTGCGAGGACGTGGGGCTGAGGGAGGGCGGCGAGTTCGAGAGGATGGTGGGGATGGGCGCGGGCAGGGCGGGCAGGGCCGGCACCGCGGCAGGGGTAGGCTTGATGGGGACGGGGATGGCCGGCAAAGTCTGCCCCCCATGGCAGAGCGGTTTGATGGGCACGCCGTAGGCGCCGTACTCGCTGCTGGCCATGGAGATGGGGGTGGCGGTGTCGATCATGCCGGAGCTGTACATGTGGGGCCAGCCCGTGCCAATGGAGCTGCCCACCGTAGTCAACTGATTGGGGAGGGGGTAGGCGGCCGGCATGGGCTGCATGGTGGAAAAGGCGAGGCCCCCGGGCATCTTGTACTCTCTGGCGATGATGTTCTCGATAGCGAAGGGGTGCTTGAAGCTGGAGGGCTGGGACACGCCGAGATTGTACGTGGACATCTGGGGCAGGTGGGTGCCGGTGGCCGCAAGGGCGCTGAGCCGCAGCTTCGCTTGCTGCTGCAGGTACTGCGCCGCGTCCGCCGGCTTGCTGGGGGCCAGGTGGTCCGACTTGACCACCTTGAAGCGCTTGCGGCGGCGCAGGAAGCTGCCGTTCTCGAACATGTCCCCGCAGCTGGGGTGCAGCGCCCAGAAGCTGCCCTTGCCCGGCTGGTCGGGGCGGCGCGGGATCTTGATGAAGCAGTCGTTGAAGGAGAGGTTGTGGCGGAGGGAGTTCTGCCAGCGCTGTGTGTTCTCCCGGTAGTAGGGGAAGCGGTCCATGATGAACTTGTAGATCTCGCTCAGGGGCAGCATCTTCTCCGGGGAGCTCTGGATCGCCATGGCGGTCAGCGAGATGTAGGAGTAGGGAGGCTTCTGATCACTGTAAGTGTTTCTGCCCGGGCGAGGCATCTTCGCTAGGCGACCCGCGGAGATCTGCAGAAGGGCAGCGACAAGGGGAGGGGGGCGGGAGGAGGGGGTAGATGGGTGAGTCCGAGAGGATTTGCACGGACACCCAGGCGGGTCAGCCGGTGGGTCTGGGGCCGGGCTGGAGAAAAAAGGGCACAGGGAAGGGGTACGGTGGATCTCAGCCCTCGGAAGGAGGGGCGGGGTGGGGGGGCGCGGATGAGGGTAGGAGAAGACAGCCCGGAGCCCTGTGCCGCCGGAGGGGGAAAAGCGATGTGCCTCTCCAAGCTCCGGCCTCCCTCAGCCTGGCCTTCCCGCAGCAGCCCGCGTCCGTAAAGTTATTCTAGTGGTAGCTCTGTCCCCTGGTCTCGGAGAGGAGAAGGGGACCCCATCCCCTCCCCTCGTCTCCCACCCAACTCCATGCCAGCCCCTGCATAAGCCCACCTTAAAGTTGCTGGAAGTTGACAGTCCGCATCCGGGACGCAGCTGGGAGTCCGGACTCCTTCCCACCCCGCTCCTCCGGCGTGTCTCTCGCTCCTTTCGCGGCCACGCTGCTCCAGTTTAGTCCTGAGGAGGCAGCGAGCTGGCTTGGTTTTGGGAATCCTCTTGTACACCCCTCCCTTCGCCTCCGCGGGCTGAATCAGCTTCTTTTACACCACCGGCAGCTGGACTGTAGCAGAGGCTTGTTTGCTTCTCTGCAGCGGCGATGAGCTAAGTAGTTGCCTCCATGTCCTTCCTCTAACCATCTGATAGTTTTATGTGGTGACATGAGCAGAAAAGACCCCTGTAGAGGCGCTTCATTAATGTGCCACTTCTTTGCTATCATATGACAATCGCCTTGGGAGCAGGGGGAGGGGATCGGGGAGGAGGGGGCTGGAGAGAAAGGCATAATCTGGTTTCATTTACACCTATTTACATGGACACCTTGGGCCAATGGGAATCATTTCCATTTGAAGACAAGGCGAGGGGTGAAAAGGCTCCGCCAGCGGAATTGCAGTGCGATGGTACCCGGTGGCTGGGGGTGGGGGGGAAGGTATGCACTAACCTCTCAGTGGACTTTGCAGGAAGCTTAGTCTGCAATTCGCACTTACAAATGGAGGTACTGAGCAGTGGGATGTTTGACATGGAAATTGCTTGGCTGTGGTATTCTGTTTGTTCTGCATTGTTATCTGATTTGTATTGTTGGCTAACTTAAGGCGAGCCTTTTTCCCTGTAACGAGAGACTTTCTCTTTGCCAAATCCGCTCTCCCATAGCGAAGGTTCTTTCGAGGAGCGGTAAAATCAGGGCTCCTCGGCAGCCGCCCCGGGAATTTACTCTGCCCCCACCACCCTCCTACCCCGCCCCAGCCCATGCAGGACCGCTGCTCTAGTTCCGCGGACCTGTTGGTGTACGGCCGTGGGAGCTGCTCCCAACACATCAGAGCGAGCGGGCTCCCGGCCGTGGCTGGCCCCGGTGTGCTCGGTAACGAGCTGCCCTCCGCGCCGCGCCTCCGCTCCCGGGGCCGGGGAGGATCCGCTTGCGCGCCCTCCGCCCGGCCGGCCCCGAGGCTGGGGGGTCCCGCAGAGCCGGTCTGGGCTAATGGGTCCGTGCCAGCGGTCCCTGTGCTACACAGCGTCAACTCAACGCCGTTGCGGGATTTGCGCGGCGTGTCTCCGGCTGCTCGCCTGCCTGTGTGCTTCTCGGCGCGCACTTGTGTGTGTGGGAGCAGGCAGGACGTGCGACACCCGAGTTGCGGCTCTCTCTGATGCACGGTACTCCCTCCTCCCCGGGAACCAAGGCCCGATCCTGGAACCGCAGCCCAGACGAGCAATTCCCCGCCAGCCGTGTGTCCTGGGGGGAGGATCAGGCCCGGATGGTCCCAGGCTTGCCCTGGCACAGGAGGGAAGTTTGTATGATGTGTATTCCCGAGGCTGCGGTGCATCCTGTCACCCTAGAGCCAGAATTGAAGATTGTCTCGGGAGCTGCAAGCCCGGGGAGGAAGAGCCTTTGTGGTGAATACACATCTACTCCATTAACGATATTTTCGGAGTCGGTCAATAACTCACCAAAACGTAACTTAAACACGATGAATTTAGGAGATTAAACAATTTCATTAATATTGAAATGGCTGCTGAGGCTGAGCGCGCGCGCTTGAAATGCAAGCGCACGTTTTTCAATATTAACAGAAGTACTTGAAAAGAAGAATAATGTCACCTTCTTAATTCAGCAAAAATAGCCGGGTTGGGGGAGGGAGAGCGGTGGCGGCTCTGTGCAGCGCGGCTGCTGCGAGACGGGCTCTGAGAGAGCCTTGGAGTCTCCTCGGAGGGACGGTCCCCATCAAGCAGGGCTCCCTCAAACCTGGCAGGAGCCTCAAACCGCATTTCACACCGCGACCAGCGCCGACCTCGTGTGTGTTCGACCGTGCTCCCCTCGTCCCAAGCCGGCTGCCCTCGGTCCCATCTAATCCCTCTCTCTCGGGGCAGGATGTCGTTTAGCGAATAATGAGTAAATAGTTATGTTTCTAGGAATCCGAGAAGCCGACCGGCCCCGCGCTGCCGAGCTAACGAGCCCTTTGGGGGGGAAGACCTGCCGCATGCCTCCCTGTGCCCCTGCAGAGAGGGGCCCGGGAGTGTTTGTGCTGTTCAGAGGCCGGGAGCTGCCTTGCTCCGATAACCGGCTCCGAGATGCTCCATCCAGCCGGGCAGGGCANGGGTGGGGAGGCGTAAGAGATGATGAGACGATGGACATTTGTTAGAGGGTAGGAAAGACAATACTCTGAAATTAGGAGAGATTCCTCCCAGCATCCCCTAGGACACCGACCAGAAGGCTTCTATTTTTGTATTTAGAGCCCCCAAATATGTGGCTGTAAGGGACACTTCCCTCCCCCCACACACCCCCAGCTCCCCCGTCCTGGAAGTTGGGGAACTTCTAACACCCCCAGTTTGGATTTTATCTCTCGGCCCAAGTTCGCTCCTGGGATGCCTATCAAAAAGACAGCTCAGAAAATTCACAAACTGACAAATACTTTTCTTCCTCTATTTGCCAGCACCTTTTCTTTGCGAAGAAAAAAAAAACCAAACCAACCACTGATGCAAAAAGGAACCTCCAAGCTGTAAAGTTAAAGAAAAGTCGACTTCCGTTGTCATTTGCTACTCCGAGTGCAAACGAGGTATGGCTGTAAGGCACCCGATTTTTTTTTTTTTTTTTTTTTTTTTTTTTCCCCATTTTAAAGAAATGTGGGGGGG
>VZRO01007719.1:461919-472740 GCA_013397915.1 Daphoenositta chrysoptera | reverse complement strand
GGGGCTGCGAGCGCCGCGGGAGGCGGCTCGGCCGCGGAGCGCCCCGCACGCCCGGGGCCCGCGCAGAGGGGCGGAGGGCAGGGCGGAGCGGGGACGGGGCAGCCCGGCGGCTGCAGGCGAAGCGCTGGTTGCGCTTCCCGAGTCCAGTGGCTTCCATCGCTTCCTTACATCTGTTGACATCCTCCGCCCGCCTCAGCTCCCGGCCTCTGTACTCACGACGCGAGCAAAGCTCCCGTCTTCCCATCAACCCTCAGCTCTGCAGCAAAAACCATATTAACCTTCTTTAATATTTCATTCCTGGAAGAGATTCTTTGGATCTAACTTTAGAAAAGATTTCCCCGCAGCGCTTTCTTCCCATATATTTTTTTTTTCTCCGTATTTATTATCGAGAGATATGGTAGTCATACAGCATTCAACCAGCTAAAGAGGATAGAATTTGATAGAGCATTTTTTCCCCTTTTGGCGAGGAAAGATTTTACATGGGAATAAGAGGCATTGGGAATGGCAGAGCTTTTTGAGCTCTGAGAGCGAGATGTCTGCGCTGTCATTCAGAGGAGAGCCCTTTCGTATTTCTTCTGCTGGGAAGTATTTCCGTCTAAGTTCGCTCTCTCCTGAGCCGCGACCTGTAAAACCCTGGCTCTGTATTTTGGGTGACGGCAGTTTCAGTCGGCACGGCCGTTTTCTCGTCAAGGTAGAATTACACTTGTGAGGAGCGCCCCCGGTAGCAGAAGGGACGCGGGGCCGGCGCTGAGCCCCGCGGACCTGTTGGCAGCCCCGCGCGGAGCTGCGCGGAGCCGGGCGGAGCTGCCTGGGTAAACTGCTTGTGTATTTCACATTATCATCCCGCTATCTGCAGGCAATGTAGATTTTCTAAAGATCTAATGAATAAACAACCAGCAAGTGCTGGCGGTGTAATTTACATTGTTAATGCCTACATGTGTATAATAAATATGCATTTGTATGTCTTCAAATAAACTCTTTTTAGTTTCTAACCTGTGGTGATTTTTTTAAAAGCTGTCTTTTCCAAGAAACCAATTTTCCTTTTCGTTTCCTGAGCTGGTAGGGAAGGAAAAGACCTAGCAAAGCGCTTCACATCTGCTTTTCAATGGCAGCGGGGGATGCGCGGNTGCAACTCGCCACGCTTTTAACAGCAGAACAATTTAAATGTACAATATTAGCTCACAGTATTAGTCTGGAGGTGCAAAGAACAATCCATTCAGAGACCGAGCTTCAAAGGCACCGGATTCCCCTCAAGGAAAAGTTTACAAATGTGCCTGCTCCCTCCCTCCTTCCCTGCCTCCCCCTCCTCCCCTCCCTCGCCGGAGACAAACGGTTTTCCCCGAACGCTTCTGTAGAGGGCATCCCTGCACAGAGTNATCCCTGACCAGATTTCTCCCGCCGCGCCGTGCGAAGCCCTCTCCCCCCGCTGCGAACTGCGGAGCGCGGGCGCTCCGTGCGCAGCCCCGCCGGCCAGCGGGCCCCGCGCCGCCCTCGCGGGCCGCGGCAGTGGCAGCGGTGGTTGAAGGCGAAGCTCTCCTTTTCAGATCTTCAGGCTGAAAAGCCTGGCGCTTCTAAGCCCCTGCTGACTTCACCTTGGGAGGGATAAAGATTTTCTCCTCATTTTTCGCTACAAACCAGGTGCCACTTTCTTACACCGCTTGATGGCAAATGTCTCGTCTTCAGCGAGCTGGATCTGGCATACATTATTTTAATTAAGTCTATGGCGATTTACTTTCCTCTGAGATCCATTCCACGGTGCAATTAGGAACGTATTGGTGCTAGCACATATGAATATTCAGGAGAGTGTCAATTAATTAGCAGACAGAGGAATCTCATTATGGTGCTCAAAACCCTTTTAGTGCTAAGCAGAATTAAGGGGGCATTTGCCAATGTGCTGGATTAGTGAATATTTTACTGCGCGCTCATTTAACTTCATTATCATAGCACTTACGCTACTCTCTGATTTTATTAATTAAATTGCTCATTAATTTATCCAGAAAGGGGGATAAAAAGTTTTATGACGCCAGAGCACTCGCGTGGACGCCCCGAAGAGCGAAGTGCCGCCCTGCCGCTCCGCAGGAAAGCGTTTCCCCGGGGCCGGCGGGGGCCGGGCAGCGGCAGCGCACCCGCCCCACGCGCGGAGTCCCGCGCCCTCTGCCAGGTGCATTTTTCCCTCCCCTCACCCCAGAGATAAGTGTAATGCGGCAATTAGTGCTGCTGCAGCAAAGGGAAAAAGGGTATCGCTGGGAATTTGAAGCGTAGACTACGGGTTTCATCTCTTTTTCTACTTAAATCTTTTCTCAGCATCTGGGGAGCGGGAAAGCCCACGATGCGATTAACCCCTTAATCTCTGTGCAGAAAAAAAAACCCTGCAGAAAGAAGAGTCATAATCTCATCTTTCCTAGTATTATGGACAAAATCTAACGCGATCACTTTCCGACAGAGACAGAAGCGTAACCTGAACGCTTTGCTGGGGAGGAGCGCGAGTGCTTCCCGAGGCCAGGAGCAGCCAAGCGCAGGGCGCGCTGGCAGCGGGCTCGCAGTTGCTCAGCGCAGTCAGGAGAACTGCGAACATCAGAAGCCAGCCATCAGGATTTCGCTCATTTTCTAATTAGGCAATACTTCAATTCTCATAATTTTTCCAAGGAGCATTGTATTAAGAGCAGCTATTTAAAAAAAAATGTCCGTGGGATATTGTGCTTTGCAAAAAACAAACAAAAATTCCCTCAGAAATGTTTAATATTAAATATTAATCGGATTTAAATTCAATAGCCGTATCTTGCGACAGTTATAGATGTGCGGGAAGCTATAGAGAATCAGCCCTTGTGCATCTTCACACAGGAGGGATCGACCCGGTGTCAGCAGAGGCTCCGCAGAGGAAAGGGAGACCGATGGAAATGTGTTTTAAAAGTCACCTCCATTTCAACACCGAGCGCGGAATTTGCCCAAAAAGGTTAGAAAGACAAATATTAAATCTGCCTTCACAAAGGGAGCCGCTAAATAGATCCGAAATTAATATGCATGTAAAATTAATTAGCTGCATTTCATGACATCAAAATAAGTACCTGGGAAACAAGAACACCTTCTGGGCATTTGGCACCATATGCTAGAATTACAGTTAATTGACTAATTACATAAATTAGGCATTAATTTTACAACACATCAAGTATAAAAGATATCTCAATTAATTGTGGAGGGAGAAGGAGGAGGTTAAAGGGGAGGCTGGCGGTCCGGCCGGGCCGGGCCGGGCGCTGCGGGCGGGGAGCGCGGCCGGAGCCGCCGCCAACTTGGGGCGGTCGTTAGCGCGCGGAGCCAGCCAGCCGCGCTCATTAGAATCAATTACACGGCGGAGATTGATTAGCGCGTGTCAGGGCGCGGCGGCCCCGCCGAGAGCAGCCGGGAGCCGCCGGAGCCGCCCGGAGCACGGGCCGGGCCGGAACCGGGGTGCGCTCCCTGCGCTGACCGCTGCGTTCAGTGGAGCCTCCCGCCCTCCCCCGCGCCCCTGAGCGTTTTATTCTGGGAAGGAAACTCAGTTCTATGGCGAAAAGGCACAGGGTTGGGGTGTTTTCCAGTGTTAGTCAGATTTTCCTGTTGCTTTGCTACAGTGTGATCACGTTTCAAATAATATTAACAATTTCAGGTAGGCAGAGCCATGGCACACGGTTTTGGTGCCTCAGAGGTGTGAGGGGATGTTCTCCATAGGCCCAGCACCCCCACCTGTTAGTGAGGCTACCCGACAAAATTCCTTCCTTCCCCTCAGAAGAAAAGGAGCGTCTAGTTTGTACCTGACTGTACCCAAAAAGGTGCCAAACTGTCTGCATTTACTTTGTAGCTTTCAGTTTAAGCACGAGGGAGGCTGTGTTAAAATGCAGGCAGGATTTTTAGCTAATGGGAATAATTATATCTTACAAGGTTAAAATGGCAAAATTCAGATCAGTACGGGAGCCCCAGGGACCAAAAAAAGCTCAGGTCATGGAGCAGGTAGTGGAAAGATTATCACACTGAAAGTATTTGGGGAGGCACCAGTGAGTGGTCTCCATTTACACTGGGATTTGCTGAACACCACAAAACAAACAAGTCCTACTCTGCAGCTTTTGGCAAGGTGGCTGGTGGAGCTGGGACTGGGCCTGCCCCAGCAGAGCAGGAGGGCCATGGCAGGCACTAGGCAGGCTGCAGGGAAGGCTGGCTTCTGCCTTTGTGAGGAGGTGTGGGGGCTCTTGTTTCTTCTGTGAGTCTGCTTTACTAATATAAACAAAATTTGGCTTCTCTCCCTATTTGTAAATAAATGTAAAATAATATTCCATAGGAACAGACCACTGTCTGGTTGCATCCGTGACAATACAGCCTGACTGTTGATGGGCTAGAAAACAGATGAAACCCTGCCACACGTCTATCTTTTTATTGAGACAAAATGTTCATTTTGATGTAGCAGTTTTGTGCTGTTGCCAGATGCTGAAGGTACTTGAGGGAGATGTTGACAAGTGGATAATTGTCAACAGAACTAAAACAGACACTTTGTTTACAGTTGAGCATGATTAATTGAGAGTAAATAAAACAACAGCTCTGTTCATAAAGTCTCTCAGCATCTCAAGTTCAAAAGCAGGCAGCACACTCCAGAAAGGAAGGCACTGAACCTGCTTATACACAGGGGTCACTAACTGAGCTCGATAATGAGAACAGCCTGTGCAGCGTGGGGCATCACCCTTTAGGTTTCAAGCCAAGTAGTTCCCTGCTTACTTTTTCTCTGTTGGTTTCTTTCCTTTTTTTTTTTTTTTTCCTTTAATTTTGGCTTACATGGATCCCCAAAGGTTATGGATCACACACTAATTCAAAAGAAAGAGTTGTGCATCTGAATGCTGGATATAGTTGACTTAGGTAAAACGATGGGACAAAAGTGGTCTAGAATACTTCATCAACGGTAAAATAGGAAGTGATGCAGCAGTCTTTCTTCTCACACTGTAACTTAAAGGTTTTTATAGAATATTTTATGCTTTAAAACAGTAGTGAGGGGCACAAATTAGTGGTGATGGTCAGTAAAATTCAGGAGTCCTCTGAGTTTTTGTGGGTTTTTTTGGTTTTGTTTTTTTCTTTTTTAAATTAAGATATATTTCTATTTGTATCTCATGCAGCAGTGTATATTTACCCAGAGATGTACAGAAGGTGGCATAGTTAGTATCTAAGTGGTATTTATGCTGCTCAGACTAGACAGATGCTGCAGCTCAATTGGAGAGTGGAGGGGAAATAGAGCATACCAATCCACAGTTGCCCAAATGTGGTTTTTGTGAACATCTTTTTCAGAATTATAATTTTCTCTCTCCTTTGTGCTTTGATCCACTCTGAAGCCACTTCCTGTGAATTATTCTTTCTTTAACAGACAGGAGCCCTACTAAGAGACTGTTGCAGCAGCTGGTTTAGCCTTCCCCATGTGTAGCACACTTATAAGCAAAGCTAATCCATATTCAAGCTTCCTGCCTTGGTCCTGTCCTCGGCTGCCTGGTGGTTTAAGAACAGCCTGTGTGTGTCTGTACTTGTTGTCTGTGGGCATTCAGAGGGCTGGAAGTGGGCTGGGGCTGCTCACAGCCTGTGAATGAGATGTGCTCACTCCACCAGTGCTGAAGGAGGGGCCAGCTCTCTTACTGATGACTGTTGTGTGTTTCTTCTCGAGTCAGTTTACTGCAGCTTGCAGGTTTGGGGCTTTTTTTCTTTTGTACTAATTCTGTTCCACTGTCATTGACTTCGACCGTGCCAGTTTCCAAGGCATGTCCTTATGAGAATATCCCTCAGTCTCATGCCCACAGTCCAAAGATGTGATTCCAGGTGGTTGTGTTCCAAACAGTCCTTGAGCAGTGGTTGGGTGCTACTCATCTATTACAGCTGTATCTGCTTAGAAGGAGGGGAAGACTGTCAGGAATTGATAAGAGTTTGCATAGTTATACACATTCATCTGTCTTTTCAACATACAAGTGACATCAGGTTATTGCTTTGCACTCTGCAGGCCAGTCCTGCCACCAGCCTCCCCTGCAGAGGTGTTGTTAGCCCTGAGGGTGCTGCCAGTGCAGTGTGTTGTGATGTGGCTCCATCACCCGTGCTCAGTGGATGGGATGTTTCTGGCATTGCACCGGCTGCTCGCTGGCCGCTGGGCTCCTGTCCATGCAGGACCGTGCACTTGGAGCCATGCCTAAGGGCGTTTATTCTGATTGTCTATAGCTTGCCAGTTGGATTATTAATTAGTTTATACTTAGTTTACACTATCACAGCCAAGATGATTGCACTTTTTTGCTTTGAAGGCTCCTGTATCCTCAGTATTTCTCCAGTTCCTTCAAAAACCTTTCTCCTTACTTTATCCGTGATCAAAACTTTGCTCATCCCTCATCTAGAATGTGCCTCTTCCTCTGGAGCATATGCTTGTCTAAGCTGCAGCAGTTGTTGCTTGCCTGTGCAGCTCAGAAGCGCCCCAGGATGCTCCCCAAAGGCTGCTGCACTTCAAAGGAGAAGCTGCAGGCTCAGAGCAGCCAGAAAACAGACGCTCGCGGGGCTCAAAGCCCCAAAGGTGGCTGTTGGCATGGATGTAAGAGGAAAAACTCCTTTCAAGGAGCAGCTTTGGAGTTTCCTTCTGTAGGGGAGCACTGGGCACTTCAGGGACAAGGCAGCAAGCCAGGATCCTCTATGCAGATTGTGAAGATCTTCCCAGAAGCTAGAGCAGCTGTGTGGGGAACTCCTGTGCAAGTCAAAGCACCAAGGGGGAGCGTGGTGGGGAGGAGAATTGTTTCCCTGGCAGAGAGGTGAGAGCCTGGTCTGCTCAGCTGCTGGTAAGCTCTCAGTCCCCAAGTCAGCACTGTCTTGTACCAATCTTAAGTCCATTGTGTTACTTGTTTGGATGGTGGTAGGTGTCAGCTCTCCAAAACAGAAGAGCCTACTTATTTGCAAGACAAAGGGGGAAAAATGGTTTCCATACTTACGTCAACTTTGCGTTTTCATTTGAATGACTGTCAAATGGTAAGGACTTCTGAGAGAACATTCTTTTGAGCCTAACTTACCTAGCACCTTTAAAGGGCAAGTTTTCCAATGGAGTTATGTAACTTTAAAAACAGACCCAAAGACAGGAGGTTCTGCTTCATTTGACATCAGTGGAGTTGGTGTATTTTACAAATGGTAATGATCACATGAATTGTATGTGACTTCTGAATGAGGATATGTTCAGTTTATCTGTGATCCAGACACAAGAGCTATGATGCATGGACCTATAGGAATGTCTGTCAAAAATCACCACAAATATTATTAACTTTGTAGTCTAGAGCAAATCCTGAGAATGCTTCTCTCTAGCTGGCCCAGGGAGATCCAGTCTTGCCTGGATTTCTTGCCGCCCTGTCAATATAATGCCCTGGGGCATTAAGGGCACAGGCTGCAGATGAATGTAGGATATACTTTTCTCATGGTCAAAAGTTACTAGTGGATCCTGCAGGAAGTCCTGCTCTGGGCACAAACCTCGAGGCAGCCAATCACTTGCTGCTTCATTATCTTGAAAGACCTTGAGTTGGAGTCAAAATTGAAATAATGAGCCAGACTTATGAAGGTGAATGTGTTTGCAGCTGACACGAGCGGACACCTGCTGGTAACCATCTGCTAGGATCCCTCGTAGGTAGCTGTGGAAGTGCACTTTCATGTTTAAGCTGTGAATACCATGTGTGTGATCTACTTCATGTGCATATGCTGTCCAACTAAATAGTTGCATGGGTGTTAAAGTCTATTTAAAGTGATGTTTGTCTTATTATGTACTCTTTGGGAAGAGGCTGTCTGATTATCCATTCGATATTTTCTTAGGAGAAAAAGAATGCCTCTTTCAGTGGGTGTTTGTACATGAAAATCCTGAGATGCAGCAGTTCTCCTTCTGTACTCTGTATATGTAAAATTTGTATGCATTTGCAAAGCAGGACTTTGTTTAACTTGGTTGTCATTAATGCTCAGAGATGCCATGGCACTGGTACTTCATAAGTCAATTAAACATAAAACATTGTAACAGGATTATTAAAAAGTACTGAATGCTGGAGAATAGATGTGATACAGGAAGGGGCACAAAATTGCTGTGTACTTAGCGTGTATAATGCAGCTTGCTCAATTTGTTCCTGGCTATTCATAGGAGAGTACATTTTCTCTTTTTAATTGCACAAGATGACAAGACCTTTTAATTAAGGTGGCATCTATAGTATTCATATACTGCAAAACCCACAAATGACTAAAACTTAATAGCATCGTAAAAACTATGGTTAAAGCTTTTACCAACACTGCCATCACAGCAAAGGGTCTTAAATCAACTATGTCAGCAGTGAACTTATGCCTACACTGAGCCTACTGACTCAGAGAGCAGGAACTCATTTCTTTTCATGCAGAAATAGTGTCTTTGTGGGGTTTTTATGGCTGTAGTAAACTGGTAAATGGCTCTTTTGTCTCTTCATGTGTACCTGCCCTCCCATGTCTAATTTCTGCAACCTCTGAAACATTCCGTGTCCAGTGAGAAGATACTTTTGGGGAAAGAAGATTAAAACTTCTTCACTCAGAAGGTTCCTGCAGGCTTCGGTGGGACAGAAGGGCAGGGAATGAGAATATTGCATATGGAGGATGTGGAAGCAGGCAGACAGCGCTGGACACCACAGGAACGGAGCAGGGAAGCCTCGGTGCTGCTCAGCTTTGATATTGGCTCGAGCTCTCACTTGGAGAGAACCACATCCTCCAGCTCAGGGATCACAGGATAGCAGCAGGGTCACTGCTGCAACATGGGATGTCAATCATTTACGAGCAAAGTCCTGGAAAGGATTTATGCACAGGCAGATTATTTTCTGCTTCCCCCTTTTCCTTATAATGACGGTCTTGCATTTGTTGGGCTGGTGTTTGTGAGGGGGATGGTCCTTCACCATGTGTTCCATAGGATGTATCCTGTGGCATCCCAGGAATGTCTAGGGGTGCATCCCACTCCAGAGGTGAGTGAGGTGCAAGGCAGCTGAACAGTGGCAGTTTTTGCCTTGGTAAAAATGGGTATGGTTCTTGGTCACTTTTTTAAGGGGTTAGGCTCTTGTCTTTCTTTATCTGCAGAACGTAAAGGAATATTATGCAGATGCTTAAGGTACAGTCTTATTTTTGGCAAGAGCTTTCTGTGTTTCTCATCACCTTTGTCCTTATGTAACAGTTACTGCAGGGGGCTTTTGCAGGCATTTCTTTTTTCATAGAATTAGAAATTTAACAGTTTGGTTTTAACCATAATGTCCTGATGCTCAGAGTTCCTTGAGCACACCTTCTATCGACTGCGAAATAAACCAGTTTGAATAATCCAACATTTCCCTTGGGATTAGTTCAGAAAGCAACATGATTTTTACTTTATTGCTAAAAATACTGTGTTGTTTACCAGATGAGTATTTAAATAATTTAAAGATGCTATTCTAAAGAGAGACCTTGTTAGAGTGAAAAGTGCTTTATCACAAGAACCTCTAGCAAAAGAGAGGAGGTTAGAGTAAACAGGCAGAGAAGAAGGGGCCTTGGGATGTATTAACATTTAGCAACACTAAAATTAATTGTCTTAATTATGTCTGGTCTGATATTAGGGAATTATGTTAATCAAGTGTATTTTCTCTATGGTCAGGTTTAGAGTGAGGATTATTAATTTGTGGGTGTGGAATCAGTCATTTGGGGATTGGTCCCCGCAAAGCTTTGTGACACTGGGGCTGTTCAGTGGCCAGAATCCTTGATTCTTCAATCCTCTCTGTATCCCCAGTTCAGTCCCAAGGGCCCTGAACAGCAGGACTCAATCAGCTGAGAAGGCTGAAGAGTCTGCAGTCTTTCCAATGCCATTTTCTACACTGGCATGTTTGGTGTGGATTTCATGGCACAGGAAACGCTGTGTATCTTCTGTTCCAGCCCTTCACCCCAGCCTTCTGCTTCCTGTCACCTGGGAGGCTGCAAGGCCTTTCTTCAGCACGTGGCTGGTTCATCCAGCAAGGGGGCTGCAGCTGGGACCACCATCACATTCTGACAGAAGTTAATGTAGCTCTAAAAAGTCAATGTAAAGCTGCTAAAGCCTATCTTACTTGAGTCCCAAGTCACTAAAGGAACTTGAATTGGGCTTATCCTGTTCATCTGTTCAATGACTGGCAAACACATGCTTAAATTTAATCCTAGAGATGAAAACATTTGGTAAATAATGTCTTAAACTGAGTTAAGTTTTTAAATGCCCCTTGTGCATTTTCACATTGCTTAGCAGTTTCCTTTTTTCTGCAGTAAGAGAAAAATAATAAAAATACTGTCAGAGACAGAAGTTTGGCTGAAACTCTGAAGATCTGAGAACTGTGGTAGGTCAAGATTTGTAGGTGGGGGTTGTAACTTAATTGGACTCTGTGGTATCAATGAAAAATGTAGCTAGGTTTTTAGTCCCACAATAATTCCCCTGTAAATGATGTGTTCTTTTTATATTTCTGTAGTCAGCAGATTAGTGTGTCAACACTTGGAAAATAATATTGCTCACATTATAGGAGCTTTGGAAAGTTGTCATGTTGAAGAAGACTCAGTTCCTCTAAACCAGTCCAATGCCAAGTGGTCCAAAGAGTGTGAAAACATGAGAAAAGTGATATTGTTTTCTAATTCAAGCTGATCCTGTGTGCTTTAAGCAATGATACTTTTCACCCTATTGCTGCTTTTAGGCCCATCAGTATTTGTGGGTGTAGTCAGACTTGGTCTATGTCTGGTCCCATTCAGGATCCAGCGACTCTCCCTGGGTGATGTGTGGCTGGGTTTGTGGCTGGGTTCGTGGCTGGGTTTGTGGTTGGGTTTGTGGCT
>VZRO01007719.1:403863-461843 GCA_013397915.1 Daphoenositta chrysoptera | reverse complement strand
TGGCTGGGTTTGTGGTTGGGTTTGTGGCTCGGTTTGTGGTTGGGTGTGTGGCTGGGTTTGTGGTTGGGTTTGTGGCTGGGTTTGTGGTTGGGTTTGTATGCAGCTTTTGCCCTGGTACGAGGGTTTGGTTGTGCTCCATGCTCCCAAAACACTGTGGCAGCAGAGAGCTCTGCTGGCTGTCACCCCTTCATTGAAAGGAGACTGGGGACAAGGCAGTTGCCGTGAGGAAAAAGGTGCTTGGCTCTGAGATTAATTCCCTATTTGTCTCATGGAGCTTGGAGTTCAACTTCAGGGCACATTTCAAGTGGACGTTTATGCTCAGGGCCAGGTCTGCCAGCACTGCTACGTGCAGCACTCCTGACCTTGCACAAAGAGAGCCTCAAATGGCCTGGAAGTTTGTGGCACAGAGTGGCTCCAGGACATGAGCACATGATTTGTGCTCTGGGCGTGTTTCAATGACTGTGCTGCCGATCTAGACCCTGATCCTGTTGTGCAGATTCCATAGGAACACACATGCTCTTGAATACAACACATTGAACATTAATTTATGGGAATTTTGTAAGAAAACTTTGTGGATGTAGCAGTTGTAATAAGCATGTTTTTACAGAAAAAAAGAAAGCATATTTAGAGGTTTGCTGATTTGTTTTGGATTTTTAAAAAAATTATTATTGCAGATGTTACTGTTTTGAGACATTTGCTTAATAGAAAGAGAAGAAAGAATGAAATAGGAGTGTTCAGGAAAGTCAGCATCCTCTGAAGTTGAAAGTATTACCAGTACACAAGTCCTTAAATGTCAACACTGTTTAAAGGAGGGAAAAAAAGTTAAATTTGTGTATTTCCCCTTCCCAAAAAGCAGATATGGATCCAAATTGAAAAATAATTTCCAGATATTTCCTGTGGAGTTCTAATGAAGCAAAGAATGAGATCAAAGGGAAAATGAAAATATAGACCACTTCTGATGCTCAGTCCATATCTCTAAATTCAGATGATTGGACAGAACCTGTCAAAGATTCAGTTTTAATTATCTGCTTCTGATCATGGGCTGTGGAAACAAGGAACTGAAAGTGATGTGTAGTGTGACCCTGTACATTGGTGTTCATGTTCTTAACCTTTGTGACCATGGATATTTCTCTTTTCTGTCCTGATGTCTGCTGTTCTGTCCCCCTCACTGCCTGTTAGAGACACCATGAGGGACACCAGAGCAGGAGCAGAGTGAACAATCAGCTCTGCACGTGGCACAGGGAGCGAGCCAGGGGCTGGGGAAAATACACAAAGGAAATCTGATCTAAAGGTGGCACCTTGAGGTATCTGTGATATCCCAGAGTAAGTGAAGTTGTGGCGTATTCAGCACTGGGGAAGAGCCCAAAAGCTCCAGAGAGGCTGCTCTGCTCAGCTGAAAACCAGAGCTGTGTCACAGATGGGCTTCTTTGAGCTGCTTTGTGGTGGGGAAACTCTTTGCATTCCAGGACACAGGACTACCTCCCACCTGTGCCAGAATCCTGATGATGATGCAACTGGCAGCACTGAAAAACATCTCTTATGTAACTCCTATGCAGCTACTTTGTTACTGCATAATGGTTTTTTTTTTCATTATTATTATTTTTTATTTTAAAGAAAGGGTCACCTTAAACTTGGTGAACTTTCACAGCCTGAACAAGCAGGGGGACCGTGCGGAGAGCAATGTCTCTGGGGATGTACTTTTCAGTGAGTAAGTTCACTTGAGGCATGGGTCTTGAGTAGATTTGATTGCATTTACTAAAACAGAATCTGTCAACAGTAAAGACACCTTCACTGTTTAATCTTCCACTAGAGGGGAAAAAAAAAGAAATCAAAATACTTTTTTCTTTCCCAGAATAGCTATCTGGCAGAAAACTTGGAAAATGTGAATCCCCTTTCTTGATACCAAGTCACTTTGTTGATGAACAGTGCTCCCAGCAAAAACTAGGAAGGATACCAGACAAAGGATGCCCAGCATCATTATCTGCATTATATATCAATAGTTGTGCTTCCTTGCTTATGAAGTGTATAACCTTGTGTGTCCTTAAAGTGTAAAAACAAAACACGCACCACCCTAAGGACACCTGGGACTGCACTTCTAAGAAGCCAAGAGAAAGAAAAAGATTTTATTAAAATATTATGAATTATTGTTAACATATATTTACATAATTTAATTCATCCCAGGAAACATCTAAAAGAATGAAATTTTATATACATATGGTCATGAAGCCATCCTTTAATGTCATCATTTTACTCTCCAACCCATCAGTATACTAGATCCATATTTGAGGGGATTTGCTTATTTTATCTAATAACAGGACAGTTTATGGGGCTGTTATCCCTCAGATGGGATACCTGTCTGACTCTCTTAGCCTAATCCTAAACTGGAAAGACAGTGTCTCCCAAAGATCCTGTTTGTTTGAGTGAACAGTTTAAAATGCTGCAGCTTGTGGGCTAAGCAAACTGGGTCAATGGTGTTCCTTGAAAATTATTGCTGTTAGTAACTGACATTTAAGGCTTTGATATTTCTATTACAAGCTTTTCTTCTGTTCTTGGGAGTGCTTAACTTGTAATTAATTTTGTTAGGTTGAATGTCATTAAGGAAAGAAAATTGAAGCATCTTTAGGTGTCTTGTATATAGAAGCAATTTCTGTTACTGTCTTTCGAATCTATTCCTTTTTTATTCTGAGACAGTTTTGTAGTATTTTTGCAATTAACAGTTACCAATTCAATAAGGACTTCTGACATTCTCGGTCAATTGTTTGCATATCACTATTTTAAATAGAAAACTGCTAAGAATCTGATTCCACTGATGGAAGTGAAGAGGAAAACAAGGCTGATGAAAGCAATATGATGTTAACAGTGTCTCCTGTCTTATTGCAGGACCCATTATTAGAAGTAAAATCTTAGTGAATGCTGGGGTAAACCAGAAGGCAGAGAGAACTCGAGCCTTGTGTGTGCTGTGTATGTGTGTATGTATATGAGTGATGAGGCTTCTGGTACAATGTCGAAATGTAATCACAGAATATTCTTACTTGCAAAACCATGTGAATAAACAAAATCTTCTGTTTCAGAGCAAAAATAGGGCTAATTGTGTGGCTGCTGAACAAATCTGCTTGACAGCATGTCCATTAAAAGGGCATTATGCTAGTGAGGAAATGCACCGAGGGATCCTGGAAATTGTTTGTCAGGAAGCTGAGCACTGTTGGGGTGACCAGATGCCTGTGAACCACAGGTGCATTGTTTCCACTTCTGGTGGTTTTAATCTCTGAGTTTTGAAATCCAGGAACACCTGCACTTCCCGACCATATCTGCTGCTTTGCCATCTCTATTTCCCCCTCTGTCAGCAGTTGGCTACCAGACAAGCTTTAGATGAATAGCATTCACCTTACTTCAGAGTTGTTTTATGATGCTGGTTAGATGAAATAGTTCCAGCAGATACTCTCAATAAGCAAAGGCCTGTACTCTCTGCAGTTCATTGAACCCATATGGATGAGAACAGCTGCAAAGATGGGTTTGCTACCTGAGGCCAATGTTTGTGTTGCCAACCGCGACTTCAGCTTGCTGACCCTTGTATAATTCATTGCAGTTGAGGAAATGTTGCTCACACTATTCCATTTTGTGATGAATGGCATTACTTAAAACTGATAGTCTTGTAAAGCAGTGGTGACTTCCCATGTCTGACAGATGTGAACAAAGAATACAGTCAATAAATATTGCCATGTTCTAAAGGAAGATTCACTGCTCACAGTTGAGGGGGAGGAATTTCAGTGCAAAGAGAAAACAGGTGGAAAAGAGGCTGGTATAAAATTACAATTTAGACGTTATGCTTAAGGATGGATCTTTGTGGGGATTCATGCATTGCAGGTCTCTGAATCACCCAGGTGTGGTGTTGCAGGCACATATTTCAATCTAGCATCCTGGAACAGTTACTGCTTCACTGACCCTCTTACAGGAGCCAGGCAAATCATTTCAGTGACCTTGCTGAGCTTAGACTTCCATGGAATTTGCCCAGAAAGAGAAGGATGCATCAGGAAGGCCATATCTGGATAACAACATTTTCTACTTAGTGCTATTGCTTTTGGGAATGTTTTTCATCCGGACATTTCCTGGTGCATTTTTATCAATGTGCTTTTTTTCAAAACTGAGGTTGAGTGTGTTCTTGTTTGTGTGAAAGGGCATCTCCTTTTTAATAACCTCCTAACCAGTGTCTCTGAACTCCATGAGAAGTCCTTGTAGGCTTTCCTGTTGGCCCCTGCAGGCAGCAGCCCCAGGTTCTGATGAGACAGAGATTAGAGTCAGCTGATTGCATCGATTGGTAAGAACAACAAAAAGGCAGATTCTTTGAAAGGTCAGGAATATCCACGGGTAGCCATTAAGAAAAGGGAAAGAGGAACTGAGAAGAGAGACATACAAGTGTTTTAGGAGGTTTCTGTGAGAGACACGGGCAGAAGTTGTTATGGTCTGAGAGATGAGGATGGTGCCTGGGGAGGTGCAGTTAAGCAGATCTCTGAGTGGGCTGGAGGTACTACAAGGGGAGCAGGTGATGGGTTTCAATGAGGAACAAATTGAGGTGAGTGGTGGAAACAGGGTGAGAAGGGAGTAGATTCCTCTTTATTGTGAACCCTTCTTCCACAGAGCTGGTGTCCCTATGCTTTTAAGGTATATGAGCAAAATAACACCATTGATCATATTTATATAAGGATATACAAGGCACAAAATCACCGGGTATTTGTCCACAGCCACTCTTTTCAAGGTGTGCAATTGTTTCACAAGCTTCTGCTTAATTTCTTGCCACTTCGTAGAGTATGAAGATAAATGAGGTAGTGCTTCAACAGAATGTTAAGGACAACTGCCCAATTCAAAGTCCTTTTTAAGTTGAGGTATGGATTAATATTTGTTTCATATTCTTTTGTGGTTTTAACACTGCACAGCTGCAATACTGTGGATATTTCCTTAGAAATGTTTCATATCATTAAACTGTAAATTTTATTCATGAGGGAAAATAATTTTTCTCTAAGGCCCCCATTCAAAAACCACAAAAACCTTTGCTAAAAGGCTGTTAAGTAGGTGCCTGAAGTTAAGTCCATGGAGTTAAATAAGAAAAGAAGTTTAAGTATCTGGCAGTGGCTGGAATAAGATGAAAACCAGTTAATCTACACTTTTTCATCCTGGGTAGCTAAAGCTTGCTACAGTGCAGAAATCAGACCATTTAAGTGTGTGCAATTACCTTATAAATGAGTGGTGCTCATCTTGCTTGTGCCAGAAGGAAAGGCAAAGGACTCTCACTACAGGCTGAGTTCCAGAGCAGTGGGGCCCTCTGCACCCCGTTCTGAGGACGTGCTGCTCCTCAGGCCCGACTCGGCCCCGGGCAGGCCAGCAGGGATGCTCCTGAAGGTGCAGGTCTAATAGAAGCAGCTCTGACAAAGCAGATCCGATGTTTGTGGGCATAGAAAGTGTGTTAGCAGTTAGGTAGAGAAAAGGATTTTTGCTTTGCTTTGTTGTCACTAATGTTACATCTACTGAAATCAAAGCTTCAGCAATGAAAATGCAGTTGTAGTGATTTCTGCAGTCGTCTCTTGTTTCTTTACATTGTGGTGTAGAGCCACAAGGGGCCGAATTAGAGATGTCGAGGCAGCTTTTCTGGGCTTAACTTTGCAATTAAGCTGCTTTAAAAGATTTCCCAATTAAAATGCAAGTAAATAAGCCACAATAAAAAGTAAAATCATGTGAAACAAAATCGATATTAATTTGGACAGTAGCAATTCTTTTAAATTTATAGTATAGATCTGCACACCTTGAGTTTTCAGACTAGCAAGACAATCGTTGTCTTTTATATTCTGTGTGAACCGGACAGCATAATAGAAGGAGAAATTTTATTACAATTATTGCCTTGGAGTTTCACAGTTATTTGTGGCAAAGGAACAGGGAACCAAGGACTCCTGACCTGACCTAGAGGTGCTGTGCAGAGGTGTTCTCCAAGGATGCCCAGCTAGCAGTGGTGTGCCTCTGGATTTTCTTGCCTATGTCACCACTTTCTGTTTGACTTCCCCAAGGTGGCTTTTTCATTTTTCTTTGCTTTCTGGAACTGGCAGCCTAGCTGGAATTCCTGCACAATAAATCTGGAAGGAATCTGGAAATCTTGGTAATTTTCCAGACAGTGCAATGGGCACTCTCTGGGGCAGAACAGAAATTCACTTGCCTTTGGTGCCCTCACTAAGAGACTGTGACTGAGACACAGCAAACCCTTCCTCTTGTGGGTAGCTGAGCCCAGAGAAGGGAGAAAAGAGAATGCAGAGATGGCAAAGACGAGTGAGTGGAAGTGGAAGAGTGAGGGTGCTTGGGGAGGTGAATCGGTGGGACCTGGAACTTCTCTGCTTATCTTCCTGCCTCTCCCCAAACAAGCTGAGGATCCTGCTACCCTTATCTGCTGCCTCGAGCAAGGGAGTGGAGCACGTCAGAAGTCCCAGCGTTGAGTAGGGAGTGGTGTTTTCTCCCTGCCTTGCGGGTCAGGGGTGCATTCAGTGGCAGCATCAGCTGCTGCAGCTCCTTTGGTGTGATAGGAAGCCCGTGTAGGGAGCTTCAGGAGTTCGGGCAAGCTGCCAAACTGTCTTTGCAGAGGCAGCGAGAAAGGGGAAACCGTGATGCTCCACTTTATCTCTCTGCCAAAGCTGAATGGGATTTCATGAGACAAAGAAAGGGCACTTCACCACCTGCAGGGCTGCTTATCAAAGGCCTTCACACACAATGGAGGTGTGAGAACTTTTCAAAACTGAGGCACAAATGTCCTCTAAAATTGAAAGAACTCGGCAATCTAGATAGAAAAGTCATTTACCAGATTCTCTGGTAATATCATTATATGCACTTGTATGTATGTAAATGTGTACATGGGTGTGTACAAGTATCTATGTACTTAAATGTAATGTCCACAGATCGACTGATGTAACATCAAAGGTCACAGCTCCTCACCATGCTTATCTAGACAGAAGCAACAGCAGAAATTGATGTGAAAACCAGACCAATATAATGCCTTTAAGATAACACAAAATCTTGTATTTATATCTTGCATTTTGCACTTCACTTCCTCTGTCTGTTTTGTCTTTTGTCATTTTGTCATGTCTCTATTCAGATGCCGAAGTCCTTAGGGAAGGCTGCATTTTCTTGGCTGTGTGACACAGTGCACTTTTGAAAGTTAATGACTACTACGAGAAATAAATATTCAGTGAAATGGCATTTTCATGATTGAAGCTTCTGTTACCAGTGATACCCATTACCAAACAGAAGGAAGTCTTAGGATTCTGGATGTGCTCTCACAAGCCTTAGAAATGCACCCACAGAACCTGTGGGGAGGCACTTACTCTGCAAGGTAATCAGTCAGATCAGTCAAGGTAATCAGAAAATAGAAAGAGGGGACTCTTCAGGGACACACTTCTGTTGTTAGTGTGTATACAGACCTGACACCTCAGCTGAGTCTTTGGCCCTCACCAATATTTTACAAATGTCTCTGTATTTGACTTGTTTCATGTATTTAAGTTCATTTAAAGTGTAATATTCATAATTTGGGAACTGTATTCAGTAACATGTCTCCAGTGGTTATTCCTGGTATCTGATTGTGTAATATAGGAGATCAAGTACAGACACTGATTCTACTACATAATAACAGATATAGACTAATTGATTTATTTGTTGCAAAGCAATTGCACAGTTCTGTGGAACAAAACATGACCTGGGACAGTGTAGCTGGTACCACTGTATCTAACACCAAGTAAATGCAGGAATCTGTCAGTAGCCATAAGAAACAGTTTTCATTTGGAAATATAAAACTGTACTTGACACCTAGCAGAGGTTCACTGCAGCTGGAGCTGAGTAAAGAAATACCTTTAATATAAAATAATAAACTTCCAATTCATTTGAAGTGCAATCTTTTTTAGTGGACCTATAAAATGACTTATCATCTTGCTGTCAATGCTGATAGAATATCTGTGTAAATGGCCATGGATCACTGAGTGTCATTTATAAACATTCTAAGACCACTATTCAGTGGCTTTTAGGGTTTATTTTTTGTTGAATCTTAAAAACAGCAGGAAGAGAAACAGTCCCTACAGACAATGACTAGATCCTCTGGTATTCCTGTGATGGAAACAGCTTTCAATGTTATGCACTGATAGGTTCTGGCCTTGTTGATTATTTGTTGAATTGGTTGAAAAGGCAATTTTTGTCATAACCTTTCTAATATTTTGGCATTTTCCATGGACAAGAGAAATATTTTCTTTTTTTTTCCAGCAGTGGGATTTCAGATCTAATCTGTAAGTGGGTAGGGTAATAAATACTGACTTGGTGTGACAGTGGTGTTGTGACTGTGACCCCAACACTTGCAGTGCTTCATTGGATGTGACTCTCTCCCAGAATGTGTAGCAGAGTCTCTGTTTTGTCTGGCTCATAACAGAGCTGTGAGAAATTGGGACCCCCAGTTAGTGGGGAGTGACTGACACCAGACCATATGCTCAGAAAGCAGCCTGTGGTTGGACCAGGAGATGGCTGAACTTCCATGAAATTCCAAGATGCTGTTTGGTGTCAGATGGGAGAAAGGTCGAGAAAGGGACTGCAAAAGGGAAATTGGAATACAAAATGAACAAAGGAAAAAAACCCTGACTCATGTGAGAAGAAAAGAAAGAATGTAGAAAAGAAATATTTTGATGTGAAGGGTGAAAAAGTGGATAAACAGTGTGAGTAAATTTCCAAAGCATATTAATAAGGATGACTATGAAAAATGACAAGGAATCAATACAGTACATAGAAGTTTAAAAAGAAAATAAGGAGGGAGTGGAAGAAGGATAAAACTGAAAAGTGGGAATATACAACATGAAGGAGGGTTACAAAGAAGAAAGGATACTTTCTACTTGTGGGTTAGAGGATTTGTGGTTAGGGTGGTTGGTATTTTTCTACGGAAGCTTTTTCATAAATTTATGAAAAATGGATGGTGCACTAAAGGTGATGGACTGTCAGGGATTGGCATAGAAGTTGTGCTGACACCCAGACTCCTTAAGAGGCCTCAGATATGCAGTCTGCAGACAAACTGCTTCTGAGAAAACTGTCCCTTGGTGTTTTCTCCAAGTGTTACAACAAAAACCTCACTCCAGCTCAAACTTGGGTTACTGGAACTCAAGGATACTCTAAAGCTCAAGTTTATTAATCATCTTGATCCTGCCTCAAGATGTAGGACATGGTCTGTACTTTGAAATCTATTCATATGTTTAATACTATCACTGTTTGAGATCTGCCTACTGTGCACAGAAGAACACCTACAAACAAATGAGAGTTGACAATGACAACAGAAATTAGGACTAAAAGTGTGACAACTTTCAGAGGTATTCAGTGAAATCATTAAGTAAATCATAACTTTCCAGGGGAGAAGTGGAACTGGTAGAAAATGATTCACAGTGCAGATATTTTCAAGAGTCGGAAATGTGGCCATATCTCCCACATGCTGAATACTGTTCAGGTTTGCTTTGCTTCTCATCCCTCTGCCCTGCCTTCACCAGGAGATGAAGTGCAGTTTTCCAAGAGCAGCAGTGTATATATCTGAAAGTATGAATTTGGGCAATTCCATTCATACCAGTGTTGCAAGGAGAGCTTTTGATTTCACATGTTAATCTCCAGAGCCAGATACTGAATCTAGGTTGTTTCAGTGCTGATCTCAAAGTCTTCCTGTTTTTGACATCAAATCCATGTTGTCAATTTTCTGTATGATAGAAACTGAAGGGATTTGAGAAATAAGCAGCTTCAACTTAATTTTAAAATATCAGTGAAAATCTCCCTGAATATTTAGAGCCTCTGAAGACTTCAAAATGACACATCTCAAAGAAAATACAGTTAATCCCACAAGAACAGAACTAGATTTGAAACACCCTGCATTTGGTTATTGGACATGTAAATGTAGTAATTTGATGAGCCTGTGTTAAGCTTACTTGGACATCCTTATTCTTCCCAGGCCATTGGTTAGTCAACAGCATGATTTAATGAACTACTTACTAAAGCCACTGCTGCCATTTCCCCCTGCCTTGGTTATTTGGGCTTGTCCTAGAAATGTGCAGCCGTAATTCTGTGTTCAGTTACTGTTTCCCATGGTATAAATGGTTACTATACATTGGGTAATCACTGGATTAGACACGGTGCCTGCATTTTTCTTATTTCCTTAGGAAGCCCAAGCCTTTCAGCACGTGCATCTTGTAGTATTTGGGGAAAACAACAGTAGGTGAGTATGCCAAGGGTGTGCCCCAGTTCGCGGTGCTCTGGGTTCCCACTTGGCAGCTGTCGATCACTACTTGTGTTTCTGTGAGGTTGGCATTTGAGATGGGCTGTTCCCTTCTGGAATGGGAGAGCTGTGGTCCCAAAGGGCCATAGGAAACAGACAACTGGGACAGATGACAGCAACACAGGAGCTCAGAAATAAATGGTAAAATGAAGTGAGAACTGCCCTCACCTTCTGCAGCCTTTAACCTGGAGTTCAGTGTGTGCCACTGCATAAATCTTAGCCTAGGGTTAGAGCTGGGATTGGGGTCAGGCTTTCCAGAAGGAGTAAACTGAGAAATGGGTAAGAATGACACAGAGAGGAGCTGCAAAGTATCCTGAGAAGAGCTGGTGGGATGTTGCCCTTGGCATTAGGTAATCCAGGCATGTGGCCACATTCCTGAAGTAGTCTTCAGTCAAGAGTTAAGAACAAGATCAAGGTGGAAGCTCTGAGAATGAAATGTCCTAATAGTTAAGTAATGCTCAGAAGGGGCTACCAAAGAAAATTGAGGGCTGCTATCAGTGTTTTGCCCCTATGCACTCCTTAGCCTGGATGCCAGTAGCACCCTATGGAATAAGTCTCAGCCTAAGTTTGGAATTCCAGGAGAGTGGAGTGCTGGAGTGCAGTAAGCAGGGACAGGCGCCTGTTGGGAGGTGTGCAGCACCGGCATGGTCCTCAGGGAGTGGGATCACCACCACCTCAAAAGCAGAGTTGCCTCTGCAAAACAATAAACAAAAAAGTGCCTTGTTCCAACTCGTGTTCTGTTCCGTGTGTCGAGAAGGCTGTACCCGAGGTAGAAAAGGGGAGTTCCCAATCTGTGTCCATTCATCATTAAAATGTAGGAATGGCCACATACACGAGCATGCAAAGGATTGGAATCATCGTGGTTTAAACAGCAGCTAATAGCTGAGAATAATCTCAGTAAGTGAGGTTAGGGGAAAGGTATTGATTTTGTGCCACACAAATGTAGGTAGAACATCTAAGCATTAAATTATGTTCCCAGGGCACTTTTCAGTGTGACTGGCTGAAAGAGAAGAGCACAACATATTTAATGATCTGCAGAACACAGCGTCCTTGAGGTCAATAATGTGTACTTAACCTTTAGGTTTTCCATGTTGTCTGCTTGTCCAGTTGGTTTATGAAGAGTATGCTAACATGATTGGGGATTTAAGGCAGTGATAACTTGATCTCTCAAATGTTCACTGCTGTTGCACGTGGATGTTGGAAAAATCCATTGTGAATTCTGTTGAGCTTTCCCTGGCACTGCCTGCAGCGACTGCTGTTACTCAAGTCACATGCTCTGAATGCAAGTCAATAGTTTAAATTGTGAACACCAGGGTTGCTATCTTAATCCAGTTCTACTTTGCCTCCAAAACTTAAAATGAAAATAACCTCTTCTAGCCTTCAGCTTTTATCAAGGGACTTGAGCTTATTTGGTGGCACAAATAATGATTAATTTATTTTTAAAAAGAAATCAAATAGGAAATAAAGGCAGAACTTCAGTTAGCAGCAAGCATACCTCAGTTAAGAGGAGACTAAAGACTTTTACGAAGTGATCCTTATTAGACACTAAAGTCTAATGCCACAATGAGAGTAAATGCCACAATTCTGTAGAGTTTTACTTCTCTGGGAAAGCTTTAGATCATTATTACAGGAGAGCCACAGTTAAAATATTGAGCTGGCAATCAATGGACTGCGAGTTCTGTTTCCAGCTCTGCAAAAAGGTTCTGTGTGTAGGGCAAAAACTCAGTCTGTGATTCAGCAGAGCACTGAAGGATGTGCCTTCACTTAAGCAGCTGACAGTCACCTCCATTTGCATAGAATTGCTGTACTGTTTGGGAAATGCCAGAGTTCTTGGCTGGCTAAGGGCTCATCAGTGGCATGGAACTGCAAATTTCACATGTGCATTTCCTTCTGAAGTAAACTAAAGAGAATAATTTTGTATTTCTAGCAAAATGTCTTATTTTCCCAGCTTCAAACGGTCTGGCAGAACAGGAAGTAATGGCAATGTTATCGAAATTTGTCCTGATATCTCAAATATCCTATACAAGCATTGTGCTCCCCCTCATTTCTTAATTGGAGCATTGTCTCCCTGGATTGCTTTCTGAAAGGTTTGGATCAAAGTAATTAAAATTTTAAGGATATTTCAGAACACAGATCAAATTAGTATTATCTCATTTTTCTATTTGTTTCCTTTTTGTTTTCTTTATATTTGTGAGTCATCTGTTATTTATGTTTATTAGTAAATGACTATTAGTTTTTTTTAAATAAAATCTGCAGTGTAATTTGAGTGCTTGATAACTTGCCAGAAATGAGGTTATGATCCTATGAAAACTTTTGCCTGAAGCAATGACTGTTTCCATATGAGTAGTTCTATTGATTTATTCTTGTATACAAACATTTGAAGGATGGATCTGCAAAGTTATATTGTATGTACATGATGCTGAGTCTTTCAGGGGGATTTCTCTCACAGGAAGACAATACTTTCCCTCAGTGACCTTTCCCCCTACAAGTAATCTGTCACTGTATAATTAAATGAGAAAGTAAATAATGTTATTATTTCTGAGCATGGACACAGTGCACACAGTAACAAATCGGATTCAAAGAATAGCTGATGAGGGGATTTGTGGAGATCCTTGATGCAAAGTTTTAAGTGCAGTACAACCAGATACCTACTCTAAATTGGCTGCCACTGTAATTAAAAGTATAAATGTTTCAAGCTGAATACATCCTATTAGTAAGATTTTAGGAAACAAAAATTTAATTTATTCACATTCGATATGGTCTGTAAATGCCACCATTATATGCTTTCCTCCGGCCTTTGATTAGCTATGGATTAATAAAACTTTTATACCTTCTTTGTCAGCCTCATTTTGAACTCTGTTTTTGCATACTGTTACTATTAAATAAATGAATTAGTGTCCAGAAATGTGTCATGCATATTACCTAGCAGCAGGAAGCATAATACAGTGGTCAGCTCCCCAGGAGCATTATAAATCCTAACACGCTTGGTAACCTGCTCATGTGGACCTATTAAAAGCTTGATGATTTAGTGAAGCAGTATTTGTGCTTAACAATGGAATTTTAGTTAATTCAAAACAAAGTAAATCATTTCCAATTACAGTATTTGAATATTCACAGTAGCTACACAAGGATGTGCAATGCTGCCACGAGAAAAAAAGAAAAGGCATTATAAAGGTTGACTGGAGTTTAGCGTTTCGAGTGGCTGTGGTACCTCAGCATCAAATGAACACCACTGTTTGTAAAACATATTTATTTGACATAGCTGCTTCACGGGAGAGATAAAGAAACTATGGCTTAGAATGGGCAAAAGTCTTTCCAGAGACTGTGAAGACTTCGTTGACCAGAAAGGCTCCTGAGGGTGAGGCTCCAGCAGGAACAGGAGAGCCACCCAGCCAAGGGAGCGTTCACATGGATCAGGGTTGTCAGCAGAGATTTGGGATCAATTCAATGGCACTTTTTGTATCTCTGCCTACACAGACCTCGGCAGGGCTTGCAGGGATATAAAGCTGCAGCTCTTGGGGGAAGTGAATGAGAGCACCTGCCAAATTATCCTGGGGCCCTGCTGCAGGAAGCTGAGGGATTGATGGGGAGGGTCAAGTTTTCATGAATGTCTTAGCAGCTTCTGTCACGTGTAGCCAATGTGCTGTGTGTATACACAGAGATGCACACCGTGTCATTTACAGTGTGTGTATACACAGAGATGCACACCGTGTCATTTACAGTGTGTGGGAGATCAGGCTGTTCCTTCTGAAAACAGGTCGAAGTTTTCCAAACCCGTGTTTTCAGCCCAGACTTTGAGGTGTGGCTACGCCTTAAAATGCTGATATGCTTCAAGAAAGGCACTCAGTTCCTAAGTGCACTAAAACTCACTCGATTTCATTTTCAATTGCTTTCCTCAAATCCCACTTTGGCTTTTATTTACAACCATGAACTATTCTGTCTGCATATCCATCGGGTTGGCACCTGCAGCTTCATTCAAAGTCATGCAGTTTAGGCTTTGAGGTACTTTCTAAAACAAGACCTCTAAGTTCTGTAGAGCAGTTTAAACCAAATGTGATAATCAGGCTGTTGTGAAGCTCCGAAACCCAAAGCATGTGCCACTGTTGTGCACTGAGAATAGAGTGAAGTTAACAACTCTGCAAGTATGACAATTGCTTCATATCTGCAGCACTGTTTTAAAAATGCTACAGAGTCCCAATGTATAGACTGTAATGGAGTTCGTTAGTTTTTCTTGTGGATTAATCCCCTAATTTTGGTTACAGCTCTTGAGTAATGCTCCCTTGTGATCAGTTGGGCACATTATGTGGTTAGAGTTTAGTGTTCTTATAAGGAGAATAAGTCAGCCTGGGCGGGGGGGGTTATGTATGAAAACATTTCTTAGGGCCTGTAGAATATAGCCAGATAAACAATATGAAAGCACAGAACTGCATGAAGAGATCTTAATAACTCTGTCTCTGCTCAGCTGACTTGCACTGTGGGGTGCAGACAGAAGGTGGGGGAATAGGTGAAGTGCCAACCTCCAGGCAGCTTTTATATCTTAATTTATTTCCATTACTTTAAAAAAATTTATTCTGACAACGTTTTCCTTCATGAGTGACATTTGCTACCTTCAGATATAGTTATATAAACCTGTTGCTGTTAATTGGCATTACATTATTCATACAAGTGTCTGTCTGACTCTTGTAATTTTCAGGCCTCGATTCCATTAATAATCTTAAAAATATCAGTATTTGCTCCTTCTGGCTTATTGGTCTCAGCATAATGACTTCCATTTGAAGATGATGACAGTCGTGTGATATCATCCACTTATCAAAAAGTCCTGAGGGGAGAGGCTCGGAAATAGATGCATCATTAAAACCAATGTGTTCCTGCTGAAGTCTGAAATACAAAGTATCACCCAGTATCCTCAGAAGCGTTTCTTTGTTCATTTTGGCTGTTACATCACCCGATACGACCACGGGCTGCTGGACAATTAACAATCCTAGAGCTGCAGAAATAGATCTGTGGAAGATGATGCCTGATTTAGACGAATAAATCAGGAGAATAAGGAAGGACTATAGGTATGCTATAGGTTATAAAAACTGAGGTGATTTTCACTCGTTTAAAAACCTGTTCAAATACCACCAAAAGTTCTGTGCAGGTTCCTCCTGTGTTGTTGGTGTCTCAAAGATAAGGACCGGCACCTGATGCTCAGGGTACTCAAGGGGCTGCTGATTGCATTTGCAACTAATTGTCAGCATTTGTGAAAATTGCTGTGGGAGTGTGACCTCACAGGCATTCAGAAGAGTGAGGTGGTCTTAATTAGCATTCAAAACAAATTCCAGGAGGTTTATAAAAGTCTTTTTCCTCTATTCTTCCTACCCATTTAGATTTTTTTTTTTTAAACTTTTCTGTACCCTGAAGCCATCCTCTTAGGCAGCGCAATGACTTGGAACAGTCTCTGTGTAGAGATGGTGGTGAGGGCAAAGAAAGGAGATGGCACCACTGTGTACTCACTTTTATGGGATCCAGCTGGTGGGAGGCTCGCTGGGTTTGCGTGGCAGGTGCGGGTCTGGGGGCAGCCTGGAGTCAAGTGCTGCTTTAGAGGAGCTCGCCAGCCCCTCTGGAGACAGCGTCTGTCTGGGGCAGGACGGGCGTGGGCCGGGAGGAAATGTTCTTGGCTCAGGGGGAACCACTTCACATCCAGAGGGGAATTCTTGTACGGATACAGCCCTCATGGCCAGAGAGAGATTTCTTTTGTGACAACTTTGAGGCTTTGATCAGAGGCAGAAGGTGAGCAACTTCGCTTTGGAACTAGGACTGAAACTCTGGTGTGTATCTGAGACTGAGCCTATGCCTGGGGGGTCATTAAGCAATTGTATGGGACCACGTTGTGCTCAGAGTCACCTAAAGTCTGCTGGCACTGCCCGAAATTCTGAGAGCTCCTGGAATGTTTCTGAAGTAACAGTCTTTTATTCCTTTATACCAGTGGCCTGTAGTGCTGTACGCTTTCTGCAGTTTGTTCTCATTTCCTCTGATTACATCCACAGACCGTAAGGAAAGGGAGGAAAAGAGTAACCAATATTGGAGTGGTGAGGGGAAATCTCTGTTGTGACTCTAACAAGAACTGCTTACTGTATAATATTTTTCCTTTTTAAGTGTTATATTTATGGACCAGTCTTAATCAGTTCTCAGCATTCATGATCAGTAACAGAAGTTGATGTGAATGTTTAAATTCAAGTAAGTTTTTAAGCTTCTGTTGAGGCTTGTTTGCTCCTTCTAAACAGGAAATTAACTGGCCTTAAAGCTGCTGAAGAATATGCAGGATGCTTTGCAGGAATATGTGTGACCCTTCTTCATTTTAATGAAACTTTACTAACATATGGTTGAAGGAAACAAACACAAATAGGTTCACCCTGGCCAAATGCATTAAATCAAATATAGCAAGTGTGCTCATTATCCATTCATTGTTGTTTCAGAGTTACTCTTGATTGCCTAAGAAATCTTACAAATTAGAAAATCCATCAGTTGCTGCAAAACATGAACAACACGTATAAATAATAATCCAGAATATATTTCAATCCTTTAATTTCTTGCTCTTGTGAGAGCAAAGCTAAAAGGGCTCACTATACAAATAAAATAAAGTAAATTGCAATTTAGTTAAAATATGGTCAATGTGGTCAGGGTACATAGGATTTTGGAGCCCAAGTTTAGTGATAAAGTTCAATGGCAAAGGCTTTTAGGGTTTCTAACTACTAAAGCAACAACTTTGTCTCTATAATAATATATTATATTATAATATATTACCTATATAATACCTGCTCTTAAGCCAATATTAAGTATGTTCTACTGAACTGGATTTTTAAAGAATATTGATGACAGGGCTTTGCGCTAGTGGTGTTTATTCTGGCCTACATATCCACACCACTCCAGGTATGTGCAGGATCTTTCCACAGAAAGCAGAAAACTAAGCAGGATTCTGGTCTAAACATCTTCTTGTATATTCTGGCAACTTTGACAGAACTGTGGAAATGGAGATCCTCCCAAAATGCCAATGCAGAGATCCAGCCCTGGTGATTGTGGAGATGGGACTCTGAAATTAAGTAGATTGCCATCCTCTAAACTTTCAGAAGTGTTCTTTTCATAGGTGTGTAAAAGCTAAAACCTTTTCTAAAGTCTTGTAAGCTAAAAAGCTGTCCTACCTGCAGAGCTCTTTGATGTCAGATCGTTGTGCACTCTGAAGTTCTTGTCCAGCTCATTCATCAAACAGGTCTTTCCATATCTGAACAATCTGAGGACACCTTTCACATCTCAAAAAAAGGAAATGTGCTGTATCTTTAGCAGGAATTTGCTTCAGAAACTCTGGCTATTTCCCAGTGTTCATAGTCATATGACAGATCTGTCAACAGCATGCAAAGGGACAAATTACAGTTAATTTGTAGAACTAGTTAATAAGTTGCTTATATATGCCAACAAAGCTAATAAGCTGCAATTCTGCTTTGCATTTGGTTAAACTCAGTGATGCACATTTCTACACCCACCCGTGAAATTTGTGTGGTTTTTATCTCTGACTTGGGTTTAAGAAAATGAGAGCTGTCCACACTTAGTACTCTCCAAACTGAGTTTGTTTAGAGCCACTTTTCACTGAATATAGACATAAATTTTTTCTTCATAGTACCTTATGTCTATCCAGGTATGTCTTTGTGCATGTGGATGAGCAATTTGTTCCTAATGGTATAAGAAACATCTGTAAAAAGGACATATTTCACGGAGAGTGGCAGAGTGCCAGGAATATGCCCCAACTCCTGCTCTCAAGGACATGAGTTTGTGCCTCAGCTCAGACACAGTGTGCAGGGAAGGAAAATGTAACCCCAGTTTAATGCATATTTACAAGATCCCTGCTCTCTCCAGTGTGGTGTAATGAGTACCCAATGTGCAGTTTGTATCACTGTTAAAGGAGCTCTGGTGGAAACACCAAATGAAATGAACATGCTAAAATATTGTAATCTATTCCACAGGGTGCTATTCTTCAAGGGCTTGGTGATTAGAGGTTTTGTTTTCATGCAGCAAATGTTACTTATTCACACAAGTCCTACAGAGAGACTGAGGGACTTGCACAGGCTGTGTTTGCTCAGGAGATGGGGCTGGGGCAGGGTTGTGTCTTCCATGAGGAAACCCATCACTGAAGAGCATTGGAAACCTCTTCAGATTTGTACCCTGGCTCTGCTGTTGATCATGTGCATAAATAGGTGTTCTGTAGAGCGGCTGACTTAACTCAGTCAACTTGATTAATAATTAGACCCAACAAATAAGACATCAATGCAAATCATGAGGATAAAAACAGCTGGGACTTGGTTTACGTGAATCCCCCAAACCCTCCTTAGTGGTAACCACACCACATGTACAAAACAGAATTCACAGCTGGTTTTGCAAATGCACAAGTTAACACATCATGAGAGATGGAAAACAAGGCTTTAAAACGATTTATAGAAAAGAACCGGTGCAGATGCTGCAGTTGCTTCTTAGTTTAGACCTTGTGGGTTTCCAGAGTCTTTCCAGGGTGGAATGTGGGCTGCACAGTGATGCAGTGGGTGGGATGAAGTCTGGCACAGGGCTGGGTGCAAGCCCTGCAGCTGCCTTGGCTGGCTTCTGCTCCTGCCCAGAACTGGATGAATGCTTTTCTAAAGTTTAAAGGGCTCCAGTGAGTTGCTCTTGGATTTGTTGTTGCTGGGTTTTTTTTCTCCGAGTGGCTAATCAAAGAAACAAAAAATTAAATACTTTCAAGAAAACATTTGATGTGAAGCTGGAGGCATTTTGTGTGAGAGAAATTCAAATCACAATGAACAGAAACTTGTTTTTACTGTTGAATTTGTTTTCCTTAAATATATCTCTTCTCAGGTGTGTTTCGTTTCATACAGTGAAGAGAACTGAAAAAAACGTAGCTGGATTTTTTTGGTATGTTTTTTTCCTTCTTCCCTCTTTCCTTTTTCTTCTTTGAAAGTGTAATGTCTCTGCAGTTAGGAAAATGCTGTCAGGAAATAATTTATCAGACAGGGAAGAAAATCCTAAAGTGTTTGAGGATAGTGGTTAAATTTCTTCAATTTCAAAATATTTTGAAAGGCTTCAACTGGGAAAAGGGGGTGGAAGATATGGGAGGAAAAGAAGTTGTATATAATATTTTATGTTTAGGCACAAGATTGAGATGAGTGATGTGGTAAAGCTCGGTACAAAAAAAAAAAAGAGGAAGATCTTTAAAGAAGAGAAAATTAATTTAAAACAAACTGAAATATAAATACTCTTTAATAGGGAAAAATAATCTGAGAACTTTTTGATGTTTTGAATGTGGTTTTTCAATAGAAGGAATTTTTATTTTCCCCTTTTTGGTAATGGATCGATGGAATCTTTTTTTGAGTTACGAATGAACACTATTTACGTTTGCTGTTTGAACTGAGATTCAGAAAATCTAAATGACTTGACAGTGATGTCAAAGGCATCTCAGTGGAGCTAAGAACAGATCCCTTATCTGCACCCTGGATTTGTGCTATTCCTAGCTGGTATTGCTTGGAAGGAAATCCTCCATGGCCGTAGCCGGCGAACCGCGGTCAGCGCCTCTCTCGGCGTTGCTGTGAGTGACAGTGACACGCTGGGCCGGGTGACAGCGTTTGTCACCGCCCGGGGATGTGCCAGCCTGCTCCTCCTCAGCGTCTGCCTTGGTTTGAGCAACTGCTCTGCATCCTCTGGGGCGACTCTAAAGAACTCAGTGTGTACGTGGTGAGTTTGGGTGTCTGCCAGGAAACACACAGCGTTTTCCGGAGGGATCAACTGTACTTTTAGGATGGTCAGTATCAGCAACCGATGGAGCTGGGCTAGAATGCCAAATCTTTGATTCCAGAGCTATTTCAAATTTCGTTCAACTTCTAATTTCAGGGCATTATTTTTGTTTAGACATTCCCTCTGCCTGGTATGTTACTGCCCAGGGCTGCAGCTTGGCTTTCTCCTTTCACTAGTGTGCCACCTTAAATGTTTGGAAATAATGTTTGTTTAGGAGTAACTCCTGTTCTCCTTATATATTTTTTTTTTCTTTGGTTTAGCTTACTAATAAATGCCTTTTATCACCTTTTGAAACCAAAAACAAAGTTTAAAAGGAAAAATTTTTCTTTTAACCTAGAGAAAGTAAGAACACTGTTCTAGTGTCAATTGTCAGAGTGTAAAAATCATTAGTGAGGAATAAAATTCTGAGAGACAATGTCCTCAGTATTGTCACTAACATAAAATCAGATTATCTATTAAAAGTGTAAATTTGTGTCTTGCAGACTTAAAACTGCTGGATACTGCAACAAAAATCATGTGTGTGTTGGTTTTTATTATTAACTCTAGCTTTGAATTAGAATTCCCTATATTACAGCTTGGAGCTAAACTCTGTTTACAAAACAGTATTTACACTTGACTAATTTTGCAGATCAAACTAATTAAATCAATTAAACTGGTGATTAACCAAATGAAGGCTGATTGCAAAAATTAGTGGGTTTATTTTGGAGGACTGGAAGTAAGCTAATTACTGCAGTGATTACTTGAACCTGGAGTACTCTAAATGTGGTATAAATTGAAACCTCATAGTGAATTAGACTGGGAATTCATTACAGTTTAAAGCACTGTTAATACTATTCAGGCTGCTACTCCTGTGGGAAAATTTCACTCAGTATTTTGTATACTGATAAACAATCATTTAGTCTGTGTCCTTTTAAATAACACCAAGCAATTTCACACAGTATTTTTTTCTTGTAGCCGAGTCACAAGTCTGTTTTTATGAAAATGAAGTTACTAAAACTGTCAATCATATTCCTACACTGTGCATGATGGGAAATGTAGTCCAACCAAGTCTCCCTCCACCACCATGAAACCAAGTGCTCTATTCTGGCTTCACGTGGTTGCCACAGCATTTTTGGGGTTGGTGTCTTACCCCGTGTTTGCCATCTCCAGCGGTTGGCTTGGTGCACAGAAGAAATGGGGGTTTGGTTCACTTGCCCTGCTCATCACTTAACTGTTGGCACGGCACAAAAGGGTTTGTACTAATCCTAATTTGTTGCATTTCACGCTTATACTTGGAGATGTGGTGCTGTGGAAGGAGTTTAGAAAATGAAACAGATCTGTGAGATTACTCGCTCATTTTGTTTGCCAATGCAGGCTATTCCCTGTAGGATACTTCCCAGGCTATTTCATTCCTCCTTGCTTCGCCAATTAACAACAGAATATAAATGTCTACTAAAAATGACCTATATTATAGAGTTCCTTCAAGCACATCTCCTTGCAAGGGGGTTAATGAAATTGCACAGAATTAAAATAGAAAGACCTCAAAGAGCTGGAATATTATGTAGTTTGTGGTTATTGCCTATTACACTTATGACTATTGTAAACATGCTTTGTTTTAAGCTTGTTTTGTAACAAGATCTTTCATTACATCCCTCATCCAAGGAGGGGTTCAGTTTCAGTCCTCATTGCTCCAGTGAATCCAGACACTTGAGAGTTATGCTGCATTAACAGGCTTTTATTCTGTATGTTTTGCAGGTTTGGATTATTTTCTCATGCACATGAACACAGGTCCCACTTGTTTAAAAACAAATTTCTGTAAACCAAAATGCAGAACTCACTCCTTCATTTTGTTGTCCTCTAAGCTATATCCCACTCTAAGAAAAGTAATATGTAGGCCTTGTGCAGCATTCCCTTCTGAAACTGTTTGCTGGGGATAAGGAAATAGCTACTTGAAAAAAATTAATTTGAAGTGTAACTATTCTTCCCTGTAGTTGCTTAATTGGGAATCATTCATTTTACTTCTTACATTGCCAGGTGCATTTTATCAAGGGGAACTTCACTCATACAAGGAAAGAATTTAAATCTAAAGGTGTTAGAAGAGGTAGAAGGTGCCAATGAAACCATTTTGCTGGGCAAGTAGTCTGAACTGAGATTGCTTTGGGGAATGGCTGAGGAAGAGGTGATGAGCAGCCACGGGATGGGACAGGAAACTTGGTGGGCCATTGCAGAGGCTCAGCACGAGCCAGTAGTGACGGGAGCAGCAGTGGGAAGGATTTTGGCTGGTTTTGAGTAGATCTGGAGTGGGAGGGCTGCAGACGTTGCCGTCTGTGTGCACTGAGCACCAGAGCAGGTTTCCCCGGGGGAAAGCAGGGCCTGGCTCTACAAGGAGTGCAGTGCTTGGCACTTGGTTATCAGACAGCTCTGCGAAATGAGAGAGCAGGGAAGGGATGCAACCCCCGCGGGGAGAGAACTGCGACCTGCGGTGAGAGGAGCGAGGTGGTGAACTCTGACAAAAGGCCGGTGTTCTCGGAGATGTGCTCACAAATATTACCGATTCTCAGCTCTGGGAAAGAGCAGCGCGTGTTCAGCGTTGCACTGGGGCAGGGTGCGATAGCAGAGTGCGATAGCAGGGTGCGATAGCAGGGTGCGATAGCAGAGTGCGATAGCAGAGCACGCCGCAGCGAGGGAAGGGAGCATCCCGGAGGCTGCCCCAGCCCCAGCCCAGCGCCGGGAGGGGAGGGGGCGGCGCGGCCCCTCCGCTGCTCCCCGTGCTCCTCTCGAGGGCTGGAGAGCACCTGGGGCCGAAGGGCGGAAAGGACGCAGGAAGGTGGGGTTTTCACTGTGACATACCCGTGTTAGGGTTTTGTCTGAGTGTGTCCGAGTAAGCTTTCTAAAAAAAGATGTAGGAATACCATGATGATCTATATCAATATGTATAAACAGTTAAAAAAGAAAATTATATTCCACTGCAGGGTACTCACTTCTTGAGCAGATTTCTACTCCCACAGAAATCACCTTCTCCAGAAACATAGTCAGATATTCAGTTTGTATGTGAAAGTCACATGAAAAATAAGGCTGGGTTTTTTTGCTCTTATTTTTTAGCAACTATATGATCTTCCATAACTGTTTTTGCAAGCCACAAATTTTCTTACTTATAAAGAGTTTTGTTTCTTTGTAATGGAATTAAAAATATAGAAATGCAGATTACTAGCTGAATGCTTTAAGGGAGGAAGCCATATGTGTGAAGTACAAGGAAATTCCAATGCTTGCTTGAACACTGTACCAAAATAAAGCATTTTCTCATACTCTGAGCTCATTTAAAATTCTTTATAAAGCTCATTAAAGCAAAGCAATTTACATGGTAGTTTGTTTTTACAAACTAAGTCAATGTAACTTGGAATTATTTGAATAGATACAAGTGACTAACAAATTTTTATTTTCTGATGCAGTTTTTTGGAAGTTAAATTCCACAGTATAAATCTGAAGCAAGTTTGCCAGTCTTGGGTAGATTAGACTGCAATAAGTTTGCCTCACAATGTCCATTTTCAACTATTCTCTGTTATTTAATGTTAGAGCAGAAAGAGAATCTCTTCCTGGCAGCTTCAAATGGTTATTATTCATTTATATTGTGTTACCACCTGGAGTGCTCATCTAGGTTGTATATATGTGGGATTTCCACAAGAGCTTAGGAGACAAGTATGTGAAAAGAGAGGAAGCTGAAGGAAAGCATTCATTAACCAACACGACAAAGGTCTATGAAGTAGCTCCAGTAACCCTGTCTTGAGTAAAATTGGTTAAGAAAGAGGTGTGTGCACTCTTAATAAATTCATCATGTAAAAAATGCATTATTTTTCTCAAGGAGATAGCAATATTATTCAAAACGTGCTAAAGTGGGCAGGATATCCCAGGAGTAATTGTGAATTATTAGGTCATAGGGACCTCATTGCAAACTATTTGCAAAACTTAATTGGTGTAATAAATAAAATATGCATGCAAATTAGACTACTTTCTGAATTAAAGGAATCTGTTATCCAGCATTGCAAAGATTCATCCTAATTTAATAGGTTTTATATACAGTTTGAGATAGCCATGCTTTAAATTTGTCCTGAAAAAACCAGATGGTATTTAACCAAGCCTGAACAAGCCAACTAGTGGCATCTGAGAAATGTCAATGTGTAATGCAGGGTATCACTGACAGGGTGACACCGGACTCCAGTGGGAGTGTAACAGTATCTTATTTAACTTAGTGCACAGAACAAAGTTGCTAAGCAAGGTGACAGAATGAACAGTCCTATTTGCTTTATTCTGTCTAAAAAGACTCCTTCAGTACTGAGGCTAAAAATATTAGTAGCTTTGAAAGTTCTGTTTGAAGCCCTGTTATTTATTGATTTATTTTCTATTCATCTTAGAATTCTAGTAGTGGAAAGAAGAGCGCTAATGAGTGTAGCTGATTTCATTACCCTAGATATAAAATAGGGACTATGTAGTCATGGTACTCATGTAATGACTTTGTATCCTAAAGCAAAATCTGAAAGAATCAAAGTGAAGAATCTCTTAGAATAAATATAAATAGATGGATATGAAGAAGCAGTTAACATTCTCTGTCTAATATCATTGCTAGACTCAATAACACTGTCTCGTCATCAACCCCAAATCAAGTATTGCATCTGCTTTTTTAAAGCAGTTGATTGAATGAATACAAATGTCTTGCTGTTGTCACTTGGGATAGCACTTCATATATCCCATTTTCTAGCCTCTAATTATTCCATTTGTAGACATGAATGCCATTTAGATGTAAGCTAATTCAGCATGGTAACTCAATTAGATTTGTACTGACTAGGATTTATGAAACATCAATGGATTCTTGGTGAGACCAATGGGACTACCAGTTATTTATCCCTAAGTCTTACTGATACTGCCTCTCAGGAGCTCAATTAAACACGCCAGTGATGAGAATATTTTGTAACAGTAGTCTTTCACAATTAGACTAAGATTTTTGTAAAGCATATCACATGTAAGGCAGGGCATCATGTATTATGCAATACAAAGTTCTCATCTGACTAGTTCATGTTGTTGAAGGGTAAAAGAAATTCCCATAATTACGTTGTTGCTGTAGTTATAAAAAACAAAACCCAAACTGAATTCATAGAAACTATGATGAAAATTCTGCTTTGCTGATTGAAAAAGTAAAAATAAAACTGTATTTATAAAATAGTATCTGCATCTTGCAGGTCACAAACAGGTTTCTCTACTAATGTAGGTCCTCTTGGAAAACCTGAGTTCCTTGTGTGGATTTGAGCTCTCATTGCACTTGATGCTGGGACAATTTTTCTGTTCCAGTTTTGAGAAATAACTTAAATGTTAGGAATGCTTACTGAAATTGTGGATTTTAAACAATGGAAAGACACTGCATGAGTAAACCTGCATTTATTGCCATTAGGTGTTTAAACTATTAGATCTTAACAATAAAGTACTGTGGAAATAGTCATTAGTAGAAACTGAATTATCATTATCAGACAGTATCAGAGTCTGCAGTGAGCAAAGAGACTGTTGGAGAGTATTATTTTATTCTTGCTAAGGACCCAGATTCTGGCAGAAGAGGAGTTTGGGACACACTGTGCTTTCCACACTGTTCTGTAGGGTGAGAAAGAGAACTGCTGCAAGACTGGGATTTTATGTCAGTAAGTGGAAGGAATGGGCAGTGGCATCTGAAATTGGTGTATTGGAAGCTAAAAGTCTTGGCAGTTTTGCACAGAGGGATGGACTGTCGTTCTTGTAAATGCAGACTGAAAACTTCATCAGCCAGCTGTGCTGCACAGCTGTGGACACCAGCAGGCTAAAGGTAGGCTTGTGCATGGCCAAAATCCAGGTTTGTGCTGACTGGTGTCACAGCTTAGCCCCAGCAGGCAGCCTGACAGCCACTGCACTCCCAGTAGGATGGGGGAATCAATCAGAAGGACAAAAGTGACAGAATTTGTGGGTTGAGGTAAAGACAATTTAATAGATTAAGCAAAAGCTGCCCAGGCAAGCAACACAGAGTAAAGAACCCATTCACTGCTTCCTGTCAGCAGGCACATGTTTGGCTGTTTCCAGGGAAGCAGGGTGCCCTCACATGTGGCTGTTACTTGGGAACACAGGTGCCATCACTCTGAATGTCCCTCCTGCCTCCTTCTTTGGCCCAGTTTTGCTGCTGAGCATGATGTGCAGTATGGAACATCCCTTCTGCCAGCTGGGGTCAGCTGTCCTGGCTGTGTCCCCTCCCAGCCTCTTGCCCACCCCCAGCCTCCTCACTGCAGGGGCAGAGTGAGAAATGGAAATGGAGAAAGGCCGGACACTGTTGCAGGCTCTGCTCAGCAGTAGCTAAAACACCTGTGGGATATCAGCACTGTCTGGTGACAAATCCAAAGCACAGCACCATGCGGGCTCCTGTGAGGAAAATTAACTCTATTCCAGACAAAACCAGTCCAGCTGGGATCTGGGAGTACGGCTGGTGCTCTTTGGCTTTGTTAGAGTCCCTTTGCGTTGCCTCTTGCTTATAGCTGGGAAATGTGATGGAGGAGATGACTGGCAGTGGTGCTGCCCAGCTTACCTGAGAAATATTCTCTCATTGACTCCCACCTAAAAGCAGAACAATGTTAACTTCAAATCTTTATTAAGCTTCTGCACCTCTACTGAATGCATTCAACTTTTGCTGGACAGTGCAGAAAAACCAGCACAGGGATTTTTGCCTAAGTATTTTCTTTCTAGTAGGTAATTTACATATTCTTCATGCAGATTAGACATTGACTAATGAAAGTGCATTGATATGGCCCAAGTATCTCCAAAATCACCTGTGTGTCTTAAAACACTAAACCACCTGGGCAGCATGCTCAGTCTGACAGACTGTAGGTTTTTGCAGGTGTAGTGTCAAGAGTAATGAAGGAATATTTAGGCACTGAAGTATACATCATATTAGGAATGGATAGGTCATGCTAACCTATTAGCTATGAAATCATATTGAATTCTATGTGTTAAAATGCAGTCTCACGTCTTCAGACTATTTTGTCCATATGTTAAATTTGAGTCTGTGTACTCCTAAAAGAGCTGTTCACCAATTTTCAAGTATGGGTGATCCCTCACATTGCCTTCTCCTTTTCATGGTACTACCAAAACTGAGAAGTTGTAGAGGAGAAATGTATTAGGGGACACAGACTCAAGCTGATTTCCTGTGCCAGGCACTCCTAGGCTCCCTGACTTGGAGCCCTTGCTCCTACGTTTGGTCAGAATGCTGCAGCTGCTGATGGCTTGCAAGGTGGCTGAGGACATTTTCCCTAGGAAATATTGACAGTCTGCAGGACTGAATGTTAATATGTCAGCTTAACTGACATGGTGGCTGCTGAAAAATAAACATATAAAAAACTTCTTTTATATGGAATTACTTCCTGGGAGGGTGGTGTTTGACGGGGCTGATTGCTGAAGTGGTATTTTTTGGATGCTGATTTTCTGTACCATGTGCCATTTCCTTCATTAGATTTACAATAATGTGATTATCCTACTCTGACACTCTGCAGTTCATACTGTTAACAGTCCACTTGTGCTCCTCAGTGCTAGTAGGATTCTCTATTTTCTACTAGTTCTGAAAGCTATGCAGGTTTGTGCCTAAAACCAGCTAGTTAGAAACTCCTTCAATTTAAAAACCATTCTGCTACTCAAATATTTTCAGCCTATCATTCTTACTGAATTGTTTAAAAGCAGTATAATAAAATAATTATTCACTTGCCAAGTAGTTCTCAGAGGATCCTATCTGCTGTCTTGATTCTTGTTGTTGCTTTCACATAGGATCAGGCCAGTATCTTCTCACACTGGGAAAACTCATCATGGCTCCACATCTAAGAATTAATTCATTATGAAATTAATAATAGATTTCAGTTACAGTAATATTTGTGCAAAATACAGTATTATAAATCTTAGTACAGGGTAGTAAAAATCTTCTAGTAAATGTTTAGTGTGTTGGAAGATATTTTTATGAAAATGTTTTTTCCAAAAACTGTGTTCTTTTTAATGGAAGTATGCCTGGGAGAAGAGAGCTCTAATTAAACAACAAAAAAACCAAGAAAACCCCCCCATAAAACCAAACAAAACAAATATTGTCAAAATTGAGTATTTGCATCTTATTATTTTAAGGTATTTTCTTTAATGTAAATAAGATTAGCTGGAGAACAAAGAGTCAGTTGACATTTTTTTTACACTTTAAGCCAAAACTATTTAAAAAAAATCCCAAGGATATTTGAAAACATATGTATTTTGAGTTGAGGAGGGAAATGCTGGTGAGTCTCCACAAAATCACCTCAGGAATTTTTTTGTTGGCAAACTCAGCAAAGAGGCCTGGCTCAGGACCTGAGCTGTGGTGCACAGATCACTCTGGATTTACAGGAGCACCTCGTGCCTGTGCTTTGTCACAGGGAGCACTGAGCCACTGCAGCCCACGGCAGTGAGAGGTGGGAGCTGCTTGGAATTCTGCTCTGTCTTCAATTCCAGAGGTTCACTTTCTGAGGTGAACAGCACAAAGAGAAGAGAAAAGGAACAGAGTCTCCAAGCAATTCTTGGCCCTCTTTGTGGCCTGTTCACAAGGAAGCTTTTGCTGCCCAGCCCCCCCTCAGTCCCCTCCTTCAATTCCAACTCACTCCTCATCCTTCTCACTTCCATGTCTAATGGGAGTGATCACTATTCTTCTCTTCAGCACCTATAATTTTATCTTCTTAGGGGGCTGAAGGCCTCCTTTAAACACTCCAATTCCTCTGAATCCCCAAAACTGACCTCAAGTTTCTGTTAGTAGTTATTCAGTTGTACTGATGGATTTGTAGGTGTAGTGCACAGGCACATACACAACCACAGCTTTTACCTAAAACTGAACTCATTCTACAATCAGGACTGGGATACCTGAAGAAGACATGTAACTTGTCTTCTCTCCTAAGTCTGGATCAGCCCTACAGAAGTCATTCCTGACTGATTTTTGTCTACACTGTTCTTAAACCTAGATAATTAAGATGCACAACATATTCCAGTGCTAATGCTAATATTTAATTTTCCTGCTGAAGTACATGACTAGTTTTTCTTATTACCATCATCATGGATGTGGGGAAAAATAATTTCCTTAGTAGCAGGCTTTATTCCTCTCCTGTGAGAAACCTCTTCTACGGGACAAACAGAACCCCAATTGTTTCAGTTTCTCCAATGGGATTTGCTTGCTCTAATGTTATGTTATATCTGGTTGTCTTCCTCTGGGCTTAACTCCATTTGGTCTACGTGTTTCTTATCTGGCAAGATTCCTTTGAATTCTCTTCCTTGAGAACATTCACAATCCTTCCCACCTTGCAGAAGCATGCTCTCCTGTCATCCAAGTCAGTAGTGAAAGCAGGGATTGATACTAATGCAGGATGGATGCATGGAGAGCCCAACCCAACAGTGGAGTTTGACACTGGAACACCAGGAATTGCTCTCAAGGGTGATTTTCCACCTGTTTTAAAGTTCACTCTTGTCCTGATTTTGGCTCATATAGAATGAATTTTCTTCTTAGTAGCTGTACAGTGCTGTGCTTTGGATTCAGTACAAGAGTAATGTTGGTAGCACACTGATGTTCTAGATGTTGCTAAGTAATGGCTACACAAATTAAGGACTTTCCAGTGCCTCGTGCTCTGCCAGGGAGCAGGTACACAAGGTGCTGGGTGGGGGGCACAGCTGGGAGAGCTGACCCGAGCTGGCCAAAGGGATGCTCCAAGGTGTGGAATGTCACACACGAACTGGGGAGAGCTGATTGCTGCTCAGAGACAGGCTGGCTGTCAGACAGGGGCTGGTGAGCAACTGTTGCGTACAACAGCTCTGTCTCTTGGGTTTTATTTCTCTCTAGCCCTTCTTTTTGTTATGATTATTATATTCTATTATGTTTTAGTTAGTAAACCATTCATATCTCAACCCATGAAGTTTGCCTTTTCTTTTTGATTCTCCCTCCCACAGGGTGGTTATCCTGTTGCAGAAGGATGTTAGATTTGTGAAAGCAAATCGTGTCAAATTTTACACACAGCTTGTGTGTGTAAAACTGTAAAACTGCTGGTGATGTTCAGAGAAGCTCAGCTGCAGTTGTGCTTTTCCAACTGCTACCATGAAATCCTAGTTCAGAATCCAAGAATACCATTGAGATGGCTCAGTATGAGCCCTGTATCTCTGGCCCTTGAACTGGGGCTTTGACCTGAGGACACTGCAGATGCCTTTTGTCCTGTGTACCAGACAGTGCACTCTTGGGAGCAGAGGTAGCAATGCAATGGTGCTGCTTGTAGAGACAGGGAATGGGGAGAAAGGCCCCGTAGGAATTCTCCTCACCTGCTGCATAAAGTGACACCAAGTTACCTGAAAAAGTTTCTTCAATGGCTACTGCCCCTGCAAGCTGGGCCCACCCTCACATCGCAGCACTCCAGCAGTTTCAGGTGATTGTTGCTCCAGTGAGGTGTTTCATGCCTAGAATTATTTCTTTGATGGAAGAAATAGAGAGCAGGACCAGGAACAGATGGTTGATAATGACATCTTAATTCTAGAGAGAATGAAAGTGCTATTTCATTATGGTGTGGTATATTTAAATTGCCTTCAGGTGTTAGTTTAAGAGAGTAGAGGAAAAAAGAAAAGTTAAAAAGATTTTTAAGATTTAGTAAAAGGGATAGAGTGGTACAAATCAGAGCTAGTAATAATGCCCTACAAACCTGTCAGATTGTAGTAATGTGACAAGTGCTTGCTAAAGGGAATCATTGCCCCACGTATGGTGATGGACTTGTTTCACTTTGATGAATCAACTGGTTTGAATTATTAGAAAAATGAAATGTTTGCCCTGGTTCAGAATTTCCAAATGCCCCTTCAGGATAAAAGGACATGCTTTATGTCTTTTTAATAATTTGAGAATCAATCTTATGCTATGCAAAATGCTCTCTCTTTAAAGCACTAACATACACTTTAAAACAAATTTATAGTCCAACTGAGTTTGGTGACTAATAAGCTTCATTTAAAGAACGTCTTTCCTTCTGTTAAACTTTCCTACAAACTGGACTTCTTTTAGTAAACATGTAATGCTAAAGGTTTATTATGACACTTTCAGTAAGCAGAATCCTGGCTGATAGAAATGTTGACATAAATTAGGATTAATCAGGCTAATTCCTATGTGAATTTATGGTATTTATGTATGAGAGATTGGAAAACTATCAATTCAAGACCTGTGTGATAGAAAAGCCACATACTGACATCTTTCTTTCTGTGAAAGATGTCATTGAACGGCTGTTATTCTGTTATATATGTCACCTAAAATGTGTGAAAGATGAATAGAGATCCATACACAAACACTTTCGATCTGTTTGTATGCATTTGAGGAAAAGCTCTCATAGATTTCTTAAAAATACACAAATTAATATTGCTTACTTTTCAGCAGGGGTAAATTAGGGTCTTTGAGACCTTCTTAGAACAGTCTGGAGTTAAATAATATGCATGTTTTTCATTTTACTATGATGAATGCAAAGCTATTAAACAACCTTTTAAAGAGTTGGTGTAATTATCTGTAAACAGTAATGTTACAAAAAAAGGTCAAGTTGCCCTGCCATTAGAAGTTTATGGATATAAACTGGATTTATGTTGCCATAAAATGGGCACCGACTAACTAGATTAATTCTACACAACTAAACCAACTGTAGTAATATTTAGAAACAATAAAGTGATACCAATTAAAGCAATTTTATTTTTTGTGTCATATTGATTAATGGTGCACTAAAATTAACCAAAGACCTTAAAATCAGAATGGTTGCAGGAGGCATCCACATCTCAGCATTATTACCAACAAGAAGGAGCAGTTAAGGGAGATGGCCCTGCAATAGTATGAATATTTAATTAATAATTAGTCATGTAATTTCTCCTCAGGAATTATTATCCCTCAAACTGGTTTGTGAATTTAATTATTAGCAGCCTTTTTGTTTCCATGTCCCCTCATTACTGTCAGGATTGATGTAACATAAACTTCATTAAAAATTAAAGCAAGAGTCTTAATTACAAGGCTACCCTGACTGAAGTCAGAATTAGCCAAGTCAGTGATGTGCAAATGAGTGCATTATTTAAGAAACATGCTGGAAGTAGTTATGCTAATGTGGAAGGTTCACAGTAGCAGACCTTTTCACTTGCAGTTGCATATTCATTAAATGCACTATGCAAATTTAATGTAGCAGCCTTAGTAATGCGTTGTTAATTTATTCAGATTTATTGAGTAGGACTTAAAAAAAATGTACAAATTTAATTACTCTATCTGCTAGAATGATATTAGGAGAGATAGTGGAGGTTTAAAATGTGTTGATCTGGATTACTGCAGTTTGATGGAGGATGTAGTATCAAAGGACACAATTTTGATAACTAGGCTTGAAAGAATATTTGATTTACTTATAGAATGATCTAAGAAATCACTAAAATTGCACATGCTACTTCCCAATAGGAAAGTAAAAAAAAAGTCTCAGTTGTATTAACTTAAGAGCTAAAGCAGTGCTGAGTCCACAGTCTAATGGATGTAATGATCCTACTGAGACCAGTAAAGGTTATGTATGGAGATCTATGGGAAGCAAAGTGTCTTTGTGGAAAGTTCACCGGTTGTTACGTGTTCCTTGGCGATGCTGCTGCTCATCAAGTTTAACAACAGGAATCCTGTCACTTTGCAACATTACCGGCAGCACACCGTCATTTGTTAGCAGTGGCTGATACGAAGTTTAAATTTCTGGTTTCCTTTTTATTTTACAGTCTGCAAAAAAACCCAACACGAAGACTGCAAATTTACCATTGTGGAATAATTCTTACCTGGTACATTTTTTCCCTATGAAAGCAATACAGATGGGGAAAAAAACTATGTGATTGCATTGTAGTATTCACTTTGAAATCTATTCAAAATTATCTGGTCTCTTGTGGGAAAGACTCATGCCAGCAAGTGTGACCCTGTTACCACTGAGGAACAGAAAAGCTGAGCTAGAACAATTTGTTTTCAAATGTCTTTGATTCTCCCCCATGTAACAGTTTTCATATTTTTATTTCCCACCTGATGTGTGGTTTCAGAAAAGTAATTGCTGCAAGCATGCCTTGTGCTTTTTCAGTAATCGCCTTGATAGCTGGGTATCTGTAAAAGTTCAGACAATTTTCACACACTTGTAAGGGCTAAAGCCTGGGCTGCCTGTCTGGGCAGTAAGAGAATAAAGGACTCCCTCCTTGCAGGTGCAAGTCCTTGCACGTTCTCCTCGGTGTGGGGTTGTCTGCTTTGCTCACTGTCGGACTGTCGAGACACCCAGGCTGTGTCAGGCCACTGGCTTGATACTATAAATACGTGTCTTCTGTTCCCTTGAAAATGTCTGATCCTGCCTCCCCTTGAGGGAAACAGTGAACAGTCCACATGTTTATCTCAGTTAAAATTTAGGTACTTGCAGCCAGGAAAACTGAGTCTTCAGGTCAGGGTGCTAATGCTGGGCACAGACAGGTCTGCATTATAAAGCCTTTGATAAAGCTTATTTGAGAAGTTTTTTTTCTTCTACTTTTGCCTCTTGTTACTGCTATGGTGAGGCTGCTGTCTCCTCTGTCCTCTGAACAACACTGCAGAAATTAACTTGACTGTTCACTTTTAAATCCCTAAACATTAGCCGCCATTTGAAATAATTATAACAATAAAAATAATCTGATGTACATTCTTAAGTCTGCATGGATTTGTCTTATGAAACTAAGAAACCAACCCAATCCCTAACACCTTCCCCATCTTTTCACTTTCTCTGTGCTTTACTGGTCTGGACCAGTGACTTTTATTTTCAGCCAAACCTGATCCAGCTAACAAATGCTCTTGTGCTGGGATATCAGCTGGCACCACAGGTTTGACATTGAAATCACTGGATGAGGGACACAAGGGATACTCTTTCTGTCACACTGCCACCCTCAGTGCATGCCACAGTGCAGCCTGAGAGGAGAGCAGCCACTGGCACAAGGGATGGAAACAAGTGGTTGGACACAAAGTCCAGAGGGTCCTTCTGTGGTGACTCTCCTGTCAAACATGGACTGTACCTACAGATTCTCTGCCTATGTCTTAGGCTCCTTTCACTGCTGAATATTATAATTCAGATTCCCTGTCCATGTTTTTTAATCCCTTCTGGAATCCATCCTGGTTTTGCCAGGTGGCATGAGGAATCTGGAGAAATCTGTCAGTCTCTTTCCCTTTGCTCTCCTCATAAACAATTGAATCTGTTAGGTTTGGGTAAAAAGCTGACTGCCCAACCTAGCAGTTTTGATTTTCCCTCCATGCAGCAAACTCCTTTCAGATAAACTCTTTTGCTCCAGAAAGTAGCAATCTTACAACTGCTACACAAAAAGGATCTATAGGAAAGTATTTCCCTCCTGTGATGTCAGGCATTCCCCTGGAACACACGAGGCCAGGTCTGTAGCTCTGTAGGTCGGCTCCCCTCAGAGATCATTGAGGCACTGCCTGGATGTGCACATACACAGTCCAGGCTTTCTGGAAGTGTTCTGAGGAAAATTCATCCTCTTTGCCCAAACAAGGATCTATGCAGCCTCCTACATTGCAACAGTGTTGTTTGAAAGGCATTCATGGTGTTGTAAAGCCTTGCATAATGTGGCCTCTGTATGTCAGAAAAATTAAGAGGTGTGGGTGTGCTGCAGGGCTATTTCCTGCTCCATAGAGAGATTCTCATTTCACACCCACTTTACTGGAAATTACTCTCTCAGTAAATTCACATTCACCCTTCTTTTGCATGTTTATCCAGTCACTGGAAATTTCTTTTTTCTATTGGAAGCATAGGCTGGCTTATTTGAAATAGTTTGATTGCAGTGAAGTCTGTGCCTTTATTGTGTAGGTGGGGAGATTAAATGATATGCAGTGTATGCTTGGAATAGTTGAATGATTAGGCACTTACATCTGTTTAATTAAACAATGAGCTTCAACCTCTGTTTAATTAAGGACTAGCTCATTTCAGTTGTGGTCGCATGCTGGGAGTTGTAACACTTCTGTAATTCAAATCCAAGGATATAACAGAAATAGGCTGGTCTCCTTCCAATCCTTAATAGCCAGTGGTGCACAGCACAAGGCAGAGAGATGATCTGCAGGTGAACAATGTAAGAATTGAGGTGTTAACAGGAAAAAGATGTGTTTAAGGTAAGAATTGTGTCAATGTGAAGAATGTGAAATCCTATTTGTTGGGTGATGGGGGAGGTGAAGGCTACCAAATATCATCCCTCAGTAGCAGTATGTTATAGTCTGGCTTTACCCCCTGGAAAGCCTTGTTTCCCTAACATTATTGCCTTAACTTTGTCTCTTAAGAACTTTGCCCACATTGCTGACGGCTGAGGACCTTGTGTTTTTCAATGTAATCCTCTGAAAACAAACTTCACTATGAAAAAAATGCAAATGTCTTGTTTTTTTAAAAGAAAAAATAGGATTTGAGACACAGAGGCTGGAGCTTAGATTTGAGAACCTTGCTGTATCCCATTTAGCAGAACTCGCAAAAGAATCTGGGACTGATCTGGTTTGCTGTGCTCTAGGACTGCCTGCCAGGCAATGGACTTTCCTTTCTCTGTCTATTACAAATTTGAGACACACAAATCTTGTTGTGTAGGGGAGCTCAAAGCAGTGTTAACCAACAGGGAAAGAAGCAGCAGCTGAAGAGAGTGCTGTGTAGTGTTCTTTCAGTATTGAGCCGTGAAAAGGAAAGAAGGAATTTGTAAGGAAATATAAGAAATATAGGAGGTGTTATAAATCAGGGATTTATAAAGGGATTCAGAAAAGCAATACTTGTGATCAGACCCACAGGTCTAAGTATTCAATTCAGGTTGGTTGGGAATTCCAGCTTCCTTGTGACTTGTTACCTTGACTGTCCCTAAGGAGGAAGTGCAAAGAGATGATGTTGCACTGAGTAAATGTGACTTTCCACTTTAATTAGCATGAGCCTATACTGGAATATTTGGGGAAACTGGATTAACTTTCAAACAAACATAGAATTTGCTCATCCTGTGTTTATCTTGCACATGTCTGAAGCCTTGGTGAACCCAAAACTTGATCACTCTCCCCAAGCACCATGTGAGTAACACCACAACCGCATCATGCCTAAGAGGTACTCTATTCCATGACTGGTGAGATGGGAGGAATCCCTAAACGAGTAAAGTAAGTCCCGACTTGGGCACTCAGGGTCTCCAAGGGCTGCTGGGTTTCCAAGCTAAACTACAAGGCAGAGAGATCCATGTGCATGTCCGTGTCTCCCAGCAGCTGCAACACACCTGGTGCAACGCCAGTCCATTCCCATCTGGCAGCAGGGAGTCTTGTGGCAGTGCTTGGTACTTCTGCTCCCAGGAAAGGACAGGATTTTGGTGGATGCCTTTTCACAAATGTGCCAAGGTTTGGGCTTACTGAACTTGAATTCCAAAATAAGCAGTTAGTTTGCAAGTAGCCATTTTGTACTAAGATAAAGTACTTTTTTTTTTTTAATAAGCATTTTCATAATAAGCAATTTAATATGCATAGGTTTAATTTTGGTAAGTTGGTCTGTGTATGTATACATAATCAAAACAGTACCTTTGGTTGGAGAATGCCAATCATTCATCTCAAATGAGAGTTTTAAGGACTAAAATCAGCAAGAATTTTGGCAGAGATGGTCTCGTGCTCTGACATGTGTGGTTACTGTAACACAGTGGCTGAAGCACTGCACTCTGAATGGGTTTCTTCTGTATCTACTTGCTGTTTCTTCAGTCTGTCTCTGCTGATGTGTGGTACCTGCCGACAGAGATAAGGGATAAGGTTACGTTGCTTTTTGCTGTGGCACTTAGTGCATTTTGTTTGCTGCAGTTGTAGTAGCAGCAGCAGTTCAGGTGGTGCACACATGTGTAACCTCTCGGCCCTCCTGCAGTGACAGCCATTGCCAGTCTGTTCCTATGGCTTTACACAGAAAATTGCAGTTATTGGGTTGTGACAGCAGCACGTTATTTTACTGAACCTTAAAAAAACAGGGATGTGGCTTTCTTGTTAAACAACCCTGTGTTTCAGTTTCTTGCTGTAACTTCAAAAGCACTGGGTTAGCCTGGACCCTTGGCAGGCAGAGCAGCTGAAGGCTGTATCCTCGGTGGGGATACTGTAGCCCGGTGAATAATGGCTCTGCTTCTGTGGGTCTTATTCTTGTTGCAGATTCCACTGGTTTACTCAAGTTCATGAGTGTGGACAGCCTCTCATCTTCCTGCCTCTCTTTGCTCTCCATCCTCCACCTAGTATATTAACTGGAGGAAAAATTTATGATCTCATTAGTTTTGCATATTGGTTCACTTAGGACAAATTGAAGCTTAAAAATGTCACTCAACTTCAACCTGTTATGAAAGCATTTAATCCACTGAAGACTACTCAGGTGTTTCTGAGCCATTTGACAACTCTGACATCCTGTAAAAGTTACATAATAAATGGACTCTGTACAGGTACTTCTGATCACCAGGATCACTGCAAGTTCTAAGCTGGGCTTCTGGAGGGGTGTTCTTGGCTGTGCCAAGCCTCACTCCAAGTGCTTTCAGATGTGCTTCCCTGCAGATTCACAAATTCCACGAGTGGGCCAGCATGGGGATGAAGTGGGATGACTTCTCCCTCTGTTGGCTTAGGCCCTGCTCATTCCAGTTCTTGATGTTCTTTCTGTGTATTTTGTAGCACTTTCTGCAAAGCATTGGCCATCCCTGCTTGAGTCTTACCAAGCTCATCCTCTGAACCTCTGGATATGGGAGTTCTGGAAGTTGACTGAATCCTGGTACTCCTGGTACTGTTGCTGCTGGAGCTGCAGTTACCCTGGTCCCCAAGGTATTTCGTACTGTGGTCATCAAAGGCCTAGGATTTTTATCATTTTAGGCGTTGCTGTTCATTAGCAGTTTTCAGGGAATGATAAATATCCCATCTCCTTCCTAAAAACCTCTTCTCAACTTGTATGAGACCTGATTTGAAAAGTTAGGGTCATTCAGGGGCTCTGCACACAACTGGGGACTCCAGCATACAAGTTGGTAGCAAATGAAGAGGAATATTTATTTTCCTTAAGCTGCCATATCAAACTTCTGTGTTTTAAAAAAAGTCAGACCTATACTTTGTTTGGAAAAATCTGTGCTTCTAAGAAATTTCAGGAGTTTGGTTAAATCTTCTGAGGCATCTTTTTATTACCTTGTACCAAATGTATCCTGAAGAAGGACTACAAGAGTTTACAGGAATCAGGTGTACCTTCCATTCCACTGTCAGCCTTTTCCCTCCATGCTGACTTTGCATGTGAATTTTTAACTTGAGAGAAAGCCTTGTGTAAATGGAGATTAATCTCCTGATGCAGTTCTTGACAGCACTAACAGGTTGTGATATTCTGGGATAATGCTGCACCTCACACTTCCTGCTGTTTAAAGCAATTATTTTTCATATAAGATATGTTGGTCCTACACAGGGATTTTTACAGGTGTCTTTGTATCCCATGGCAAAGATTTGAGGCCTGGGGCTACTTTTTCTATGTCATTGTCATCATTCCAACATAGATAAGCTATTTTGGGGGCCCCTTTTCTGTCAAGTCTTTGGAATTTACAGTCTGTCTCCCTTGCCCTCTTTGTCAGATACGAAGGCTCTCTTGCCTTAACTGAAGATGATTTGCCATATGGTGAAGTGGGTTTGTTCTCTATTAAATGTTTTTAATTGCAGTATGTTTACAAAGAGCTCTGTAAATACTTACATATCTGATGCAGCTAGAAATTAGTTTTATGCTGAGTTTTCCTGGGACTATTCCAAATGATGCTGTTCAGAGAAGTTAAATTGCATTTGCTGTCATTCAGTGCTTAATGACAGCATGCCCAGCGTGGGGCTGGATGGCATCGTGCTTTCTGTGCATCCATAAATAAGACCTCAGAAGGATTACTTCAAATGATATAGGTGAGTAAGCTCCCAGTGAGGTCTGGCAGGAATGCCTGCTCTGGTAGCACTAGTGAAATTACTCGTATGATTTACAGCCAGAAACTCAGCCAATGTAATTAATTTTAAACTCTGTTGTTTGCACTAGGATTTTACATTGATTTTTTAAAGTTGTCTCAGTATGACTTCTGCACATAAACAGAGTCTGAGTCCGTCAGAGCTTTTTATAAAGCCTGCTTACTGCCCTCCATGTAAAGTTTAATTTGAGGGAGAGATTCTTCTCTGCTCTTGGGAAGACTGAAATCAAGCTTCAGACTTGGAGAAACAATGTTTCTGTAAGGACCTCAGTCACTGCAATACTGATTTTCAGGTAAAACTGGTGTGTACAAGCCTACTAGGTGTCTTCAGTATCTATGGATATAAGTTACAGATGTGAAGTGTGTGTATGCCAAGTCAGCACAAAGCAACCCCATCTGAGAAACTGTATTATGTGAAGTGCAAAAAATTCTTAGCTAGGTAAAATCAGAGAACGGGCTAAATGATTTGTTGGAATACACATTGTGTAATCGTACAGCTGTCAAAATATTTATTAATCTTGTCTGAATCCTGTGAAAACCTTTTCTAAGTGTTCTTGGAGGAAAACCAAAAGGTCTCAAGTTATGCAGGGCAACTTAATCGCTGTAACAAGTAGAGAATATTCCACTTAAATTCCTATTCAACAGACTAAGTTCCATTTTGGCAGCCAAGTTGTTTCCATGTTGTTCAGCCCAGGTACAGATGTTTAGTATCATCTCTTTCAGAAGTGTCATCTGTCCACACCAAGGCATGGAAGGAAAACTTAGGCAAGCAAGACCAAAATCAGACTCTTGGGCAATGCTGTCCTTGGTTTTAGCTGGCCCTCAAGCTGTCCTAAACTTCTCCATGAGAGTTCTTTAGAGACTGCCAACATGAGAAACACCGTGGGCCTGTTTTGTGTTTCCTGAGGCCTTTGGAGTATCTGTGCCCAGCAGCACCAAGTGGGAAGGGCTGTCAACAGCTGGATAAAAGCTCTGCTGGGAAAGGGTCCAGCCTGCTTTGCTACACAGCCACAAGTGTCGATATGGGAAAGTGTGTGAGGAACTTCCACTGTTGATTTTGGAATCATTTTGTGTTGCTTCTTTCACATAAGTAGAGCTAAAGTGCACTGGATCCTCTGCAGACTGACTACAGCTCTTTATTTGCAAATGCAATATGCTTTCTTCTTATCCTTGGACTTAGAATGTATCATAACAAAATAGGCAGTATTCAATGAAATGAAGTCTTTGATTTTTGTGTCTCTTAGCTTGGAGAAGTCAGAGCAATGGTGAATTATTTCAAAAAGTACATTTAGGGTAGGATTTCATAGCTGCCATAGGTACTGGGCATAAATGGCCTGGGTAAGGGAGCCAGGGGATGCAGGAGTACCCCGGGTGGGAGCACTGAGACATTAACTGTGGCACCATGGCACCACCTCACTGAGGAAGTTCAGGAGGAAGAAGTTTGGAATGAAGAATATTTGGAGCCAAATACTTTTCTGGTGTAGGTTACTTTAGCTGCACTGGCAGGCTTGTGCGATTTGAGGATATGCATTTGTATCACAAAAGAATTTCTTCTCCCAGGATATCGGACTGTGAAACATTAGAGCTCTAAAGCACCTTGATTCTCCAGCATCCTTTAAGTTTTAAATGTCTGTCTTTTGGGTATGGTCTTAATAGACTGGGGCTTTAGGACCAGTTTCTCTGAGAAGCAGTTCTGTTCAAGAAGGGCCCTTGACACCATTCTGGCTTAATGCTAGACACATCTGCTACTACTTGGGCAAAATTGACACTGTCTAGAGAGCAAAGCAATCACCTGCTGTAGCATTACAGAGCATTTACACTTGAGCCATATTACCAGGCAGTAAATCTTGACCTTTAGGAGTTCAGAGATTAGATTTCTTCGCTACAAGCGCTCGAGATATTGTTAGGCATTTGTTGCTATTCAAAGCAGATTTCAGGGGTTACCTATGGGTTTAAATCATAGCCTCAATCATTTTTGGAAGGTTCTTTTAAAGCTGAGATAGCTTCAAATAAAAACTAGGATTACTTTTACATTTATTGTTAGTAATTGTCAAGAAGCAAATGTGGGGGGGAGGAAGGGGTTGTGGAGGCGAAGACATTGCTCTAAGTTTCAGTGTTTATTTCTATGTGAGCAGATATTTTACTGTGTTTGGAGGAAAATGGCTTCTTTTCAATGTGGACAAGAGATGCACTTACTCCACTGGGATAATAAGCTAAAAGTTGTATTCAAAATAGGACTGAAGAGAGACATAGTTTATAAGAAACTATTTTGAAAATAGGAACCCCTCAGATAATCACTGACTTAGACACAGTGTTAATTGTTCATTAATACTGAAGAATGCCTGAAGTCTTGTGCTTTATATTATGTACAAACCAAGCACTGCAGAAGGGGAGTCAGGCAGATGCCAAAAGAGGTCAATGAGCCCCCACTACTAACAGGAATCCTTCGTTCCCACTGCAGAAAAGCACTGATGATCAGGTTTGTGTAGGTGCACACAGCAGTTTACTGGGACTCTCATCTCCTTTGGCAGCCAGAAGATCAAAACACATAAGACATTTTCTCCTTCCTTTCTCCCATTTCCCCAAACCATTGCAGTGGGTCTCAAATCCTTATTTCTGGTTTTTTTTAATCCCAAGCTTATTTTTCCAAAATAAAAAGAGTTAAAGTTATGAAAGAAATCCAGTTTTCGTCCAAAGTTTTTTAAAAATAACGCATTTTTGGAAAGTAACTATAAACCTAGATATAAAATGGAAAGCTAATGAATGAAGAGCAGTACAGTAAGAGCCTGTTGTAACTGATAGTAAAAGCATGTTCTGCATGGCACTGGAGTTAAAATGTGGTGGTAATTCTGGAATGAATTCAGAAAACAACCAGCCAGAAGAGTAAGGGATTTTTGCCCTTTGCTCACGCCAGTGTTCTAGAGCTGGAACACACCCTGACCCTCTGGGCATTGTATTAGAGAAGGATTGGAGATCACTTGGAGAGTACAGGCAGGGAAACTTTTATTGAGGAAAGGAAGCACGATTAAAGTGATTAACTACCATGAAACAGTTCATTACAGAGTCCTTTAAAGTCCAAGTCTCCCAGCCCCCAGGGTTTCACTTTCTTGCTTTTTTTAATCCTGTAAAGTAAAATAATAGTGATTTTTTTTTTTCCTGTTGAAAGGAAGGGAAAGCTTAACAAAGGGGAGGAGCTCAGAAGGGGGCAGAACCTTTTGCCTTATTGCTCTTTGAAATCTGTAATTGATATTGTAAAACTTCCCAATGAAACACACTTTTTCCAGGCTTTCAGAGGCCAGAAACTCCAGAGTTATTTTGCTAAGCCTCACAATTGCAAAGTGTAAGAATGTGTTTGAACTGGCTGGACAACCTTCAGCTGAGCAGTTCCACTCCTCTGTGCAGATGATAAACACCATCCTCACAAGCCCCAGGTCTTGTTCCCTGTTCTGTGATAACTAGGCATTAAAATCAACAGATGGAACCTTAACTGCTCCTTAAAGCTGAAATTGTCTAGGTCTCTTTGGACACATTAGATATCTCACAAGGTATTAGAGTTTGGCCTTGCACAGCTGGTCTTGCAGTCTTTGAAATCCTGACCAGTGGAAACAGATTTTGGCCTTGGGAAGATAATGAAAAAAACTCTCAGTGAGTCCTGCAGGAGCATAAAGGCTTATCTTTAAGCCTTTTATCATCTGATGATGATGGCTCAGGTAGCTTAAGGCAACTGAGCTGTCCCCAGTGCATCTCTGCCTCTGTTTTTCACGCTGGGGAAGATGTCTGGTCTAGATCCGAACTCCCCCAACCTGTCTTTTGTACAACTCTCTTGGCCCCGGTTCCACATCCGTCTTTATCGTCTGTTGTGTGGTTCCACTGCTCTGAGCATCTAAGGATGTCACAGTCTACAGCAGGTTTGCAGTAAAGCAGTTAGGGCACTGCCACTTCCATTTTTATGGGTGGGAAATTGTGTTGGTTTCTGTGATTGGGTCCTCTAAGGTACAGGGACTAAACACAGCTAAATGTCTTTTGAGTGTCTAGATTTAAATGGGAGTGACATCGGCGTTCTGATACAGAGAGGAAAAGGAAAAAACCAAACAAACCCCGGTTCCTCACATCTTCAGCTGCAGCCCAGCTTGCCTTGGCACTCTAAGGGAGATCAGAAGGATTGGAATACGTAAAGTGCTACTGTACGTAAAAGCACCAAAGGGCTTTGGTACAATGCCATGTGAAATGTTGACACACTGTGTTGTGCTCCTAAATGCTAAAATGTTTGCTGCTTGTTTGAAACAGTATCCTTAATATAGGAGATGGTCTTTTGATGAAAATAAAATACAGGGAAACAATCTAGTTGTGACTGACTATGCCAAACCTGTGTAGAAGTTTTTGGTTTGACTTGTTTCCCTCCTGCTTCTTCTCTACAGAAGACTCACTGTTGGTGCCAGCAAATGCATGGTGTGCAGTGGTTGCTATGGTAATTATTTCTTGTAATGAGTTAGTGTTATAAATGGCTAGGATTTAATGAAGAGTTCCCTCAGGAATATCCTGATCAGTTTGGTTATGCATCCCTGTGAGACATGCCAGGGTGCTGGGCATTCATCCACTGCAGCAGAACCAGGGGAGCTGTGGTGGTTCATCACTCCTGAAATCTCCCACGCTTTTTGCAAGCTGATTCTGTAGGAAACACAAGTAAACGATGCAGAACTTACTAATGACTGGGGCTGGCAATCTGCACGGATCTGCTTCTCTGTACCGAGGGGGGCACGCAGTGCAGCTTTGTGCACAGTGCTGATTTACTGAAGGGGCTAGAAGATGTTCAGGTTTACAAATGCTGAAAGAATACTTCATTCTGTTTAATATAGAATGAGTCCATCCTTGTGTATACAGGTATTTTTTACTGTTTTGAGGGGTCCATGCACTGAGCAAAAGCAAGTCATAGCTTAATATGGCAATTTGCAAACCTCAAACCAGATGTAAAATGTGTGTTTTTTTAAAAAAAATTTGTACTTTAGATCTTTATAGAAACTCATCAGATTATGTTTTTAAAGCAGGTGTCTTTCCCAATTTGATAATAAGTCTTAATTTCACTTTGAGACCATGGAGAACTGGTTAACTTGGTTCAGCAATCAGTCATGTATTCCTTCCTGGAAGTCCAGAGACTTAAATTAAGGCTGTCAAACAGTAATAAGGTTGCTACCAAATATGTTAGGAACCAGTGTACAGGTGCTTGTAATGCTCCATCACACGGACAGAGGTTAAGGGACCAGTCACTTTATGAGGCCACATACGGGTTCTCCTGCAGTTTTGCAAAACAGAAAATGGCTTAGTCTATTTAGCAGAGGAGATTCAATGTGGTGTTTATTCTTTGAAAATAGTGCATGGGAGAACTGAGATAAAAAAGGGGATTTAAAATGTCAAATACAGATATGGCTTTACCTACATTTTCCTTGGGGCAGTCTCTCTAAAGGTACTTTGTAAGCCAAGATCAGTCCACACCAAAAGAAAAGGTCCAATCAGCTGCTTCCCTCTGAAGGCACACTAATTATTAGGGGTCAGGCATGGGCTGAAACAAAATCTCACTAACTGCTGGTGTTGGTGGTTGGGTTTTTCCTGATCAGGAGTTGAGACCAAACACACAAGTTCCTAGAAAAGTGGTGTGTTGTGAGCTGGCATGATGCATTGAACCCATTTGTTGTATGTTAATTTATCTGAAATGAAAGTACCTGGGTCATGGGTAACACATTTTTGGTTATTTCACATGCCAAATGTAATACTTGGGCTGGGTAATTAGGAAAAGAGTGTTTTTTCCCAGACTTTAAAAGCTTTTCAGAAATGATATATTTTATAGTGAGATTGTTTAAAATTGACTTTGTCTGAACAGGCACATTTTCATCTCAAGTATTTCAAAATATGAGACCTGGTTAGACCCACTCAGATTCTTTGGCTGTGTCTCACTCAGGTAATCTCTGCTGTTCCCCTTCTACCAGAGTACCAAGGGTTCTTTTGTCAAGGGCCTTGTTTGTCAGACTGTGCTAATGCATCTTTAATCATTCTTCTTCCTCTTTCTTATGCATTTGCTGCATAGTTCTAGGTGGAATTGCCTCTTCAGATTTTTTCTGTCTTGCCGTGGCACATTCGGGCTCAAATTGTTGTGCTCAGTAGTGCCATTGTCACATTATAACAAGGAAGATGCTTCATCATGTGTTGTAAAATGAGCTAAAATCTTCTGTTAGGAGCTGAGGGATCATGTTGTAGAAAAACATTCATTTTTAAGCACCAAGTCATTACACTAGAAAAGGACACATTAAAGCTGTCAAAGTATTTTCACTCTAATGCCAGGGTATCACATTAACAAGTTGCAGGGCATGAGGTTTTCAGTATTCCCATTTACTAAGGTGTACAATGCAGATGTTCTTAAATGGACAGTTTTCCTCTGGATTATGAGTTAGGCAGTGGCTAATGGAAAACCTTGGTTTCAAAATATTAGCAAATTAGATAATACTATTTGGCAAGTCTAATTAATGCAGCCAGTTCAGGCACTGCCTCCTTTACTGTTGCTGCTATGTAATTATGATTTTAGATTTGTCTCCATATTTAATATTTCCATAGAAAGCAGCAGAGTAATGTAGGCTGTCTCATTGTTAATCCAGTATTTCTATATTTTTGCTTATATGCTGGTCAGGAAAAGAAGAAAAAGTTAAGAGAAAGATGGTGAGGGAAAGGGATCTATCTAGGAACAGAAAGACCATATTGCTGTATGAAAAGTAAAAAGGTACCTGAGTTCAGCAAGCTGAAAGTTTGAATTACCAAAATGTGACAGTTCAGGTAAAACAAGCTCCATGAAGTTTGTGAAAATATCTGCTTAAATCATCTTCCTGTGATTGTTGGTACAAACAGTTTTGAAATATGAACACCATCACAAGGTATCTCTGTGTCTGTTTAGGAACTAATGCGAGCAGGAATGTGGGGCATCTGTTGTTCAAACCCTTCCTGTGGAGCCATGAGGGTGTGGTTGTGACTTGGCTGGATGAGCAAAGAAGTTGTAGCATTTGCTTGCAGTGCCTGTGTTCCTGGGCACTGTTCTGCCCAGTGTATCTGATTAACACACCGAGCACACAGGAGTGTGGTAACATCCAAAGACAGACCAGACTGAAGAATCTTGAGGATACCAACCAAATCTTTGATAGCTGAAGAGCAAAGGGACAATTTCTGAGGTGAGATAGAGAGAAAATACAGGCATTCTACTGGTAGACTGGATCCCAGAAAATCCTTCCAGCTGACTAATAGAAATGGAAGGCAAGGAACAGCGAGGAAGGTGCTGGAACTGGGAGCCTGTGATGTCTGTACGTGTCAGATCAGAAAAGAGAAAGCAGTTCTCCTGGCAAGGAAGAAGCAGGGCTTTCCTTTGTGCATCTCAAGGTGCTTCTTCAGGGGGCAGAGGAGCAGAAAGCGGAGCAGAATAAGGATAACAATTAAAGGATGAGATTGAGGGTCCCTAGGAATGCTCTAGGCACTCAGTGGGAGAGAACTCCTATGGAAAGGATCAGATACAGGTAGCAGTGGCCACAATTCACTCCAGTTTGACCAGCTAACAGACAAAGAACAATTAAAAGATCAGAGCCATTACAAGCAGTAGGTAATTGTGTTCAGTATTACGGGAAGAACAGCCAGAGGATCAAATGGCAGTGAATCTATACTGTAGACAGTAAACAGAAAAAACAGAGGAATTTCTGTGCTGTTGTCAGAATGTGTGCTGGAAGTATGGAGGGAGCAGAGTTCATTTTTTAGATCATGTCCTGAAGAGACACATGTGGTGATATAATATTAATTGCCTAAATATAGCATAAAAAAATCCCACCCTTGTACATTTATCTTCCAGGCAAAACTAGATGGTGTAGAGAATGTGGCACTGATGCTAATGATGAGGGATTGTGCTGCTGATTGGTGACTCTCAAAGGATCGTCTATTTGCTACTTTTCTCTTTCCAATATTGTGTCCCTCCTGTGTCAGACATGTCAGAAGACATCAATCGGTCAGCAAAGAATCCCACTCAGTAGCAAACTAGACCATAAATAATGCCCTCTGCCAAAGCACAGACCATTCTCCAATTGACGAGAACAAAACAATACAGAAGTATTAATTGCCTCTTTAAGAGTATAAAACCACTCTGCTGCTTGGAGCAGTGCAGCTCTTTAGGATCTTTAGCTGCTAATGACCACTGGAATCTGAGGGGCTACAATTGTCTTCCCAATTATTTAAGAACCCGAAGCAGTCTCTGAGTGGTGAGTACTAAAAAGGAAAATCAAAGCAATGTGCTACATTGTGCATTACAATGATTGGTTTATATGGTACTGTATTTTTATGTAATTTAACATTTAGAAAACTAAAGACAACTAAATAAATAAAAATAATCTTTTTTTTCCTGTTTCCAATAAAAAATATTTTGGTTATTATTTTGAAGGAATCCTTAAGGAGATTTCTTTCAGAAATGAGGAATGTGCTATTCCTTTATTTCTCTTTATGAGACATAAATTTTAAAAAGCTTGGCCTACTGTGGAGAAAAGCAGTGCTGAAGGACCTGTGCTGCTGTTTGTACAGACACATGAATGGAAATTCAAGCTGAGCAGAACCAGTATTGCTGGTGCCTTTCCTTTGCTGAATGGTAGCTGTGTTCTGATCCAATACCAGCTGCCTGGTGAGTGTTTCCCTGCCCGGGCCCTGGGTATTCCTGCCCATTCCCTCTTGCCCACAGCAGTCACACTCTGGAAAAAGATTTGTGACCTTCAACTGACTGACTTATTTATACCTGTGCCTTGCAAAAGGGCAGGAGCCCCTCCAGTGATACCAAATCCTCCAATAATCATAAAAAATCACATAATAATTCAAATTGAGAGGAATCTTTGGGAGTAGGGCTAATTTCAGAGCCGGATAAGGTTGCTCACAACTGTGTCCAGTCAAGTTTTGAATATCTATAGTGTTGGAGACTCCACAGCCCTCCCTTGAACTGCTGTGAATCAGAAATTAGTAGCTGAGAGGAATGAGCAGTCTCCACATCAAAACACAGTTGGATACTTTCACCCTGGCTGAAGGCTGAGAAACATTTGCTTGATTTTTGTGTGGGCAGATGGAGGTAAAGTACTTACTGAAGGCATAGTGGAGAAGAAGCAGTCTGAGCTCTTCAGAAGACCAAGGAAACAACTTGGGTTGGGTTTAGCCCCAAGAAGGGCCTGGAAAGGATTTTTTGTCTGTAATAGTTTTGAAGTTACAAAGAAAAGGTACTGCCTTGGCATCTTTGTGCTCATAAAACTGAACTTCCCCCATTTTGTGCCTTTGCAGAGCTGCACCAAATCCTTGATTCCAGACTGTGTTTGCTTTCTGTTTATCATGAGTGTTTGTGATTTGCAACCATCATCGATTTAGGAAAAATAAATTAAACATTGGTTAGAGATCTAGCTCCTATTTATAGAGCTAAAGAGTGGTTTGGAATGCAGTACCAGATAAATACACTCCTCTCGAAAAATACCGAGCACTGAGCTGCTGCTGTGTGTAATAAGGTTGAATGAATCCAGTGATGTTTGACTGTAAAATGAATTGCTGGAGATTTGAGTTTAACCAGTTGGCCAGGCTGTTTCACTGCAGTAATTTTAAGTAGCATGGGAGTTCTTCCTGTAAGAACAGAGAAGGGGGAACAGCAAGTCTCCTGCTTTGTGAAGCATCAGCCAGAATAAAAGTGGCTACTGCTGTACCTGAAGGAGTGTTGGTAATCACCCCACATCCAAATGAGTAATTAGCTGAAATAATTACCAGCCTTGCGATGAATCCACACACCTTTTTTGCCTGTGACAGTATCAAGGATAACAGGTGTTGAGAGTGCCTTGAAGGGACAAAGATTAAAGATTATTTCATTATCTGGATTCCTTTAGGCAGAGAAGTCTTGCATTTTATCCTGTCATGCACAGAAAGGTCTAAGCAGCACCTCATTCTCCTCATGCTTTGGCAATTTTGAAGCTGAGCTTCTGACAAAGAGTGAATGTTGTTTAATCTGGGAGAATTGTCCGTCCTTGAGAATTCAGTAAATTATCTCTGTGTATCTGCACAGTCTGCTTCCGACTTAGAGACCCAAGGAAAACTGCAAGTAAGGATGCCAAAGAGGCACTGAGCAACAGTCTTCCAATTCCTGAGATTCAGATTAATTAGGAAAAGTATTTGAAGGGTTCCTTTACTTGGAAACTTGCTGATGAGACAGTTTGCATATTTCTAACTCATGGTTTCCATTTCCCAGCAGTGACTTGCAGGAATTATGTCTCTCAGAACTGTCACTAGATTATAACATATTCTTGCAGTGTGCACTGGTATTACACCCATGACAGATCTGTGCAAGTCAGTATTTGGATCCCAAGATGATGTGATGGAACATGGCAGAGAGATGGGATGGGTGGAACTGATGGAAACTGGCTGTTGCAATCGTTTATCTGCATAAACATTTTTCCATTTAAAATTTTACCTTGTCCCCTATTTTCTCCTTCAATTTCATTATGATTTGAAGGAGATTTTTGCCTAGCTAGTACATGTTTGATTTATGATCTTTTTTTATCTGCTCTCATTTGATTCTTCACCAGGTCAGCATTAGGTGTTACATATAACACTTAGGTGTTATGCCTTTTTCTGATTCATTATCCTCTACTTTTGTTTTTCACTAATCTCTTTGTTCCTGTGGTTTTTCTGTTTGTTTGTTTTCTATTCTCTGTTTCTCAGCTACAATCTATGATTCCCCAGAGTTGAAGCAAGTTAGAAAAAAGATGTGTCTTCAGTCCTGGCCGGCATCCAATTATTTGTAGTGGCCCTTGCTAACATCCTGTGGTTCCAAGGCCCATAAGAAGCTCTTGCTGATTTATGATCTTGTTCATGGAGCAAGGTCCATCCTAGTGGTGCTGCGTGCAATTTATCTGCCTTTCAGAAGAACAGACTTGGTGCTGCTGGTACAGCTGGGCAGAAACACAACACTGGATCTTCCTTACCATAAACTGCCCTCTCTGAAGTTAGTTTTGGTTTAGGAGTTTTCTGGAAGAAACTATGGAAAGACATTGTTTTTGACAGTGAAGTTACTCCAGCTGGCTGCAGCTGAGGAGTTCTGGTTAAGAACTTTGTACCAATTTGTGCTTGCACTTTGCTCACTACATTGGTTCTGTTCAGGATCCATATTCCTGCTGTACTGCAGGCCAGCATTTCCTCAGGAAGAAATTCTCCTCCTTTTTGCTGGATTTCAGTTTTGAGAGCTGCTGTGCTTTTTCTCTGACAAGTCATGCCAACCCTTGCATGGCTGAGCACACCTTTTTAAGTCAGCAGATAGCTGCTCTCTTCCAATTGACATTCACCTGCAACTCCCTTTGTCTTCAAGGGAAGTCGTGAATGTGTCCTCTAGCAACAAATAAAGCAAGCTACACAGGCCCAGTAAATGATACAAAATTGGACTAAAGATTGCATTGAGATGCTTTCCAGTGATACAAGGATTTCTGCTTTCTGCCAAGGTGGCAGCAGCAGCCGGTGAAGATTAGGCAGATGCCTGTGAGTAGGTTAAGTCTGAAGGAAGTGCAGGCTGGCTTCTCTTTTCCATTGAGAGCAGTTTCCTCACATCTAATTGTGCTTCTCTCTGCATTTCATGTTGTACTGCTGCCACAGTTTTGAACATGCTTTTGAATTTTTTCCCCTCCCTATGATTACTTAACAAAACTTCTGGATGACTAATTCACCTCATAAATATTAATCTTTAATATTATATTTTCAGTATGGATACGTAGTACACTTGCTGAGAAGAGCTACCTACAATAAACAAGTAAGGCTGAGGATAAATTGAGCATTCAGAACTCCTGGAATTTGCCAGGGACTGACTTAAGTGCAAGTGGATGGTTTGAAATTCTAGTACCCACAGGTCTTCATAAGCTGAAGTTCTTAGTCTTCATGTTCAAGGAACGAGGCTCTAATGAAAATATTTTGATATTCAAGAAAAAAATTAAAGCTTCACAACACTTCAGCTGAAAAGATCAAAGTCGTTTTTGAATAAATGTGACTGCATTTTGCCTTTCAGGGACTTAACTGATCTGTCTTCCCTGAGATGATTCCTCTACTTCTCATGGGACTCTCCCTTCATGTTTGTGGGCTGTGCTTCTAGAACATGGTTTTGTTTACTCTAGTGCTGTAGTCTGATGGCTATTAAATGGCTTGCTGGAGAAAGGACAGATTGTGCAACACTTTTTTTGCAAATGCTATGAATAATTCCAGTGACTTTCAATTAGTTGCCTCTTCAAGAGTTGGAGAATTTTAACTGCTGTTAATAGTCCTGGAATTAAGCTGTCTTGAGCCAGGTCAATATGACAGAAGAAACCCAAACCTTTTTAGCATACCTTTCCTGAATAAGTAGGGAAACTCTACCATTGATTAAAAAAACCAGGCAAATACATAATATTTAAAATAAGTTTTGATAAGATCTCATGCTGCTTATTTACAGAGGCTCCTGTGGGAAGATGGAGATACTTAATGTGTAGGTGGGATGAACCTGGACAATCCAGAGCATTTCTAACAGAGCTTGCAGGTCAAATGGTTTGATGGTGCTGGAGAAGTTAGAGAAAATAGAGAAGGCAGATGTTTAACCCCTCCCAGCTCCCCAGAGGAGCTGGGTACTTCAGGGCAATCAGCACAGTGCAATTTTCATGTCTACATGCCCTGGGGAAAGTGGAAGTATTTTTCCACTCTATCCATAGAAGATAGTTATGTGTAACTCAGGAAGTTCCCAACCCTCTTAGTGACCCCTCCAAATCCCTTCCTTAAGTATTTATGCTCTAATAAAACAAATGAGGAGTGGGATACCGAGGTCCAGAGGCAGATGGTCAGTGGGATGCAGAGTAATGGCACCTATCTTAAAACCTTCTATTTGTGTTGAGCACTGATGAAGAATCATCCAAGGCAAGCCTGCAGGTTCCAGCACGGGACCCACCCACTGCTGTGCCTGCCCGGTGTTCCCAGCAGGCAGGATGCTTCCAGGGAGGCTCACTTGCTGCTCTCTGCTTTGGACTGCACTTTCAAGCAAACACCTGCTTGGAAACCCATTTCAAAAGCACACAATGCAGATATCTTTTAGGAAGGAAATTGAGCATGCAAAGAATTAAGGTAGTGCATTGATGAGACTGAAGCTATTTTGAATAAGAACAAACACCCTTAGGCTTTTGGGATTTTAGTACAGAATTTTGAAAAAACATCAAAGGGGGAAAAGTAAATACTGATTTTGCAGCTATTGACACTTCAAATTCTATTTAACAACAGCAATATCAATTGCATGTTTCACACAGTGTGATTTCCTTAGCAATATGAGCTAGATTTGCTTTTCAATGTAGAATCAGACTTTTGCATTGAATTGCAGGTTGGTCTTGTTTCAGCAGTAACTATAGTTTGAGCATTTGCCTCTCCTGTACCTGATCTTGAACCTTCAGTTACACAAGAGATGTATGACCTGGGAACTCAAGCTATTGCAGTCAGCAGCTGGTAAACTGATTTAGACTTAGACTGCCAAATGCCTTTGTGAAGTGTTTGTACTTCATTGCATGTTTGTGTCAGTGCAATGTAGCAAATGAAATTTTTGCCACCTGTAATTCATGTGTTCACACCTTTTAAAAATATGCAGGGTTTTTAATGGTAAATATTATCAGCTACTTTTCATCCTGATCACTAATGAAAGACTTTGTATCTACTAACAGAGTTTGACAAGGTTACTTATTTTACCTCCCTTTCTTATCGCTTCAGTCATTTTCCATACATAAGTTACTATTCCTCCAGTATCTGGAAACCAGCACCCTGAAAAACAGTGACGCTGGTGGGCAATTTCATTCAGGTCAGAGGCTGTTACTACTTTAACTGTTGTCTCTAATGTGATTTGGAGAAGCAAATCACCTAAGGTTTCCAAAACTCTCTGGTGCAGTTTAAGAAATCAACGACACCAAAAGAAGTTCTGTGAAGCTGCTGCTGGTTGGTTTTGTCCCTTGTGTTTGTCAGGATTCAGCCAGGCCCTCTCTGCTGCCTCAGTTCTGTCCATAAATGTCTGTCCCTCTCTAGGTCATTCTTGACCCCAGAGCTCTCTGGATGCCTGGGCAAGGCAGTGACCTGTGCAGCTGGGCTCTGGCCCTGCCCAAAGGCTGGGGAGCGGGGTGTGGATGTGTGGGAGCATTTGCTCCCGTGACACCCGGAGAGGAGGGAGGTGCTTCTGAATTGAATTTATACGGTCACTTTTTATAAGGAATGAGTTGTAGGATTACTGTCTGCTGTAACTCTTGGTTCAGCCTTAAAGCATGACAGCTTTTTAGTCAGGCTCAGGATCTTGGGAGGGCCCATCACAGTAATTATCCTGCAGGAGTACCCTGACGTGGTCAGTGCTTGTTTGGTCTGTTTTTTTATATACAATGTAAGTATTGCTTATAGAGTACTGATATTTTATAATGAAGTACCCCTTTTATTACTGAAATGGCCTATGGAAAAGCTAAACATAGTTGGGATAAATAGTTTTAAATAAAATAAAATCTGGGGAATAATTAAGTTATGCAAAGCTCGGACGATTTAAAGAGAGGTATGAGTCGTTTGATGAATAGGAAATGTGTTAGGAAATTCTGATTAATTATTAATCTATTGAATAAGGAGCTAGAAAAATTAATATTTTATATCACAGATATATTTATATAAAATAATTCTGTAGTTGGTTAGTTAGCTGGTTAGAGTACAGCTTCAAACAATCTACAGAAACAAGTGAATCCTCCTTTATCTCAAATATAATTAGCCATTTAAATGTCTTGGGTCAATTTATTAACACTTTATTCATCGGGGTGTAACTTTTATTAGGCTTTATTGCTATCAGAAATTATATCCTACACAAATACAATAGAGATTTAAATGTTCTGTAGAATGAGCCAATGCTTCCTGACTTTATTGCACAGTATTGTAATGAACCTTGACCAGCTGTAGATTTGATAAGTGTAAAATATTGCTGCTTGCTGCTAATTTTGTTCCTTTTTAATGACTGATAATCCATGTCGATTTAGTGTGATAGTCACAATCCAATACTGTTTTCCTGCTATAAATGTGATTGTAACAGGAGCTATTAAGTGTGTCTGCGTAATAAAATTAGTCAGGGAAGCTCTGTATATTGTTTCCAGGTCTTTGGATTTTCATTATAGTAGTGGAACTTGTTAGACTGTAAAGCTTGATGGTTGCCAGCTCAGACAAGCTCTTTTCTACTTCTGTGCCAAGCAAAGGGGTAATGATGCTGCACTAAGAAGTCTGTTCTCACTGCTCTGGAAAATTCATCATATATAAACATAGGGGATCATTTTGGGGAGAGCAGGAAAGGTGTCATGGAGGAAGAAAGAGAGGAAACTCATCTGGGAAAGTACAACTGCACAAGAGTTGCCTAAAGAGACAAACCTGGCAGCTGAATGTCTGTGTTGGGAAAAGGTGGTTGTGACATCTCTTAGCAATCAGGAACACTGATAAATCAAATGTTCATGTTTGTCAGGATGCCAAACTACTAAAGGATCTTAGTGAGGAAGCCTCAGCAGAAGACTTTTCCTTGATGGGTCTCTCCAGCAGCATATTCCACTTTTAGATAATGAATTGTTGCATCAGAGTCATTCTGAGAAACACACACTTCCTCAGACACTTGCTTTTGGTCTCATTTGATCTTGTCTAACCTGAAGATTTCTATTCCAGTTCTTGGGCCTCTAGGTTTGAAGTGGAGATATTTTTATAAGAGTGGTTGAAATCCCAACTGTGAGAATCATCAAAAAGCAGTTCTGTAGCTTAATATAATTATTTGGATTTTTTTTTAAAGTGAGTAATTATGTGATCTCCATTGATATCTTGGCAGAATAGTAACTAAAAGATGTACCTGTATCTGGATAGTATCTCAAAAGAATTTATTTGGTGGTAAAACAGATATCTAACACCTGAGTTTCTCTTACTTCTTAAATAGGTAATGGGGAATTCTGCCACTGATGTCAGTGTAGGCAAGGTTTTGCCCACAATAATTTTGTCTGGAGAAGACAGACTCTGGCTCTCATGGTGTGAGAGCTTTGCTGTGCTCTCTTTATCTGCTCAGGTGGACTGAGCTGCACTGACTGCTGGGGCAGGACAAGAACTACTTGCATGCATCCACTGATGATGTTGGCCCAATAAAAGCTTCTGTCAGCAGCTTATAAGGGGCAGTTTTTAACTTTTCACTGACTAAATAATAGTTCATACCTTTCAATACAAGGCAGGAATAAACCTAAAGATTCACAACCTTCTATATTATTTATTTGCAGCATTTCCTCCAATACTTGGAAAAGCTCCCCAAGAAAAACAATGCAGGAAGGTGTCAAGTACATGCAGAGAGAACTGTATTAGCCTAAGGTTTACTGGAGCATCTTTACATTTTGGTGGCTGTGTGGTAGAAGCTGTGAGGCCCTTCAGGCTTTTGAGTTTATGCTTAGAGGGACGTTTCAATGTCATCCCCCAGTCTCTGCATTACTGTACTGTATTACAGACCTGCTGTACTGGGGACCATTCAGATGTTCATTTCGTATGCCTGCAGTTTCTGTGAAGGCTCTCAGTGCAGAGTGTAACACAATAAACCAGTGGTGTAAAATACACTTAGTATGAGCCTTTTTGCAGAGATCTCCAGGCTGCCTTTATGGCTGACATATACTCCTTTGCAGAGGAATTCTGCAACTATTTCTAGGATTCGAAGGGATTTCTGCTTTGCTGGCTCACTCTGCTATGCAGCACTACTTGCATCAGGCTCTGTGCAGCAGTTTTGGGGGATGCTGGCTGGTCAGGGCTGCTTCCTGCCAGAGCACAAAATGCTGAGAGGCTGGTCAGCAGGTAACAGTAGCTGAAATCCTGCCAACATAATTTGGAGGTTAAGGAGGTAGTCAGTGCACCTGCAATTAGTGCATCCATCCATAATTGGGGCCATTTCAGCAGTATTCCTAGGGGAATCAGTATTCTCTGTGGGAGAAGTCCAGTAACTGCCTCCTTTATGCCTCTAGAGCAAAACGAATTTTGGGCGGGGAGAAGACATTTCCTCTGCTCAGACATACAGAAAAGGGAACTTAGTTCACCAATTTATAATTCAAGTTACTGGAGTAAGTTCCTAGTGTCCCATTCATTTTTTGCCAGATGAAGATGTCCCATATAGATTTAACTCTGGGCTTTTGCTCTAGCTCAGCAAGTACACTAACACAAAGGGTGTAACTTGCAAATAAACACTGCACAGATACAAAGAAACACTGAGCAAAACCCAAGCCATGCAATGAGCTTCAGAAAGATCGGATCCACAGATGTGCTGACTGAAGTTTAAGAGACAACTTAACAGATGTACAAAGCTGTAGATCAGAGGGGATATAAAACAGTTAAACTTGCTTAAAGGCACAATGTGTCACAATCTAACGATTCCATGCATCCTCAGCCCGACAGAAGAGGGAACATACGCTCAGCTCGGTGCTCTGGCTGTAGGCATGCCAAGAAGATTATAAAAATGCCATGCTGTGATATGTTGCCCTCCTGCCTGAAAGGCTACCATTAAGCTGCTTATTTACTGCACCTATTCAGGCAGCAGTGCGGTTCAGAGTGCTACCTGTCTTCTTGTTGGATAAATTAGTTGTGGATATCACAGGATTGTTGCAGCCTATTGTTCAGTCTGGTGAAGGTGGGAAGAGATGAAAGGCACGGATCTGACCTTGTAATGTTTTGTGTAAAATAAGAGATGCTTTTTCTTCATAGTGAGTGTAATAGTTGATCTTGGTAGGACTGACTGTGTTAGCAAGTTTGGAGTTAAATTAAAAAGGCTAACATACTAATGAAGACAATATTTTTTCTCAGTCATATACACAAATATATTAAATATATATTTATGGGGAAGATATGGAGGTGTGGAGGAAAGTGCATGTCATTAGAGCTTTGTGCTCTCTGTAACTCAGCACTGTTTGAAACGAAATCATCAAGAGAACACCCCCTCAATGCAAAACATTCTTTTTGTTGTTGTTGGTTTGGGTTTTTTTAATATATATATTGTTGTGCCCTCATATTTTTATGGTATATGGAGCTGTGAACTTTAAATTAGTGATAACAGAAATTGACAAGTACAGCATTAAAAACTAAACCATGCAGCCCTACAGGCTTAATTATGAAGTGAGCAGGAAGATAGACACAGAAAATCCTGTTTCAAAATTTTACCTCACATAATATAAATAAAAGATTATGTCTTCCACTGGTAGCCTGAGATCAAAAGGATAATATAAAATGACTAGCCTGTATTTATTTTGCCTTTATTATGTATATAGATAAACTATACATTTCTCATTTCCTTGTGTCTTTTAGCTATACACAGTTAGAGACACTTAGATATGGATTTAATTATGGATAAATAGCTATAAATTAATACATGTAAGTATTTTTAATTTTTCATTTAGTCATTAGATGTGTTTTCATTGTCAAAACTTAAAAATAGAACATTTTTGGAATAGTTTTCTAATTGATAGTATGGCAAGTTGAATATAAATTAGGCAAATAAAAAATACTGATTGGAATTTATAAGGATGTTTTAGATAATCACTAACTGAGACAAGTTATGATAGTATTTATTGTACAGATGTATATATGTCATAATATAAACAGATATCTTCACCAGTCAGGTACTGTGTGTGCTATACTGATAATTTTCATTGCTGTTCTAAAAAAACCCTACTTGTTAAGTTTCAGTAAGGCACTGGAGAAGGTTTTCCTCTTCCTGATGAGCCATTACTAACTCAAAACATTTTACATGGCTTTGGTAGAGCAGGTTAGAGGCAAAAAAAAA
>VZRO01007719.1:364683-403857 GCA_013397915.1 Daphoenositta chrysoptera | reverse complement strand
TCCTTCCTTCCTTGAGCTACTTATTTGATCATTTTTGGATGCCAGTATAAAAACTGCCTGCATAGCAATCGATGTGCAGCCAGTAAGATTTTGTCACATTCAGTGTCAATGTATTGTGACACAAAATCAGGCTCAAAGGAAGAGTGAAGAAATACTAACACCTCATTCTAAGGGTTTCCTAAAAGGACACATCAGTATTTTTCTGGTTCTAGAGTGCACGGGCCCTCGGTGATGGGAGTATCAGGAGTGTCATACTGTAATATGCAGGTTTGTTCTAACAAAGGAACTCCCTGTTTCCAGATTTGCTTGCCCACGACTTAAAACCATTTCATTCAAAACCTTGATTTGTGAAAGTAGCCCTGTTAACAGATGCTGAGCTTTTCTGATGCTGCCTTACAGCACTGAGTCCTCTTGGAGTGGTATTTTAACTGGCAATTATTGTATTTGATTATGATCAATCAGGATGAAAATTGACTTGACTCCTGAAAGTCTAAATCTCTTTATATCATTATTAACCCAGCATTTTCTTCCTTGTGTCTCCGCCTCAGTGAGCCTCCACCACACACATTTGCTGAATAAAGATGGCCTTTTGCAGAAATTAAAGGAAAATGTTGTATAGTGAACAGTCCTAGATTAATTTTAATATAGAAGATATCGGATTAAAAAAGTACTGTTTTAACCTGTCATTTTTCAGTATGTTTGGAGTTGATAATATTTCAAAAACTTTTATTAAGAAGAAGAAGACATATGCAGTTATGGTAACTCTCATGGAAGCACCTAAATCACTGCAGTTGCAATTAATGGTAATCATTGGCAAATCTGTCTTAAATGTCTAATTAATCCTAAGCATGTAAGTAGTGTGACTGTTGTAAGTGGAACTGCTCAGACATTCATGTACTGACATGCACAAAATCAGTCAGGCACTCGGCTCCTCCAGTAGGTCCGGACGGAAATGCAGAACTCTTGTGCTAAATCGCTGTGGGCTCAAGAGAATGGTGCAGTTTAATTATCTCCAGCCAGGGTTAAAGAGGAATGGAAGCACCCTTTTGTGCCAGAGAAATTCACCCAGATGTCATTTGTAAGGGCAGCAAGGACCAGCTCCAGAGAGCAAGCACAGGTGAGGTTTTGCTGTGTGGCTGTTACTTGTAAAGGGAAACTACTTGAAGATATTAATGCAAGCCCAGTAATCAGCCTGGGATGAGCTTGAGATGGTTCATTCAAATTTAGAGAGGTCTTTCTGTTTGAAAGTGTTGAGGGGAAAATTAACTAGGTCATGTAAATGAGAGTAGGGATCATTTGGGGAGACTTCAAGTACTGCAGTACTAATAGGCAATATTTAAGCAGACTCTTCATTTTTCATGTGTACCAATCACCTGAAATACCAGCTGGCTGCACATCCCTAAAACAAAAGGATGTTGGAAGGGGGAAAGGTGGGAAAAATTCTAGACCTGTATAAAGTAGAACAAATTTAGAACTGTGAAGAATTCAGGATAATGGGTGAACAGAAAGATGAAGAAGTACGGCTGTGAGTTTTGCAGCTCTGAGTATCAAAGTTGCTTTATCCCACGCCTGCTAAAACTGCAAGGTCCAGACAGATGCCAGCACTCTTCAGTCACTGTAACTGACTAACAAAAAGGCTTCCAGGAAGAAGAATACAATCATTAAGATCTTGGGGGGGTGGGAGTAGGGTGGAATGTTCATCAGAATTAAAAACTGATTAAGCAAATTGGAATTTGGTGTGGATTTGGTATGTGACAACCTTACAGAAATCTGTCCCCAGTTTTAACAGCACTTATATGGCTAAGTAAAACATAAATTCATTTTTTGGTCACTGTGTTGGACAGTTAAGCTTTGAGAATATTTTTGTGTTACTTATATACTGTAATAGTCTTTATTTTCTATATAAATCTATTCCATATAATTTATTATGTAAAAATATAAGTGCATGGTAATCTTCAGTTAAGTTAATGGTTACTGCTTTAAAAAGCATCTAATTCTGGTTGGACAGTCAGTACTTCTGGCAAAGGACTGAATCACTGTGATGTGATGTACACTTGTAAAATAAACAAAAATTGCTGTGATACTGAGCTGAAGAATATTTACAGATTTAGTTTTCTTTGAAGGGAAGCTCCATAAGGCTTTGCAGTACAGAACACCCTTCTCCAAAACATAGTGATTCAGTGATTTAATGTATATACTGCATTTTTTACTTGATTTCTTTCGTATGGTGTTTTCAGACCATGAGTTTGTGTAACCTCCACAAAAGACGTTCAGGATATTTAGATTTTATAGAATCCTGAATTAATTGCAGATGTTTTGGATAGTTTTACTTTGTCCTACTTTGTGTTAATCATGATTTGGTATTTGGTCCTGGGCCATAAGGATTCTTTGGTTGTTTGGAACTTTGAGAAAGGAAATATTTTTGTTCAGAAATTTTGGAAAGCTTGCCAGGTTTTATGGTTCCTCTCACAATGCCAACAGATGACAAATACCTCCTGGGAGTGCTTTGGTAACCAGTGTCTTGTGCATAACCAACATCTTGTGCATTTCAGTCCAAATCCAGAAAAGCGTGTACAGTATAAGGAAAACACCTGGCTTTCACTTTCAGTCCTTCTGGCAGTCGAACAGTGACCCAAACCAGCTTCCTTTTTAAGTGAGTTTTTTGCTGTGAGTGCAAGTCTGGTATTCTGAGGTACCCTGGGAGCTTTGGCTTTCTGACAGAACAGCTCTGGGCCGGCTGTTCCTGAGCTGCAGCGCAAGGTTTACGTGCCCAGAAAGAAAAATGGAGACAAGAGGTCAGCTTGGCTCCAGCCTGGTGATGCTTTGTCAATATTGGATTGGCAATCCTGTTACTGTAAGAAACAAGGACATCATGTAGCTGTTAGGAGCTAGAAAATAGATTGTATACTATGTTCCATGCCATCAATCAGTTTTGTGAGAAAACTTGAGCTCTGGCTGACTGGCATAATTTCTTTTAAAAGCCCCAAGTGTCTCTGTTACTTAATATTTATTGAGATTCAATTAACAGCAAATTAGAACTATTCAATTTTTTATGTAAAAGAATTTAGAATATTAAAACAGTTTTGTAAATAAAATTGTTTTAATTCTAATCACAGTAATTAAATGGACATGATGTTTTAAAAATTACTGCATAGCTGGTGTAGGAAAGCCATACCAATCAATGTGTATAGATTTGCTCATTTACTTCAAACTGGAGATTAGTAATATAATTAGAGATTACTTCTTTAGTAAAGTATTTGTCATTAAAATAATGTGAAAGGCCAAATTTAAGTGATAAACGTTAGTTTCCTCGAAATATTCCTCTTTGTGTTTGCAGTGTATCTGCAGACAAAAAGTATTTTGTATTTTACGTCTCTCAGTATTCTCAATATTAGACCAAGTATTCTACATTCCTAATGTTTGTTTTGCTATGCAAATTCAAAGTTTGGAAAGCTGTTGCCTTCCAAGTCCTCTGTATATAATTCCAGGGATATAAGCAGCCCCACTATCCAGTAAGACTCCCTTCTGGTCAGCTGCGTAACATAAATATTGAAGCGAAAATACTTAAATTTCATCCTAGAAAGAAAACTCTTTAGGACCTACAAAATACCATTTAAAAGCTCACTGTGTTGAATGACCTTAGTTAAGTGACATCCTCTCTTTCTACAACAGAATAATTGCATGCTGTATCAAAAGTTTGCATTGAAAACCAGAATATTTTAAGACTGGACCAAGGATCAGCTTGACACGTGCCAGTAAGAAGGAGAAATGAGATGTAGAGGAAAGAGGAGTAAGTGTGAAGCTGGTCCTTCCTTCCTGCCAACCTCCTGCAATCACTCATGTTTCTGTTTGGGAGCCTTAGAGGTTTGATACTGGCCATGGTCTAATTCAAGCTCTAGTGAAGTTTATCAAGTGCCTCACCTGAAAAATTAAACCAACAAAAAAACGGGGGAAAAAAAGCTGAAAACGGGTCAAATTTAGAAGAAAATTTGTAATGGATCACTAAATGAAAACAAGACTAGGAGCTGAATACTTTGCCCTCAATGAAGTCAGGATATTTTATCCCTAAATTGCTCAGTTCTCTGCACTTTCACACTCCTGTCCTTCCAAAGAGTGACAAGCACAGGTACCCGAGGCAGCTTTACAAACATCTCCAAATATGCAGGATGCCCTTCTCGTGCCAAGGGAAGCTCACTGTGTAACTTCACGGTGCCTTCTGGTATCCCGTGCCTTGGACTGGTAACATTGCACACACTTGGTAGGCAAGCTGGTGTATCAGAAGCCAGCAAAGCTCCCCAAGTTAGAGCTATAGAGTGCAGCCTTCCTCTTCATTTTGATTCTCACATGGCAAGTCATGACCTCTTCTTCAAAGTCTGCCCAGCCTAATCCCTTCCTGGCATCAGACAGCATGCAGGTATTTTTTCAGGTGGGTGCATAGGCACAACTGCCTGCTGTTAGTTCAGTGTCTGTTCAGAAGTGTTCTTCAAACTACTTGACCTGGAAGTGGATATGAAAATTACCTTCTCAGGGGAGAGTCAAATGCTCCCATGGTCTAAAGCTGTCCACACTTCTCTAAACACATCCCTAATTGGTATTCAACCTTAAAAAATGTCTTTCATTAAAAATATAATTTGACGAAGTAATTGACTTGCATTTGATTAAGTCAGAATCTATTGGATTAACATGATTAATAGATAAAATTATAATCAAACAGAGGAGTACAAAAGGTGAATTAAGTCATGGGTCATAATAAAATACTAAATTTAAGAAAGATTGATATGGTAGGAATATTCATTTCACAGTAGGTATCACACCGTTCCCTTACAGACAGTGATGTAATTCAGGTGGATTTTGGTAGTCAGAATCAGGGCTGCTTTAAAGGCCTTTGAAGTTGGTGAGAGTTATGCCAGAGATCTGTTTACAATACTTTACACCTACAGTGTAAATATTCACTGCTCCCATATTGATAACAAAACGTGGTGTTACTATTAGAAGAATTAGTTCTGAACTGCAGAGGGGCAAAAACATTTTAATGATCTTAGAATCAAAAAACCACTTAACCAAAGAACTGCTGTCTTGTAAGACTCCCTGTTACACAGTACTGGAATACAATGTAGCATTTCATTGTACATATCTATTGGGAAGATAACTTAAAACTTGTTATGAATTTTGACCCACCAATACATAGGACACTGCATTGACTGAAAAAAACTTATTCAGAATAAAAATTCTAGTATTTAATTTGCAATAGTCATGTTCATTGAGGTATCCATAAGATAAGGAGAAATAGTGGTTTTACAGACTTTATTATAAGCATCTGAGTTCAGGAAGCTATAAAATCTTTAAGGTATCTTCAGTATTCTCTCAAGATTCACTAAAACAGAATCTAAGTCTGGTAAATATATTGAGCATCTTAACAAGTTCAAAGTACCCAGGGAGTTATGGGATCTGTTTGCCTATGGAACCCATCCAGGGAGTGACTTTGTGTTTAAAATCATGATTGTTTTAGTCTAGTCAAGTGGGGGATGATGATGCCAAAGCAATGTGGAAAAGCTGTCACTGGAAGTAGCTTTCCACTGGTTGGCTCACAGTATCCCAAATACAGAGGCAAATTAGAATGTTTGTTACCTAAAGGAGAAATTCTTGCAGTCTAAGTTCACATGCTCTAATAAAAGGAAGTGAAAAAGACTGCCAGATATTTTCCTGACTGTTCCAGCAGGTGCCAAATGATTCAGTAGTGAAACACAGCTGTATTTAACATCCTCTAAATTGTTCCACAAGGTAAAAAATGCTATTGTACCAGTGACACCACACACCAGAAAACCCGTAGTAGGTTGGAAGTGCTCATTATACCTCCACAGAGACTCCCTGCTCAGGTGGAACAGCTCCTGCTGCAATTGTGCTTGATTTTGCCTCTCTTTCTTTTAGTTACAGAGTCAACTCAAGTGCTGTTCTGAGAAGAAATGGGCTTGCTTATTTTTCTTAATTGATTATGTAATTGCAGCCATTTAATGGCTGCTGCCTCTGATAGACTGGATTTCTAAAATCAGGAAATTGAAGTTACGGAATTGGCACAAACAATGCTCCATTCCTCCACAACAGCTTCTGCTGACACAAGTGCCTACTTGCAGCACACTGAAATTTAGAGTTTAAAAGATCCACCAAGTAGAATAGTTACTATTGTTTGGTCATTCTTGTTCAGCATTAGACAGCATGGCTCAGCCATATGCGTATTTGCCTATTAAAAGACCAAAAAAAAAAAAATTTCATTTCACTTCCAAATGTACTTGAAATCTCTTGAACAGTTGGCACATGATATTGGTGTTTTAGTGCCAAAGGTAATAAATTTTGTGGTCTTTGTGACATGTTTGGGAATGGCTTGAGCATTGGAGATGGAAGGGCTAAGCCGGACTCTTGTCTCTATACTAGGATGGTTGGTTAACAAAAATAAAGAAAGCAATAAAACTCAGCAGATGTATTTTTCAGTCATTTCACTATTGTTCCCTAGATACCCTGAATTTCAGAATGTGTTACCTCTGTGAGCCAGACCTCACTCATTAAGCATAGTACTTGCCAAGGTAAATTCTAAATTAAAATAAAAATTAAGTTAAAAAATAAAAATTAAATTAAAAGCTACACTTTTGTTTAATGTAAAATGGAAGAAAACAAAAGAAAAAGGAAGAGTATGCTGTTTCCAATGTCATTAAACTTAGGCAGGACACTTTACATAACTTTAAACTGTTGATTTGAAACCACTTGATTTGTTTACTGCAGAAACAGTATTTTATTATGGGTGAACTTAGCAATGACCGACTAGGGATCACTGTATATTGATTTTTTTTGTTTTATTCAATAATAAATTTAGATGGATGGATGAATTTGGAACACTGTTGCTTCATCTTTATCCCTAATTGAGATACTACCATGGATTGTAAGGCTCTGGAGTATAATGATTTGTCAGCACAGGACACAGAGTGGACCAATTTAATAGTTGCTAGAGGGGTTAGGATTCCTACCGCCTTTGATGAAATCTTTTTTAGGTCAGTAACATTTAGAGATATAAAAAAAAAATGAAGTAATTGGAGAGAAACCAGATGGTTTGTGGCTAATTTGGAAAAGTACAGATTATTGTTGTGCAGTATCTTATTCATTAAATGAAAAGGCCTTAAGATTTTGTAAGGGGTAGATTAATATTGATATCATGTTATGATTCACACTGTTTAGTGTGCAAACACCAGCCAGCCCTTATTTTTTTCTGCCCATGCTCAGTGCTATCATTGAAACCACTGTATGAGGAATTACCATGGTGAGTCAGTAGATGACAGCCTTACATGCACATTTTTCATTTATGTTTTCCGTCTATGGAAGAAACATCTGCCCGCTGTAAAACACGAATTCAAATATTACAGAAGCAGCCAAATGTATGCTTATCATGGAAATAACATGGGTGAGCAAAGTGTCACAAGCATAAGCTGATCCCTGCATTCCCTACCATTTTTTCAGAGCATCTTGCTTTGGCATTTGCACAGGCTCCTATTCATTGCAATTACGTCTATTAAATATATGTTAATTTTTAAGTTTCTTTACTGTTCCGTTCTGAAACAATAAAGACACACCAGCTAAGAATCAAGATGTGTTTATTTTAGGATGATAAAGGTAAAATGTTTAACCATCTCTAACTGGGTAAATACTATTTTACTCAGATTTATTGCAATAGTGCCCCCGGACTCTGAATGAAATTGCTGAGCAGTTCATAGGTACTGCAAGGGGCAATTTTTGCCTCACACAGTTTGTAGCAAAAATAAGCAAGACAGACAAAAGATGAGAGTGCACATGCAGCCTGGGAAGTGACTTTTTTAGAGAGGCTTTAGAAGAGAGAGGTGGAATGCTTAAGAATCCAGTGTCTGCTGACTGAGCTGAGAGATGCTGATTGTATACACAAAGGGGCACATGTCCCAACAGATATGCAAATCAAGTATTTTTAATTGAGGAACATGTGTCATATAATATATATTTAATACAGTAATATATTTTATATTTGTGTATTGATATATATATCTGTGTCTAATTTTGTTGTCTTTTAAGATGTCATTACAAATTGTTCCCAGTATATTGCAACTGGTAGAAGGGATTTTTTGGCTCCCATTAGCTTACTGAGTGTTCTTAAGGTCTTAACCTTCTGTTGTGGGATGAAGAGATTTAAACTTCACAGCCTCTTGCTGTCACTTGCTGGCATAATTGAGAATATTGTCTGAGATTTTTTGGAGAATCCTTTCCATTTGGCAGAGATGTTTGGACACGCTTGTTAGGAACTGAACACTACAAAATAGATGGTCAGCTCTGGAGGGGATCCTTCAACGAGGGAATAGCTACAGGAAAACAGTGCCAAACAAGCAACATTTTGCTGAGAGGTTTTCAGAATAACATTCTTGACTTAGAGCCCATTATCTAACAGATGTGTATTGATTTAATAAGCCTCCCTACTGTTTCACTGTAAGCACTTAGTTCTCTCATCTTCAGTGGAGAACGTGGAACAGGAATCTATTAATGAAAAGTCTCTTATTCCAGCAAAACATATTGGTGCCCATATTTGTCAAGGACAGTTAAGTATTTCAAAGCTAATTAAAACTTCATTTTTTTCATTGGGATGCTGTGGGCAAGTCCCTCAGCTGGATATAGTACCTAGTATATATACACAGGTATCCTTTTGCTTGACCAAAGAATAACATTTCAAACAATTTAATCTACTCTATTTTTTTCTGGTATACCTCAAAATGATCTTACAAAATAATATGATTTTCTGTGGCTACAGAAGTAAGGACTTGACAACTTGCCACTGTCAAGCTGTCACTTCATTCTTATTTATTTTTCTAGACAAATTTCAAATATTTTTCTAGATGATTTTTTACTGAGCAAGAGCAAATAAACAGGAAACATTAAAATAGGTGTGATTTGGCACAAAATCTGTGGAAAGAATGCGTAAATGTGGGAGGAAGAAGGGAGAGCTCTACTGCAGCTGCAGAGTTCAGACAGGTTTAGCAGTGAATTTGGTTTCTGTGGCAAGGCTTTGGGAGAGGGAGGCTCCACGAGTGGCTCCTGTGAGAAGGTGCCAGCAGCTTGCCCCGTGTCTGACAGAGCCAACGCCAGCCAGCTGCAGGACGGATCCCCGGCTGGCCAGGGCTCAGCCCGTCGGCAACAGCGCGTGGGATAGAATTCGTTCCCGAAGCGGGGGAAACCTGCCCACAGCCATTGCAGCTGGGGAGATGAGTAAGAATATTGGACAGAAACTCTGCTGACACCAAGTTCAGTGCCGAAGGAGAGGGAGGAGGTGCTCCAGCCACCAGAGAAGATTTCCCTGCAGCCCATGGAAGTCCGTGGTGGAGCAGAGATCCGCCTGCAGCCCCTGGAGGGAGATCACGCCAGAGCAGGAGGATGCCTCAAGGAGGCCATGACCCCGTGGGAAGTCAGGACCACTCTGTCAGGACCTAGAGAGGAGCCCACATTGGAGCAGGTTTGGTGGCAGAACTTGGGACGCTGTGGGAACCCACACTGGAGAAGGATGTGAAGAACTGCAGCCTTGGGTTTGGACTCATGTTTGAGAAGTTTGTGGAGGACTGTGTCCTAGGGGAGGGGCCCCATGCTGGAGCCGGGGAGATGAGTGTGAGGAGGGCTCCCCCTGAGGAGAAGGAGCAGCAGAGACAGATGCTTCTGTCTCCTCAGCCTCTTGAGGAGTACTCCTAATGTTTCCCCATGCACATCCTAAAGCAACAAGTCAGTTTTGAAAATCTTGGCCTTCAAACTTTATATTCTTTCTTACAGATGCCTCAGTTAAAGACACTGGATTTGTGTATCAGTATTTCATATTTCTGTAGTGCATACGATGCAAGACCAACACAGGAAGTATTCTATACAACACACCTTTTTGAAGGTAATAAAAGCTTGTGTGAGTAGTTCCGCAGCTGTTTTGAGCACAGGATCTCCTCTTTCATAATCTATTACTACTTTCTGCAAAGTTTCGAGTAATTTGCTTCTCTGAATCAGGCTATAAAGCTTTTAACTGGAAAATTGATCTCCTCATAAAGTACGTATGTTCTAATGCTGTAATTACCTGAGGCCTGATCTTCCAACCCTTGACAGCGTAAGTAATCTGTACTCATCTGTCTAATCTTTGTGATTGAATATAGGGAGAGTCAAGTGATGCCAGAATATCTACTAGGTCTCTACACAATTTTCCTAAATCCCATTTTGTTTTCACATAGATAAGTGATCTAAGTGAAGGGTTAACAGTGTTCTGTCTCTCTTAATTTCAGATTTTGAAGACAATTATAATTCAAAATGTTTCTTCTAGTTGAGACTCCTTAGGAAAGACACATACATAGCCTAGAGCTAGAAGTCCAACTTTGCTTTTAAATGCAAATATTTTAACAAGTATAACACACAGAAGCATGAACTATCAATTATTACTACTAGGCATATGTAAAACATCTTGTTTATCACAAAGAGACTAAATTAGGCTAAAAATAAAATAGAAATTTGTAATTGAAATGTTGCCTGTTCTCCTTTAAAACTGCCCATTGTTCTTATCAGAAGTAGCCTTCAGGTTGTCTTGATGCATCTAAATAGATCTTTCAATAAGAAAAGATGGGAACTGCCAGTGTTGGCAGACTGTGGCATTTGTCATGCAATGAGACTTCCTGGGAATGGTGTTAGAACAGTGCATTATTTACAGCACCAGCCTGTCAGATAAGAGTAAAGACTTTGTTTCCCCTTACTTTCATTCTCTAAAGGTCTTACTGGTACATACAGAATGACAGGAGGAAGTTTCAAGTCAGGCAGAGGGAATTTCCCAGTTGACCTACCAACACAGGAACATAAACAGAAGTCCATGGAAATTTTGAAACTGTTAACTTCAGTAGATATTTTGAATCCAAATTTAACAGCATTCGACCGAAGATGAAACAAGTACAAGTTTCAACAAATGTTAGATTTATTTTTCAATATGGTAATGTCTCAGCCTAAGTCAAATTCTACTGTTTATCTCCATTCCCCAGAAGACTGTTCTGAGACAGTAGTACCTTGGGGGTTTGGTTGATTTGATTATTTATTTGTTTGTTTTTCTAGGCTACTACTACTTATCTTTTATAGCTATGGCTGGACTGAGTCCTCAAGGTGGTTTAGTTGCATCATTTTGTAGACATGACAGCTGTTTTACCAATACTTTCCCTTTCTCAGGGGTAGTTGGTATATTTTGACCAGAAAGTAACTGTCTTAATCATCCTCAGTGCATCTTCAGGATCTCCAGTTGCACAGCCACACTCACGGGAGTCCCACAACAGCTGGACGTGTGCATGGCACAGTCCTGTGACTCCTGTGCTCAGGGCCTGATGAGTTATCCCTGGAAATGTTCTGTGAAGTCAGTGTTGCATTGCAACAGCCTGCTATTTCCCCTGTCCCCATGTCTGTGGAGCTCCTCTGGAACTGGAACTCCCTAATCCCTGATGGTTATTGGACTGTTCTGGTTTGTCCTCTTCGTGTTGTGGTACAAACTTTTGTACATTGGTCTTACTGGTATGGAGTGATTTCAGAGCTTCCTGCCACTACTGGGGTTCTGTATATCACACCAGACCCCCTGATATGCTTGAGGTATTTATAGAGGTTATTTCTATTCAATCAGATACAGTTTCACCTTGGAATTTACAATGGTCATAATTAAATCTATTTAATACTGACAAGACTGATATTGTTGTTTAATACCTATTTTACAAAATAATATGTCTAAGTACTATTATTTAAAGATGTATTGTCTGGACTGTTTCACAGTCTCCTCTCTCTGTTCTCTTACTGATGGCTTCTATGCTTTTTCAAGTTCTGAGGGTTTAGGTCTCAGAACATGAACTTTTTTCCCATTCTAGGCTTGTTGGAATGAAAGGAAGCCTACACAAGGCTGTCTCAAAAAGTTAGAATTTTTTTTTGTTTAGCATATGTCCCCCTGATTGGAATCAGCTGCTTCTAATTTCTCTAACAGCATACAATTAAGGAGACTTGACTCAGCTGCAGAGACTTTCACTCCAACTCATTAAGTGGATAACAGCCCCAGTAATATTTACCACTGTCAAAATAATAGGTCCTCTACTGGGTGGAGTTATGTATTTCTGGTGGTTTTATATATATATACAAATATTTCTGTATTTATCAGACATGGTGTATATGTATGTATGGCATTAGATTTCGCATTTTAGTGAAGTCCAACAGTAGAAGTCAGACCATACCATACCCTTTGTGTCACTCAGACTTCAAAAGGACATAAAATAGCCCTCACATCTCCATATCACTACCCAAAGCCTCTTGTTTTTTGTTTGGTTTCTTGCACCAGAGAGGAAGGAGTGTACCCGAGGCAGTCAGTTGTTTCTTGTCTCTGTATTGTTTGATGTGTGATGAGCTTGGTTATCAGATCTCAGTGTGCAACCAAATATGGCTTCACTTGCTACAAAAAGTGCTTATCTACAAGGAGACAAATATGCCCTCTACTGACTTAATCTGTGGCTCGAGTTTGAAAGCTGCTGTCAGAGAGTACACAATGGACCTGTTTGCAAATAAAGCAAATTAAAATAAACATCTTTTATCATAAGAAAGCAATTAGTGTTGATTCGTAGCTTCACTTGGTTTTTCTTTCCTGACCTTGACTATGTTGTGATGGTTTTGTGCTTCCTCGGACAGTTTTCACTTGCATCTGCATCGATTAAACCTTGATCTCATTTATTATCTCAGGAAATGGTCTCAAGGTCACAGGGCTGGAAATTTAATTATGGTGGCAGTATATTAAGTGGCACATTTAAAGATGCTGAATCGTAGTAATTAATTTTTTGGATGGTGGTCTCTAGGGAACAGGTTTTCTCTACACTGGGTGTTTAGACATCCATCATGGCCATTCAGCTTGGCAGCTGTCTTTTAGCTTTAAACTGCATCATTATTCATCTTTTATGACTGACTTTAAAAACACTAGACAACTATATCCTTTTTTATTGTAATATATGTCAGATGCTTGTATTAAGCTATACTTCACCTTTGCTATAAAACATTAACAGAGGTTGCTAGCAGCTACCTAGGCTGGCCTCTAAATTGAGACAACAATTACCCTTCGCTGACATCTAGTGTCAAGACATGAGATATAGCTGGAGTGCCGAATCCATTGGCCTGGAAATCCTGCACTTCCCCACTGATTCAGGCTCACCCAAGAAGCTGCAGCACTGGACATAATTAGTGGACACGAGGGATTAACTTGGCACACAATGTTGACTTTGTAGCAGCACTAGGTTATTGGATGAAATGCAGCACTGTCAAGGTCTTAAAAAGCTTGTAATGTTTAATGAAGGAATGGTCATTAAACTTGCTGGATCAAATATTAGGCAAGATGGAACTGGGAGGTATTTAATAAAGAGGCCTGAAAATATGAACTAAATCACATATATTCATTTAAACTGCTGGCTAAAGCCCAGCATATTTCAAAATAGTTCACTGCTGGGTTAAGCTAGATGGTGTGAACTGGGAAGGAGAAGAGTAAGCAGGTTTTAGCTTTCTGCATAACTTTACAGAATTTTTTTCCACTGTAGACTTATTTTTCTAAAATTAAACACTTTAAAGTTCACAAATTCTGTTGGGACTGCAAAAAAAAGTTCTCTAGGGAGTGTGAGGGTGTTGGAGTTCTCAAAGTGAACAAAACGCACAGATTTTTTAGTGAGGTCTTTCATACCTTTTGTCAAGCTGAATCTTCCAGGATTGATACCAAAATATTAAACAGTGGGTTTTTAAAATATTGTTGCAAGAGTTGGTCCTCATACCTGTATATTAATAACACTATTTTTTACAGGCTGAGGTGAAGCTGATCTCTTAAAGTGGCTGGGACAGTCAGAGAATGGAATTAAATTCTAGGTACAGAATATTGGGTGTAGCATTCCTCCTGCACCTTGTCGCATCTTGAATCTCTCTAGACATAGTTCCTCAGCAGTAAAAGCCTTTGTGCTCTCAGTATTTGACCTTCTCTTTAAATTCCTGTCGTGAACCCATCTAGTTCTTTGTGCTATTTGGCCTTTCTGGAACAGTAATGTATCTTCTTCTGTAGAGACCAGCTAGATCTCCTTTTTGTGCTGTGTTTGGTGATTGGAATTGTGTGATTATGGTTGAGATGTTTCAATGCAGTGGAGCTGAGGAAGACTCATCATCCCAGCAGTATGTGTCATTTGAGTGCACCTTCCTTCCCTGGGCTCACTCCAGCAGCTCCATAGGCTCAGCCTGGGGCTCTTGTTCATTTAGAGGGTTTGTAGCAGTATTTGTAAATGCTGAGCATGTCATTTCTCCACCCGTGGTCTGTGTTCCCACAGTCTGAGAAGGAAACAGCAAAATACAGGGAGAGAAGTGGCTGATGGATCTCTGAAGTGAGATATACAAAGGCCCACAGTGTTTCACAGCTTTACTTGGGCTTGACTGCAGAGGGCATCTCCCAGCAGTGTCACCCAGTGCAGAGGTTCTCAAGGCTGGAGAGTGAGCACAGCAGATAATTTGGATCAGCTCAATCGAGTCACAGACAAGTCTGCTTAGAAATGGGAATGAGTGGTGCCACAGTGGCTTCTCACAGACCTGCAGATGGAGCTTTGGAGCTGTCTTCATCTCATCTAATTGAGGAGGGCCAGTGAGGTGGGGAGATGGCCTAGATCTAGTCAAGAGTCAGTTTAAACATGAAATGTTTGCAAGTATAATGTTCAGTCTGGTTTCCATCTACATGTGGTTGAAAACACCTTGGTAATTTCCTTATAAAAACAGCCTATAAGCTTGTAAATTAGCACTCTCCTACTTTTAAATATTGCAACAGAACATAAAAATGGGAATAAGGTATCCTGATCATTCCTGGAGATCATCATGGTTATGTTCCAAGTGCCCTAGTCTGTTCTAAATTATTAAAACTGGATAAATTGCATGTATGTGTGGTTGCACATCTAGCCAGGCAAAGCACAGCAAATCAGGGCTAGCTACAGCTGCAAAAACAGGATAGTTAAAATAGCTTTTTTTTCCCCCATGGGTTTCTGAAGAAGCCCCTTCGTTCAGAATCCACTGGATTTTGTGAAGAAACAAACAAATCACAATGTAAGAAATATGGTGGAATTGCTGTATTTGATGGATATTGGTGGATACTGATGCCTGGAGTACAGTAAGTACCAAAAAAATTCAAGAAGATATATGGATATTCTTTTTCTCAAGTTTTCTATCTTCTTGTAATTCATTTTAACAAAGACCATATAGACATTTGGGTTGTAACTCTCTATGTTATTGACCCATTCAAAAATGAATATATCTGCATAAATAGTGCCATCCATATGTACATATGTGAGCATTCACCATGGAGTGGGGGCCAGCTCTTTAGAAAGTTTGAATTTGGGAGCATAGGAGAAAAAAATCAGTATAGCTGAGGTACCAATGTTGGAAGAGAGAGAGGTGTAAGTAATCCGTAGGTTAAGACAAATTTATGCAAGTGATTAGATGAGCAGCTTTGCACAACAAATGGAGAAACAGAAGAAAAAATCATTAATGATAACTTCAGAAGAGGCTCATGATACTACATCACATACCACGAACTGGTTCTTCTGCTGCAGTCATGATATACATTTTATTCAGATTACTTTACTGTTGGATTAAGTCACCAGCTTTTTTACTGAAATCAGGATAGCCAATGATCCCATCATTCATTTGGAATTTATGAATAGCAAAATTAGTCTGTTTTGTGGGGGTTTACGTCAACAAGCTCAACAACAAAACCACTTATTTCTCCTTTCTGGAGACCTTTTTATCTGAAACGCTACAGCAGAAGAGCAGCAGTGATAGAAAATTGTTGCACTTTACCACCTTTTTAACAGACTTGCATATCATTGGTAAATTAGAACTTCTTCTGAAAGGCTGGATTTATAACCAGTCACGGGAGGTTTGGATCCAAGCTGTTGTACATCATCAGAGCTTTCAAATGACGTATCAGGGTTTTTCCTCTGCTTTTAAACCATCTCTTACATTAAAACACCATGTCATTCTTGCAATGACTTCTTGTAAATGTCTTGTTGGAGTAAAAATTTTCTTAAAACATTATTCAAAGCCATTACTCCATGTACTTGCTTTACTTTTATAGTATTCTGAATGCCACAGTTTTAGCCTGTATCAGAGAAAGTTCCTTCCAGATGAGGTAGGCAATAATTGGATTTCTATGTATACGAACTATCTTTCAAAACTGTTTCGGTGCATACTCACATGACTGATATCCTCATAACCATCCACCCTGAACTACATTCAACTTTCCTAAATGAGATTTTATTGGAACTGATTATGATTAGATAAATGGGTGACTTCACTAATGTATAATACACTTTTCAATTATAGAGTATGTATGATAATTTACATTTCTTGTTTGATAGTATGATATTTATGTGACATATTCTGGATGAGATCTGCTGCTGTTTACATAATGGCCTTACTTTTCTTTTAAATTAAATCTGCTTTCAACTTCTTTCAATATATTTAATTTTTTAGGATAAACAAAGACATTACAAATCCACCTTAATTTACCCTTCAGTGGAATGAAATCTCTTGGTGGATAAATTCTGGTCCCCAAATTTGTTGCCTAAGGAGACAAATTCTATCGTCAGATGAACATAATGTGGCTTGGAATAGCAAGTTCCCCAGCTAAGTGACTGCAGAATCAAGCAGCCATTATCAAACTAACAGCTGAGAGACTGTTAAAGAAAAATGGAATTTGATGAAGAAATAGGGTTTCTTCTTTCTTGCAGTAAATCTGATTTATGCCTCCTGGGTTAACAGTTTTCTTTACATGTAGAGATTTTGCAGGATGCATTGGTAATTTTGAGATAGATGAGAATTAGAGCATCTTCCCTGGCAAAGAACCTCTGGGCAGAGGAAATCAAAAAAGTATTTAATGTACTTTTTTTTCCCCCCTGCCTTTACAACTTTTCATCTGGTGTCAAAACCCAAAGAAATGGCATTCAGTCAGAAAAGAGAAAGTCTATAGATATTATCAATAAATTGTATTGCTAAATAGTTTTTAAACTTTATGTTTAAAAGCAAAAGAAAAAAGTTAAAGTTGTAGGTCATATCTGTAATAAATAAAGAAATTTGAAAACTATCATATCACCAAATTCAAAGTGGTCAACATACTAGAGGAATACATTTTTCTAATTTAATATAATCTCTCTGAATGCTTCCAGGAGTTGCTGATGACACAAGGCTGGGAGGAGCCCAGAAGGCTGTGCAGCCTTGGGAAGGATCTGGGCAGGCTGCAGGGAAGAACTGGCTGAAGTTTAACAAGGCAAGTGCAGGGTTCTGCTCCTGGGGAGGAACAGCCCCAGCAGCAGCACAGGCTGGGGCGACAGCGGGGAGCAGCTCTGCCGAGAAGGACCTGGGGTCCTGGTGGACAGTGAGCTGTCCCTGAGCCAGCAGTGCCCTGGGGGCCAAGGAGGGATCCTGGGGTGCACCAGCAAGAGCAGTGCCAGCAGGTCAGGGGGTGATCCTGCCCCTCTCCTCTGCCCTGGTGAGGCCCCTCTGGAGTGCTGTGCCCAGCCCTGGGCTCCTCAGGACGGAGACACAACGGAGCGGGTCCAGTGGAGGCTATGAAGGTGATGAAGGGCTGATGCACAGGAAGTTCCACCCGAGCATGAGGAAGAATTTCTTTACTGTGCAGGTGACTGAGCACTGGAACAGGCTGCCCACAGAGGGAGTGGAGTCTCTCTCGTGGGAGCTGTTCCAGAACCATCTGGACACAATCCTGTGCCATGTGCTCTGGGATGACCCAGCTTGAACAGGGAGGTTGGACCAGATGACCCAATGTGCTCCCTCCCACCATTTAAACATTCTGTGATCCTATGATCAACAAGATTTCTTGAGAGAAAATCACCAGGATGTAATGGAGTGTAAGAAAGTTCAGGATAGAGGCTGATGTGTCAGAAACCCATGAATGCTCCACAGTAGCTTTCCCAAAAGGAAAAAACCCAAAAAACCAGGTAAGTTGTGCAGTTGTAGTGAGGTGTTCCCTTTGTGTTCCATTGCTGAGTATTGGTTTCTTTTGGAAGTGATAGCTTTTCCAGGCAGGCACTGTTGCCAGGTGTGTACATGGGACAATACTAATACTGATCATCTCTGTGTATTTGTGTGTGTATATATATATATATATAGTATATATAGATAGATAGATATAGATAGATATCTATAGAGATATATATATATGTATAGTGTGTATATATTTACTCACATACAATATCCTAAAAAACTGACTGAAATTCCTGCATCCCTATACAATGTACAATGAATTTATTAGTCAGTATGGAACAGACATTGACACCAATACTTGGCTTTTAATTCTTTAAAGGCTTTTAAAAAACTCCAAACCTGATGCTTTTGCAGAAGCTCTGCAAAGAACTGAGAACTCACAGCTGTGTTTTTAAGAAGCTATGAAGACTGTGACAACATTTCTTCTCTTTTTTTCCCCCCCCTCCCTTCATGGGAACCATCAGAGGCAATTGGTAATAGACCTACTTCACATTTCAAATTTTCAATAGTTTTGAGTATCCTTCTGCTTTAACCATTCCTGGCACAAGCTCACTGGACTTAGAGAAGGAACGAGGCCAGCTCTAGGGTTAGCTCAACAGTAGCATTTTGAATATGGACACTGAAATTTCTAAGGTTAAGAGTTTGTTAATAAAACATAATTGTATGTACTTTTTGCTTCCATAAAATGTTTTATAACTTTATTCCAGTTAATATCCTTGTTGTGAGATTGCTGCCATGGGTCTGTAACTTGTAAAAATATGTGAGTTAATGAGCAACTTTCATAGCTTTTGCCAAGTTACTGAATTATATTAATAGCTGATTGCAGCCTGCTATTTTATTAGGATAGTATTTTCTTAGCTATTGACAGATATATTAACGACCCTGATGAACAAACTAGCAGTTTTATATTGAAGTTAGGAATTATTTTTGTAGTGGAAATTAATTTTTCCCGGTTTAAAGTTTACTAAGGGTAATGATTCTAAACTAAAAGAGGGTCAATTCAGACTCAATATGTGGAAGAAATTCCTTATGATGAGGGTGGTGAACAACCAGAACACATTCAGCAGAGAGGTGGTAGATGTCCCCTCCCTGGAAACATTCAAGGTCAAGTTGGATGGGGCCCTGAGCAGCCTGACCTAGTAGAAGATGACCCAGCTTGCTTGGAGGGGCGTTGGACTAGATCTATGAAGGTCCTTTCCAACCCAAACTCTTCTATGACTAACTCACCATAAGTAATTTAAATAAAGGTATCCATGTCAAGCTTTTTGTAAAAGAGGGGGGGAAAAGATAAATACTTTGAGATTTCTATTTGTTTAACTGGCACAGCTCTTTGAGGAAGGGCATCCTCTTCCTTGTTTCTTAAAGTTCACAGAAGTGTGAGGACAAAACACAGCCAAAGAAGTGTCCTTGTCTTAAAACTGATGAAGCACACCAGCTATGTAGTCAGTAATCCCTGAAATGTTTCATTATGTAGGATTGGAAAGCAGGAGCTACAAAATGTTAACTAGAGGGAAGGCTATGCTATAAAATGCTGTTTTGGGACCAATCTGCATCTGAGTTAGGGTGACTATTATGTCTGCAAGTCCCTCACTTTAAGGTCCAAAGATTGTCTTGTAGGAGCTGGTGACTCCAAGCTCCTGTGCTGTGACATGTGGATGCCGCCCTCCAGAGAAGAAAGGGAGGGTAACAGTCCAGATGGCAGCTTGAGAAGCCCTATAGAAAGCGTACAGAGAAGGCTGAATCCCATCTCTGTTCTCTCGCTGTAAGACAAATCAAATTGCAGAAATGGTGTCATTTTGGACTTCCGTGAGTGAGCACGTGTAGGCTGGAGAAGATACAGTTCCATGCATGATGCAATTTGTACAGTTAGAAATGGTAGTTCAGAGGAGGGAAAGTAGGCCAGGTCGCTCAGAGTCCCATCCAACCTGGCCTTGAACACTTCCAAAGATGGGGCACCCACAACTTCTCTGGGCAACCTGCGCCAGGGCCTCACCACTGCCCCGGGGCAGAATTTCCTGCTAATATCTACTCTAACCCTGCCCGCTCTCAGTTGGAATCTGTTTCCCTTTGTCGTCTCTCTCCATGTCCTTGTCTGAAGTCCCTCTCCAGGTCTCTGGCAGTCCTTTTGTGACCCGAATCTGATTCCTCTCTCTAAATCAGTTCTCTGCCTTTCAGGAGCAAACTACTGAAAATGCAGGTAATTTGATTAGGAAAAAATCAACCCTTGCGTAAAAGCAGACCATACACTTAAACCTGTATGAGGCAAAGCAGCTATATGAGTCTTCAAAACATAAACATAATTCTCTTCCTCCTTTAACAGGACACCACCTGCTATTTAAGTCACTAACTATTCTGATTATTTTAGACAAATAAGTGTGCATTTTCTTGTGTCTCAGTAACAAGGAGTGTGTTTGCTCCAAAATCACCCTACTACAGCTAAATGTGAAAGCATGTGTATTTGATTCATATTGGGCTTGGAGTTTCTTTACTGAAATAAAACAGGAATACTCCCAAGAAGTAAATACTTAAATAAACCATAATGTCAATGCAAGTAAGAGGAATGCTGAGTCCACAGAATGCATTACTAACAGCATATTAGTACACACATTGGCTGAGACATGTAGGTAGTTGTGCATGCTGTAAATAATTCTCTGGCTGTCAAAACAGTAGTGCCCAAGATAATTGAACCCACTGCAGGCAAAATGGCATGACCCACTTTATTTTCTGACTCATTCATGAATCAGTGGACAGCTCTTCCTAGATTTTAACAATCTGTTAAAGCAGTTGGGCAAAATCCTTTTCACTTGGAGATTACTGATGACCTCTGTTTGTGTCATCCTCATCTGAACTGGGGGGTGTGTATATGCATACATGAAGCCTTTATCATACCTTTACATTTTCTTTCAGAGATTTCAAAGTATAGTTGCTTTGCCCCACTGAATAATTTTGTTCTTGTGCTTCTCCACAAAAATAACTTCTTTTATAGCCCATCTTGGACTTATAAGAACTTCCCAAGCAGCAACCAAAACGAACTTTGCTTCAAATTAAAATTCTTGAATTCAGGTATGAACATGCAAACCACAAGCAGAATATATTTAACCTTCAGCAAGCTGCTTAACCACGTTGAAATTATTGACAGCCCACCAGCAATGATCAAGATGGAGAAGCTAAATGAAGAGGTGCCTTTTCTTTTTCTTTTCCAGCCTCCCCCCGTGCCACCACCCCCTTGTTTTTTCTAGATAACAGAACTATTGAGCTGGTAACAAGACTTGAAATGCCGTGTCAGCTCAGCCAGCGTGGTCAAGGAGCTCAGCTGTAGAAGGGAAATAAAACTGTTAAGTTATGACTGCCCTCCAATCAGTCACGGGGGTAATGATGTTTGGCTTTAGTCAGGTTATATGTCAGTAAATATACATCTCTCAGACAGCCTTTAAGACAGCCTTAAGATCATGCTTATTGTTTTATATAGATAGGGGTCGGATGCTGATATATGGTGGTCATAGGCCACTGAAATAAATTTCACAGCATTCAGCAGGTAAAGTTAATCTCAATAGAACAGAATGTGACTGCATTTTTGATAGAATATTCATTTGACAGTGATGGGACATTTTTTCTCTGTTAGGTTTTGTGCAAATCACTCAAATGCAAATGATTTTTTTCCCCTGCCTTGATTCTAAATTTGCTGCTACCTGAAGTGACCATTTACATTTGGTCTTTAGTGTAGAGCTGTGGCAAGATCAAAAATTCCAGTTTATAAACAACACGGTGTTCACCCTGTTCACTTATTCTGTTCACCCTGCTCACATAAAAATCACTTTCAAAGCTAAGGGAATCTCAGAGTTCTAAGTTCTGCCGATGAAATTTCAGTCATATGTGGGTGATAACAGGAACTTCTGTCTCAGGAGCAAAAGGCTAAGACCTTGCCAAGAGAGATATTCTAGACTTACAGCTCTGTGAATTAAAATTTTACTACAGACTTGGACAAATATTTTTTAACATATTCTTTCTGATACTGATATTTAAGTTTTCACTTAAGCTTACTGCTAAGGACTTCATATCCTTTGCAAATATTGGATCACGCCCTTCATTACTGTAGCTTGACATTAGACATTAAATTCACTAAGTCTCTCAATAGCATTTTTATAACATAAATTGGATTGTTATAAAAAGCAGGTTCCCATTATACCAGCTTCTGCTCTTGCTATTATTCAGCATTACCATTCCACAGAGTAAGAAAATGTAAAAATACAGCCTACATTCATTTCATGTAACACCAGTGCATTTAAACTAGAATTTGATAAAGCCATATGTAGTACTTACGCCCTAAGTAAAATGTGCTTTGGCTTTTAGAGTATAATGCAGTGTCCATTTTTAAATTCAACAAAATTATGGCTGTAGGCCTAGGGTTAAACTAAAGCATCAAGCTGCCCTGCTCTCTGGTGTAGGAGCCTTTAATCCAGATCTAGAATAACTAAACTGATTTGGTTTAATTTAGTTTAATTTAGTAGGATTTGTCAGAGCAATGGCTTAACCCTTAAGTTTTATTTTGTGTTTACATTGTCAAATATCAATTAAATTAATAGAAAATTGGTCTGGGTAAAGACCAAAAGTGGAAAAACAACAGGTAATGTCTAGAATTGAAGGCAGGTATTATTGATAAATTGACTGCATATCAGGCTTTCAGTGTTAACCTTTGTTGATGTTGTTTTGCCAGGTTTTTTTTAAGTTGTTGCAGGCAATGAATAAGTTTAACTCAGAAACTGTAATATTCATACTTCAGCTCTTTATATGTGCTAAATGCTGATCCAGATCCTAAGAGAAAATTATTATAATGTCAATATAAATATACTTTAACCTTTATTTTTTTTTAACTTTTAAATCTGCTAGGAGAATTTTTATGAGAACATTCTGAAATATTGAAGAAGCTTTTTTTCCTCTCAGATGGTATGAACTAGTCTATATTAATAAATTTTTAGATTTTTTTCTTAATGTCTGATTTTCTTTTAAAGAAGATGCTCTAATATTCTGGGTTTGTACAGCCCTTTTCAGACAGTTACCTGCAGAAATCACTGAATGATGCTTCATAAGCTTCTTGATACAAATGTCATCAGCTGAAAAATTCCAACTATTACCAGGAATTCCATAGTTAAATGAAATCCTTTACATGTGAAAACTGAGTAAGAAATGACAGTTCATGTTGTCTGAAGTATAACTAGGCATGAAATTATTCAGAGACTTTCCATGTGATCATCATATGTTAACTTTTACCTAGTAAGGCCTGTTTCAGGGCAGTGCTTAGGCAGGTATTTCAAACTATCAACTACTGTATGGTGTGATTAAGAGCTTTCCTCAAGAGTGACCCTAATTAGCATTCTCATGTCTGATATAAGGTAGGCTATGTCTGCAGACTAACTTAATTCGGGGAACATGGGCTCAGCTTTTCAAATTAACATATTAAAGCTTTGTATTTTCCTCATTTAACATATTAAGTTCCTTCAGAGAAAGAAAAACATTTTAAACTATTTTTGAACAGTTTGTCAGGGATTGCTGTATTTTAACTTTTCTTCCTCTCCTAGTCAAGTTTAAAAAACATTAAGTTCCAGGTCTCTGAATTTTCTATTATAGATTTTACTGACCAATTCTGACTGTTCTCCTGGTTAATATTTGATCAGTGTCTGGGAAGGCACTGATCTGAAGGGAACATATGATCAGTAATGAGTTTGATACTTCCTGTCTTGCTGAGAGTCGGCTCTCTTGTAGCAATGCTTTAAAGGCTATGAAATTGTTCCTGTGGTTTGCAGTAGTGTATGTTATACTGAGTTTCAAAAGTTTAAGTCCAAATGTGGCATTGTTAATGTCAATGTTTTATGATTTATTTTTATTTACCTTTTTCTAATTGCATGTATGTTATCACCCAGCATCATAACCAGTTCTCCTAAAAACTAATTTTTCAGATTTTTTTTCCCTTGTTTTTCTGTCAATTTTTAAAAACACATTAAAATAATTCAGATATTTTTTAAAGCAGGTCTTATTTAGGATGTCTCTAGCTTGAAAAAAAAATTAAAAGCTCTTTATAATGACTTAACAAAAAGTAAAAAGGGTTTCCTTGATGTGGATAGGGATCAGTATGAATTTTTTTACACTGATACCGCAAATTCTCATGAAGGAAATCCTTCAAAGTGTTTAAAAGTGCCTTTTAAATCTCTGTACTTTCATGTAAGCCAAAATTTTTGCTGGCATGATATCAGACAGAAAACAAGTCACAGCCTTTTCTGTAACTACCTGGGTGTGACTGGTCAGTATTGATTATTACTTCTTTTCTGTTACAGATTCTTCACTGAAGCCTAGTGATCCATAGAGAACCATGGAAAGAAATATTTGCTTTGTTCCTCACAAATTATTTTTCAAGAAGAAAACAAATACTTTTCCAGCTGTTTTTTTGAAGTATAGTCTTTTCCAACACAAAGCTATCCTCAAGAACTACTAACATAATTCTTTAACTACTAATCTAATTGTTAAAACTTCTAATGTCATTGTTTAGCATTTTATAATAGGCTACCCAAGAACTACACCAATGCCCAGAAAATTAAAAGCAAATGGTCAAGTAGTAAATTACTAAGTTTACATAAATGATCTGGTAGTAAAAGTTCAAATCCATGCAAAAATGATTAATGCAGCATTTTAGGGTGATAAATGAGATTTTAGCAATATCTGTGTATGGGTTTCTGTCTTAAGCTTTTTCTACTTATATCTTCACTGAAGAGATTTTCACCCCTTGTACATAAAGCATATTTTACTTATTTTCCTTACCAGGGCTTAACAAACTACAGCTTATTCACACATGGAGGGGGTGGGAAAAGTATTTTATTACTGCATACGTGAGTTCAGACACCCTTTAAAATGTTGATGTGATTTTTTTGTGTTCATGCAACTAAGGCAGACTTTGTGCCAAGATTGCAAGGTACTCTGTGAGGAAGAGAACTTGGGAACTTTTCAGCCTCTCCTTCCAAATGCAGCAGATAGCAATTTGTTAGCTAGTTAACACAGAAGTTAATCAAATGACAGCTGGCTAGAGCCAAGACAGAAATGCCAATGCTCTTGTGCCAAGCTGTCCATTGCAAACGCAGTGAGTGATGTGTGGATTTACCTCAGGCCTCTGGAGATGGTCAGCTTCAGCATTAAAAGGAGGCATCTCCATGGGTTATTCCACAAACTCAGTGTGACCGGTTTTAATACATTTACTGCACTGAATGCTTCTGCAGTCACTGATGAAGAATAAATTATGAAGGCTGCTTGATGATTCTCAGCAACCACTTCCTAGGCTATCTTTGCAACAAAAGTCAACCGTACTACAAGACACAAATTCTTGGTTTTGCTTTTAATCTTTAGTGGTCTATGGCAATTGGTGTAGATTTGGCGTTGAAAAAACACTATTAAAACCTTGCAATTGGAGAACTGAAAAATACAACTAGATGTAAACTGCAGTCTTTACTCACATGGTCATCATTGTGCACACAAATAATCTGTAGGAGTTTTGGGGTTTTCTAGAACTGACCTCTATTTTTCTTGTGCTTGGTTGCTGAAACATAGAAGTATTTCTCTTAATTAAGACAAATTATTCTGATATTTTCCATAGGCACAGTTTCTGAAGGCAATATACCATTAGTTTCTGAGATATTTGTCTTGTCTTTAAAAGGTGTTTCATCACTCTCAGAGAAGCTCCCTGTGTAGTTCCCCACGAAGCTTCACAAACATTTAAACCCCCTGCTGGAGGGGACATGGATTTAACTGTGAGTCAACTCACTTTTTAAACCTCATTACAAAAGAAGCACAGCAAAAAAACCAAACAAAAACCCCACACCCACTGCTTTTTTTTTTTTTTTTAATCAACTCTGCTCCCAAGTATGATTTCTCTTATAGCATTATAAGGAATAATTAAGCTGTAAATGTAGTCTCTGTTTGCCAAATGGGAAACAGTATTTTTACCAGAGGCTTCCCCCACCTCAACTTTATCCATCTAGATAAACATAATTAAGTAATGGAGGATGGTTTGTTAGCATTTTATTAAATGTGTTTGCAAGGGCATTAGGAATAATCATAAAATGCACAACAAACGTTATAGGTATTGAGGTTTTCAGCAGTAGAAAACGTGACTTTTTAAAATCTGGGCTGGAAACGTACTCCTGCAAATTAACTATTCCTCTATGCAGAACAGCCATTGAGATGCTGCTGTCTTAGTTGATTTGCATATGCTAATTGCTAGTTCCTATTAAGCACTGAGTGGTCACCTGCTCAATAATATTAATAGATTCATATTTTCAGATAGCAGTTATTCCCAAGTAGTAGAAAACATTAAATTCACTTTAGATTTTAGCAATGAAATTGGATTATCTGTTTGTTTAGGAACCTCTTTGCTGCTTTGCTGTTCAAACAAAATGACCTAGTGAGGCTGTCAAAATTTGCAATATTCTGTATGTGTATATTATGTAAATGTATGTCTATGTATATAGTTATATAATGGTGAAAGTTTCAAATAGACAGGGATGGAAATATTTTTTTTTCTGCACTTTAGCTACATCACATGATCAAAATGTTTTTACCTGAGTCATTTATGTGCCTGAACCTTGAAAGTGAGTTGAATTTTCCACAGAGAGAACCTAAAGGAACACTTCCTGTTTATGACTCTATTGGTTCAAAGGAAAATCTGACCTGGCATGTGTAAAATTCCTCCCAGTGGGACTTCCCCCAGAACCCATTTAACAGCTCAGTCCAGTGGCTCAGCTGCACCTGAATCGATGCAGAGCTGACAAACCAGGAGCCACGAGGCTGGCAGAGGGCCCTTGCTGGAAATGCTCATCCATGGAACAAGCGGGGTAACCTGTCTGGCCTTCCCAGCAGCACCACCTGGACATTCAGGGCACTGCCCCGGCCTTCCCAGCCAGGGAGGGGAAGCACTGCAGGGCCCTTCTGCTCCTCACTGGGTCACTCCAGTGAATATTACACGGAGCTGGGGCCTTTATATGGCATGACTTTGGGCCCTATTTACCAAAAAGATGTCCCAGATTACTCATAGGCAACAGGTAAAAACTCCTCAGTTTTCCAACACACTGACAGACTTTCTGGCTCACTTGACTCTTTCACTCTCTCCCAGGTTTGGTAAGAACACTTCAGGACAGACACCTCTTGGAGATCTGAGTGCAGCTTTTGGTACATGCTGGAAAAACATACAGGAATTCCTTATGCTGCTTTAATGATGGTGTGGAGCCACGGCTTTGGGAAAAACACGTTCCTCAGTTTTGGAGATTCAGTTCTGTACCTGACTTCTGAATGTACTTTTTTTTGCGGGGGGGGTTGTTTGTTCTGTTACAGCAACACTGGCTGTTGAAGAATTTCTTGATTTTTCAAATATATCAAATATATCAAGATATCAGTATATCAAATGATGGTTATACCCTAACCATCACAGTGCCTTTCCTTTCTTTTACGGAATCCTTGATTCTCTAAATAGGTAGTTTAATTTTCTAGCAAATGAAAAAAAACTATCAAGAGAAATAGGTTTTTTACCTCTGTTTAATTCTTTGTGTTTTGAGAAGTGTGTTCAGAGACAAGAGGACCGTGATGCTTTTGCTGAAGGTATGAGCATGTAAAATACGATGGAAAGTAGCATTAATACCCTGCCATAAGAAGATGACAAATACAGACCCTAGAAAATGCTTTTAAAGATAAGCATTATTTCTGTTATGCCATTGAAGAGGCACAGAAACTGCCACTACTGGAATTTCAAATGAAACCTCAATTTACTCCTGGAAGCTACTGATTTTCAGAGTCTCATGTTCAGTCTAAGGTCCTGAATTCTGCTTGTGTTGTGTTTCTACTGACTCCACCGAGGACACACTGGAGTCCAAGAGGCCATAATTAAGGAGCAAGGGCAAATACCCTGACAGGAAAATTCTGAATTTAGGACATTATTGTGGAGTATTTCTGCATGGTTTTGATGATAAATATTGTCCTGCATAAAGCAAAATAGTTGATAACTCAATATGATGGACATAATTAGTTCTTTTTTTACTCTTTGTGTGTGTGTCTTTGTAACAGTTACTTGTTCATTACTGTTATATTTCTAACGTTAATTCCTAGTAATTATTGGCTTGAACAGCACTTCATCACAAAAAGGCATGTAAAAGTGCATCAATGTTGTCCTTTTGAAATGCTCATGTGGTAGTGTAAAGGCTATAAATCATTCCTGTGAGCCAAAATATCATTTGCTACTGTCAGAAGGCAAGTTAACAGTATTACAACTTTGTTGAAATTTGAATGCATTCCACGTTCAATTTTTTAAATAAGAACTGTAAATAACAGGCCATTTTGAAGTATAATAAATGATCCTTTCCAAAGTCTAATGATAGCTTACTTTAGTTATAGCCATTCTTTTATAGCAATAGACAGCTTTAAAAAATCATTCTTGCTGCATACACATAATTTTAAGGAGCTGGCATAAAGTTTTGGAGCAAGTCCATTCATTTAATTTACACAGATAAGACAAGTACTGGAGTATCTTTGATGACCTAAATGTCATCTGTCACGGAAAGCTGCCTTATCTTCTGGATTTTGCACCTAGTATTTTATTCTCAGGTATTTCATATTCTAGAAATTTCTTTTCTACTTAGAGTACTGCTTATCCTCATTGATCAAACAGGCTAAAGATTTAGTGTGTCTCTGGTTCAGTATGCTTAAAAAAATAAGATTTAAAAAAATAATGAAGGAGCTATTAAAAACTTTTCCCTGAATTTACAATCTCTGAAGAATCATATTTTCCAGATGTTTACTGGAATCCTAAAGAGTAATATTTAATATTTTTTTAAATTAAGTAAAGCACCAATTCCAATTTAATCACTCAGATTTGGAAATTGCAAATTTAAAAACACAACAAGATTTATTATATCATTGAGAGGTCAAAACAATGCAGCCATATTATTAGCATTAACTACTGCATTATAGTATTCTTCACCTACATAATAGCAGATAGCTATTTTCAAGTGAACTAAGCTTCAAGTGTTCAGAAAAAAAAAAAAAGAAAAGTAAAAAAACCAAGTCCCCTTCAAAGAAATCCATGTATTTTTCTGGCCCTGAGGAGGCTGTGATTTTGTTGTTTGAAAGCAGAAGGATAAAAAATACTATATGTCTTAATGCATCATGAAAAAAATGATAATATAAACTTCAGTTTGAAACCACAAATATCTTGTGTGGAAGAAGAAAACAAATGGGTTTTTACTATGATGTTTTGACTGCTTGTTGGTCCTGCTTACTGCAGTTTTAACAATGCCCCATCACCACTGTATGTGAGCATGTTATATAGAGACTATAGCCATGAAAAACTCTCCCTTTAGAGTTGTGTCTGAGGAAAAAAAGAGAAATTATTTGTTATGAGCAGGCATTTTTTTTCCCTTAAAATTTTGCTGGTGGTTACATTTATTCTTGAAAAGAAAGATGTGACATTCTTGCTTCCCACCTTTGTCCTACAAGGTCGATCATCACCTGGCACAGCCTCTACTGTCCTTTTTGCACCACTTTATTTTTTACAAAGTGTAACTTTTCATGGTAATTGAAAAGATGAAAAGCTGTTTCTGGAATAAACAGCAACACAAACCAGCCAATTCTGCACAGCATAATGGGATTTTAATGTATTCTTCTTGTCGGCATAGTGTATTTCTGTGATAATTTTATGTGACAGCATAATTAAACTGGAAAACAATTCCCATTTCCTATGTATTTTATCTATTTATCATCATTTATTTCTTTACTTTCTTGCTCTGCTATAAATATTATTGTAAGGAGAGTTAAATAAGTTAAACCAATGCAATTACTTTTACAGATTGAAATTAACTTCATATATCAATTTATACTGGTTTGTATACAGCACCTACTATTTGCCCTGTACAAATAAATGCATTTGTTGCAGTATATTTATAGTGTCACTATGGTTTCCATGTTTGCACTCCTTTTGACTAATGTTCTATATGTTAAAACTTGACATTTTAACAGTATTTTCAAACAATTTCATTCATTATCAAATAACCATTTATTACATTGTGGCAATTTCAAACCATTTGCTGGACCCTCTAGACATTGCTAAACAATGATTTATCAAGGAGTGTGCAAATTTTACTGCTTATCACAGCAAATACAAAAAGTAACATTAAATACTGACTTGACAACAGCCCTGACTAAATTATTTTCTTTTTTTAATCTTGATGAGTCACATTTAGTAATAGCAGATTGTAAATGCACTGGAAATTGAGGCCAATATTCTAGATTGCTCCTTTATATGAGGTTCTTTCTCGTTTGCTCAATTCTTTTGCATGCTTGGGGGATAAATTGAAGATTATAGGACACAACCGATGCATCTCTTACTGTCTTTTTATTTTCTTATGGTGCTTACAATGCTCCAACATTGTCCTGTGTGACAGTGTTTTTCACATTTCACTTGACCATAAATCTAACAAAATTCAACTCTAGCCAAAGCTGTATTGATTTTTGCTTACCTAGAGTGAATAGCAGTGAGGCAAAGGATTTTCAGTTCTGTTTTCAGGAAAAATCTCCTCCTTCCAAATATTCTAGCCAATAAGTAGAACAGATTTAATATTCTATGTGAACACTTGGCTACAAAATACTTCACTTTTAACAGCATTCCTTATCTCCCCTATTTCTATAGAATTTGAAATCCACACTATGTCTGTGAGAGAACAGACTGATACCCACAAATGACAATTAGGTCTCTGCAAGCACTTGGGTGTAAACTTTACAAGAAACAGTATTTGAGGGAGACATCCCCATTCTCAGAGATCTCATTAGTTGCAGAGCTCATACATTCAGCTCAACACAAAGTAAATTGAAAGGCTTAAATATTCCAGAGGATATTCACAGAAGGAGTTTCAAGGACTTGGGAGTATTCCTCATTTGTGGGGTTCATACACAGACTAAAGCTGAACAAATATCATTAACACTGAATTTGAATGATCCCTAAATCAATAGTTTGGCATTGTTGGTTGATACTCCAGTAACATTAAATAGCTCCAGAGAAAGCCACGGCCTCACTGTGGAAAACTAACAGCTTAACATCATCCTACACAGAAGAATTTATAGTCTAGACTGTTTATGAATTGAGGTAATAAGGAACCAAAGAGATTGTGATCTTCCTTGGCCAAGGTCATGAAAAGAGCAGAACTGAAAACTACACACAGATTTTCTACATATCAGTCTTAATTTCTAAGGCATCCAAAAGATTTTGATTCATTATCTCCAATCCAGGAGTGGTTATGAGGAGCACTTTTTCTGTTACTACTTCCATGCTAGAGCCAGCAAAGACAGCTTTTACTCATTAACCTAATAATGCAGTAATTTAGATTAAATTGCCACAGCTTTTATCTGCTTCTGGTAAGCCAGGCTGTAAGACGTGGTAGAGGAGAAGTAACCAACTTCCTGCTCTGCAGCCTGTGTCACAGGAGGGCGACCTGGGCCAGAAAGGTGCAGTTAGGCTGGAGCACTTTGACAGCCAGTGCTGCAACACCCAAGGTACAGCACAAACTGGAGCCCTTACACCTGCAGAAAGGTAAAATTTTGTTTTCTTGCTGAAGGTCTTACAACCCCCAGCCTAAGTACTTCAGCTCTTTACTTTTACCCACGTATATCTGGTATGTTTAACCCTAGGACCTCAATGCTTGGGTGTTTACCTGTGATGACAATAAGTCATGTTTGGGGGGGGTGGAGTGGTTTCTTGAAGTTTTATGTTTTGTTGGTTTTGGTCACCAGCTCTACTAATGTTCTCTGAGAATTCTGCTAGACTAGTAGGGTATGACCAAGCCCAAAGTATGTTTATGGAGTACACAAGGAACTCCAAAAGCAGTAAAAAATTATAATTAATTTTACCCCAGAAGAACTGCTTACTTGTCTTCTTAATCTTAACAGATAATTTCTAAAAATTATTCATCTACTCCTGAATCTCAGTAATTTTAAACGTGCTACTACTTTAAACAAAACTGTCACTGAATTCAGGGAGGTCAGATCAGGCACAAAAAGGAGTTTGGGCTTAAACCGATCATTTAATTTTAAGTGATGCCATATGATGGCAGAATAAATGAACCATTACATCAATGTCCCTGCCTATTAAAAGAACCCCAGAATTTGTCTTAGAAAATGAAAATGTCTGAGCACCCTGAGCAGTCAGGAGTAAGCATTTAATCACTGGAGAAACTGAGTTCAATCCCAAGACAGAGCAGAGGGGTTGCTCAGAATCAGGTACCTCAAATTACAGCACTTTGGGCACAGGTGAGCCTAATGTAAGTGCCAGTGTGTTTACTTTCTTTTATTTTGGTAATTTTAATGACAAACTCCTAGGATTTTCAGGTTGATTCAGATCCAACTCTTATTGATCCTGAGATTATTGGTCTTGTTAATCCATTTCCAGCTTCCTTTTCTCCACTAGTTTGCCTACTGGAGATTACTGTTCCTTGGTTTCCACTGGTCAGATTAGTAATCTGATTTCTTTTTCCCCTATCCCTAGGAAGTCAAGTTTGAGGGCGATTTTTGAGAGGATTTTGGTTTTTGTTATATTTTGTGGTAGACTTTGTATGTTACAATCCATGGAGCTTCAGCAACCATCAGCTATCAAGTGCCATTTTTGCCTGATTAAGGCAAAAATAGTTTTTAATATAATCAGGGTTAACAGCACTCCCTCTTAGAAAGCAGAAATGGAAAAAGAGTTTTATTATCCTCTGTGGCCAGCAGCCTGGGCATGAGCAAGGAAGTCATCAAGGCGAGCTCTTTCCTCACTTAAGGAGATATAATACAAAACATTAAACCCAATGAGGGTATCTGTCAAAATCTAAGAGACTTCATCTCTGCTGTTATCTACCTTCCATTATGGATTAATTTGACACTAATTGCAAAAGTGATTTAATTTAGCTAATCTTCAAAAAATACTGTTTGAAAATTAAAATTAATGGCCAGGATAAAATCCACGTATTCTACCTGAATAAAAGCTTGGACACGAAGAGCCTGATGCAGAAAGCTTAGATAGGAATTACCTCAAAAAATAGCATTTAACACACAAAGCAACAGGGAGCTAAAAATGTCTTTAAAGAAGAACATGACAGGTATCAGTGGAGGAAACATCAAAGTTGTGTACTAAGAGAGGAATGGCAAAAAAACAAATTTGGAGCATTTTAGCTCTAAAAAGAACTTTGAGCCTGTATTTTTTTAGATCTAAAAAACCTCAAGAAATTAGACATTTTTTAATTGCACACATTTAGTTATCCAAATAGCAGAACCTAGTAAGTCACATTTATCAGCTATGCACTGGGCAAACCAGAGAATGAGATTTTTAGAAGCAGTTTTGTAGTTCAAAAGTCAAATTTGTACCAGCAAACTAATCACAGCTTTGTGATGTTCTTCCAAGTTCCTATTTCTGATAAAGGCACTGTGTAACATGATAGATTCTCATCTGTACCAGATGGTACAAGTCCCTGAAGAATCGTGTGCCAGCTGTTCACAGGCAGAACACAACACACTGCAAGCACACTTGTTCTTTCCTCTCGCTGTGCACCCAGCACAGCAAGGCTGCGCTGATTCTGGGGCTGGTGAGCACTCACAGCAGCAGAACCTCTCTGTCACAGGCTCTCTGTGTAGCACACGTGTGACAGGTCAGAACCTGTGTGTCACAGGCTCTCTGTGTAGCACACGTGTGACAGGTCACAGCTCCACACTTTTTGCTCTTCCTATGAGTTTGTTTCCCTGCATTCCTTTCCCCTGTTAAGTTTGGCCAAGGCAGTCACTCTCCTGTGTCTGTTGGGCCTGCCTTGTCCAGGGGGTCAAGGGTAATGTTCTCCAGCACACACAGAGTGTGGTTTCCATTATCCTGTTTGCATTAAGTGAAAGGGCACCATTTCAACATCTTCCCAGTGCCACCAGACTTGCCTTGCTCTATAGGCCAGTGGGAAACCCAACTGGCCCACCACTGCACTGCTGCCTGCTTCCCTCGTGCTCCTGTGTGCCTACCTAACGTAATTAGCAATGTGTACAGCTTGCAAGGGACAATAAGGTTGATTCTAACACATGGTTAATTAAGACATTACAGTTAGCTGTTTGCTAGACTGGCTCAGGGGAGTAGTAATAGGATATGGAGTCTTTCACCTTAAGTTCAGCCATTCTTACCCCCAAATTCCCAGGTAGTGATTAGTAATTTCTCATTAACCCTGACACAAGCTGAATCCGACTCCACTCAGGCATGTGGATGAGTTCTGAGCACTTGTCTGTCAACAAGGACTGTCAGTAATTCTGATAATTAAATTTCAAAGTGAAGAACCCCACTGCTGTGAGTGAGCAGCAGAAGTTGATGTTTCCCTGTGGCATTATTTTAACTCCTCTTTGTTGTTGTTGTTGTCTCCAAACTTAACAACTATCATAAGCTGTCATAATATCAGCAGATACAGATTTAGGTTTTGAAGACTACAAATTGACCATTGTTCTTAGGTTCCCCAGCAAGACAAACAATTAATAGTAATACCACATAAAAGTTGGAAAACCACAGTTTAAAAAATACCCAATCCAACAACGCAAATTATAATGAATCTCCAAGAGGCCCCTAATTTCATGATCCTACCTGCACTGCCAAGAATGTAAAGAATCATTGGCTCTTGACATCATTCTCTTGCCAAAGGGCAATTACCTATTCTGTATGCATTGCCTTAATCATGTCAAGTTGTGCCCCACAAATTTGCATGTCTCCCAAGGAAGCACAGTGCATTGCCAGCAGCCTGATAGGCCAGATCAAAACAATTTCCTGGTGTGTGTTTACATCAGCTTTTGGCTTCTGAGCTGCTTTAGCTGTAGTTGCTCTGCAAAACAGCACAAATTCCCTCTCTCTGAACTGTGCTGCATCGGGGATAGAGGGGGGAGTAAGCAGAATCTGGATGGATACATCGTCCTTACCAGAACTGAGCAAGGCTTTCTAGATTAATGAACTGCAAATCAGCTACACAAATGGAACCACATGCTAGAGATAAACAGAGTCCTCTGAGATGGGCTTGTTGTCACAGTCAGAGAGAGAGGGAGAGAGAGCACACACACACGTGTGTGACGAGGGATGTAATGAATGCCAGCTTCCCTCCCGCATCTCTGGGATATGTGAGGATGACAAACTCTCTGAGGAACAATTCCTTTGACTGGTTCGTTGAGGAAAGGAACTTGTCATGCTGCCAAGAATAAAACTGCTTCTGGGCTTAGTTTTGAATTTTATAAAGTGAATAAGTGAAAAATGTATACACATTCACTTCAGACCCAAGTCATGAATAATTAAAAGAATATATAATTGTACCCAGTTTTCCCCTCAAGCTCAACCAGCAAAGATATCTTCTGTCCATGTAACAGGGTACTTCATGTGTTTTGTGTTTTTTCCCAGGAACTGTTAGAAGTGAGCTGAACTGAATGCATCCTGCTTGCAAGTAGGAATAACAGCTTGACCATTGGAACACATAGAAACACAAATTGAGAACTCAACTGTTTCATATCAACGAAGCCGCAGATTTTTTGATTATGCATAAATATTTTCCTGGTGTGATTCATCCACAATTGATACTGGATTTAGACCACAATATGAGAAAAATTATAGTATTAACACAGCATCATTGAAGACATTAATCTGATACTGCAAACAGCAAAAATCAGACATTTTTATAAGGCATTGGAAGGTAAGAATGTTTACCATGCCAAAAATAAATATGCAGAAAATAACCTCAGAGAACAAAAGTTATCTGTGCCTATCTATTTCCCTTTTCTAAGACAGGCACACTTCCCAGTACTGATTTAGGAATGTGAGTTAATGGTATACAACCACACATTTGTCTGCAATTCTACTGCTGTACTGGAATTATCTAGTGGTACCTACCTGGAAGAAGCAGATGCAAAAGATCTACTGCTTTTATTTTTATGCATTATTCCCACAATTAATAGGTCTCCCAGTTTTCAGCCAAAATGAAATTCAGAATTAATATTCACTTTTCTTGAGGGCATAGAAATTAGCAGATATGGTATGAATAGTTGTGTATTTAGTACCTTTTACTTTCAATACAGAAATCTTATTTAAAGACTAATGAAAAACATTGATTATTTTGTTTACAGAATTTATTATTATTCATCCCCTCCCTTCCAAACACAGACAGGAAGTTTCTTGTGGGTAGCAAGCTGGCTCTTGCTTCCTCTCATACCAGTATGGCTGTTTGTAGCCAACACATTGTGATGCTCTCTGATAGAGAAAAACATATAAAACCCCCTGAAAATCACACACAGAGAGGATGAATAGATTGTATGTAGGTAATGGCTACGTCCTTGAAATAGCAAACGTGTGGGACTTGGTTTGACTCTTGGAAGGATGCACATTCTCTCTATTTTTGTACTTCTCCAGCTGAATTCCAAACACAAGTTCTTTACTTAGACCTGACTTCGAACCTGGCTTCTTTTCAACAACCATGTGTTTGTTCAGAGATGGAAAAAGACAAAGCATCAGGGGGTGTGTTAGGGGATGTGAAGTGAGAGTCTGCTTAAGATCTAATCCACTACAGCAGCGTGAGCTGTATCTGAAGCAGCTCAGGGAGCTCTGGGAGAGAACACAGGGACATAGACTGTGGGAAGGGTCACTTTTGGACCAATAATTTACCTCATGATACGCAAAGACCATGAAACAGCTACTACTGCAGTGGGACAACTGCTTACAACAGAATGGCTTAAAGAGGAGATGACAGAAATATCAGAAGTGAAGCAGAACATTATACACTACCTACCTCTTGTCCACGTATCTGAAAGCTGCTACTCTGTAACATGTTGATCTCGGCATTTTTTATCACTGTTGTCTAAGGCACGAGCCAAATTCTTTGTATGGACTACAAAAGCAAGGTAAACTACAACCCAAAAACCTTATAATCAAGAAGGGCAAAATAAAGAGGCAAAAAACCCCACACAAAAGTATTTGGATTTGCTGTATAGGGAAAATGGCAAGGAAGAATTCTGTACAAATGCAGTCTCCACCCCCACTGAGACGTGCAAATTAATGTCTTCATGTTCCAACATTTCTGAGCTGTTGCTTAAACCACTTGAAAGGGAGGCACTTCCCATCTAGTTGAGGGGTTTTTTTAGATTACTAGAAAATATTTTTCTAATATGTAAAATGTGAAAGGGCTATAAAAAGGGGCATGTTTTATATTCTGCTACTTCTCATGACTAATTTCTGTTTAAAGGTTAATTGTCAATTATGTCAGACCCCAAAATTGTGTAACAGTTGATTTTTCCCATGCACAGGACAAAATGCATACAACAGAGCATTATTCCTTCAAGTCTGCTCTCTTTGGTAAAGCTTTCGTGTCACAAACTGCTTATATTTGCAATTGTCTGATGTTTAAAAATAGAATTATTCAACATTCCCTAGTAGTTGGCTCTGACCTCTTGTTTGCTTGTTTTCTCCGTTCCATTTGAACACTTGATGGATTTCCAGCTATCTTGTGCCACCCAGTGTAAGAGATGGGAAATTACACAACTTGGCTGACCAATGAGTTTGGCATTGGTGTCCTGCAGATTATATTTGTCCATTTTGAATACACTTTTCAGTTTATCCGCAACTGAAGCACATTTTAAAAAATATTAGAAGTATTTAATATGACAATTTTTCTTAATACGTTATTTCTTTATACTTAAGCTAGCTCTTCCCTTACATTTGTAACTTTTATGTGATAATGTATACAGGCTCAGGCTATCTCCTGTGCATGATATTAGTTCTTTATGAATATATTTTCAATATTCTAATTAATTTACGTTCATAATTGGGCTTTTTTTCCTGTTATTTGTAATTTTTTTCTTTGCTGGTTGGTGGAGCCAGCTTTCTTCTTTGGTGGTATTTTTCCTTCTCATGTTTTCCTCCATGCATTTTCTGCACCCTTATATTCCTTTTTAATTTCTTCCACACACCTCCATTTCAGTCACATTCATTCCAAGTTCCTTTACTACTCTACAATAAAATGAACTGTTGCTATTGAGTCTATCGGGCAATAGATCAGCTGTGATCAAGTCAGTAGCTGTCTGTAATAACACTAAGCGTGTTAGTGGCAAGTTCTAAACCTTACCCAAAACCTAGTAACTACCATTACCATTCTTAGATATGTGAAAGAGATAAAAAAATTAGATTTATCTACCTTCTCGTGATTTTACTGTGATGAACGTCTGTATTTTGGACGCTGTATTTATACAGGTGAAGTTGTAGCTGCGAATGATGTGGCGATTCCAAGGTTTACCTCGATAACTCTGCTACCGCTATGTAGTGCTGACATTATCTGTGCTCTTTTCCCTCATGCAGGAAGCTCCACTCGTGCTTCTGACACTTATCTCACACGTTCTTGGGCTCCTGAAGCACCGGGCACGGCACTCCAGCCTTCCACACACAACTCAACGAGTGGATTGGACCTTTTCCACCCCGTGTCCCGCGGGTGGCGGCCCAGGACTCGACCTCCGGGTCACAGTCCTGCGACAACCGGGGGAGGGCGGTGCCGTGCGCAGGGACAGCAGCTAATTAGCGTTAATCACCTCCAGCCGCGGGCTGCTCGGTGCGCGGCCCGTCCCCGCCGCGGTGGCAGCGCCCCTCAGCCTGGCGCCGTCCCTCAGCCACAGCGGGAGCGAACCAGCGCCCTTGGCCTGTTCAGCCTGAGGGGCGAACTCACTGCAGCCTCCTGCCGAGGGGCAAGCACTGATCTCTGCTCCGTGACCAGGAACGGCCCGAGGAACGGCTGGAGCTGTCTGAGGGCAGGGGAGGGCTGGCTATCGGGAAAAGGCCAGAGGGTGGTCGTGCACTGAACAGGCCCCCCCGGGGCAGTGGTCACAACACCAAGGCTGACAGAGTTCCAGGAGCGTTAGAACAACGCTGTCGGGCACCCGGTGTGACTCCTGCGGTGTCCTGTGCGCGGCCGGGAGCTGGATTCGACGCTCCCTCTGCTCCCGCCCTCTCCGGCTGCTCTGTGGCGCTGGGCCCCGCCCGCCCTCACG
>VZRO01007719.1:347331-364597 GCA_013397915.1 Daphoenositta chrysoptera | reverse complement strand
GAGCAGGGACCCCGCGGCCGGGAAGCTCCTCGGCCCCGCTCAGCGAGCCCGCGGCGCCCCCGCCGCAGCGGGAAGAGCTGAGAACGCGTAACTCTCCGAGGGGAACCTCCCCTGCCCTGCCCTGCCCCGCCCCGCAGGGTTTCGCAGCAGAGCCCGTTCCGCTGCAGGCGTAGCGAACCCGCCGTGCAGAGCCGCGTCGCGGAAGTCAGAGTTGCTTTCTGGTGCCTTTTGTCTTAGTTCCTCCTGGTTTCCTGCTGCTAATGCGATGCACTAAGTAGTGGTTGATTATTTGTGGTTAACTTGTATTCGTATTTAAGTCTTACAAAGGAATATCTGGGCAGGGTATAAATTGTTTGGGATTGTTTTAAGAAGTTAGTGTTTACCTTTAAATGAATCTGAGTGGTGCAGAAATACAGACGCTTGTGTTGCTCTGGATGTGGAGTTTAAAGCAGTATCCTCGGGAGGAAAGCAAGCAAGAGCTTTCAGAAATTTTCTCTTTTAGCTGTCTGATTTCTCTGTGCTTTGATGCTGAGAGAAGGAAGAAGAAGGAGACAATTGATTTGTTATTAACGATAGTCCTTGTATTGCCCCATTTTGCAAACTTGCAAGTGATAAAGTCTGGAGGTCCATCTTCAGGTTTGGGAACGTGGTCTGGATTTATGGCTAACCTGGCCACGTTCTAAAAACCATAGGAATTATAGACACATTTAGAAATTGCAGTGAGCTGCATCATGTGGGTTTGTCTGTTCCTTGCTTTAGGATTGCTGTAAAATCAAATGTGAAAATTACTGTTAAAGGCACCTCTTTAATGCCTGGAACCTGGAATTAACTTGACACTCAGTTAATGTTCCTGTTGACACAGTGAAGGTGAAATGTGGGGGGGAAAATGTAGGCTGACCTTGTTTTGAATTTGATTTTGATTTTTTGAGATGGAGACAGCTTTCTGCTCTTGGCTGTCAGGTGCATTGTTCAGTAAAAATGCTTGACATTGCAATTGTCTTGGAAAGTTAAACTTTGTATTTATTTTAAGTAGCAGTAGTAGGAAGACTATTCTAAACTCAGCTTTAGTTTGTATAAGCAGAAGTAGATTTTTTTTTTTGCCTGTTTGTAAGTATTTATATCAGTTGATGTAAAATAACTCTGAAGTCATCACTTTTCTAACTTTCTTGAGTTAGAGTTTCTCGAACTTTCCTTCTTAAGTTCTCATTCTTCTAGCTGACAAATGATAGTGCTTTTATAGGTGAGACTTGAAGTCAAAACATCTAAAACAGCTACTTAGTCTGCATGTTACGTAAGGATGCTGAAAACCTAAATTCAGTCTTATCTGAACTCCAAGCTTGCTTTGTGACTTGTTTTCAGTAGTCCTGTGTGGTATTTAGCAAATGATTGCTTTCTAATGTACCTTAATGAGAAGCTGCTGATGAGAATTCTGCAAGCAGTGTGAGGAGTGTTCCATAAAAGCACCTTAAGCTTAGATAACATCATGAGTAGCTTTTAAACTCTTGTCTTGGTGCAACAGGTTTATCCCAGTGTAATGAAGTAAGTGCAGGTGGAATTGCTTCTGCACTGAAAGGCTGTCCATTCGAAATTAATAGGTGTTACTTGGTGTTTGGTATTCTTCAAAACTGTGGGAAGAAAACTGTTTAAGTCTTGGAGCAAACCCCTGCTTTAAACTGTCCAGGAGCTGTACAGGGAATGCAGAGCAGGTGAGCTCAAGAGGAGCATCTTACAGCCACCAGGACAGTGACAGGCTTGGGGGGGTTAGGTGTTTTTACTGCCAATCTTCTGTCCCTTAAGAGTGAAGTCATCCATTTAGATTTTCTTCCAGGTTTATAGTCACCTGCATATTTGCATCAGCTGGTTCGTTCTGTGCTGATGGTAACCACTGCACTCTCCTGACTGCCGAGGGTCCTTGGGGAGGCTCCTTGGGCTTCATCTCAGTGTCCCAAAATGAATGCATGGAGAGCTGTGCACACATTCACTGTTACTGCTGATCCAAACGTGATCTCCTCTCTGAGCAAGTATTTAAAACTCACTGTTGCAGTCAGCACGTTGGTACCCAGGAGTATCCATACATTGTATGCCGAGAGCATCACTGGCTTGGTGAAACTTTGTGTTTCCAAACAGTGCTTTATCAGGAAGGACAAACAGAAAGAGGGAGAGCTGGGAGGGCACTCGCTGGGGCAACTTCTTTGCATTGCTGGAGAACAACAACTGAGAGGTGCAGTCAGTGAATGTCTCAAACAAGGAGAGTCGGACCCCAAAGAGGAACTAGGTTGCTACCTTCTAGAAATTTTATTTAAATTTTCTGGGTGAGGGGAGCAGGGAAATGTCAGTAAAATAATAGGCTTAAACTGAGATCATTGGAGATTAATTTGTAGTACTGCAGTTTTACAGAAAGATCACTTTATTTTTCTTTATTAATCCGCTTGTGTAGCATAGCTTTAAGCTTTGCAGGACATTTTAAAATCAGGTCAGAAGAAGAAAAATTTGGATTTGTCATGAAAGGAAAGCTGATCCTACAGAACAGTAAATGTAATTTGTTTTTCAGCCATGTAAAAAAAATTATATCTCTAGGTTAATAAGCAGCATCGGTTGCATTCAAACCTTGTACTTACTGGTGTTCTGTGTTGATTGCTTCTTTGCAGAATATCATGGTTTCTTGTTTTGATTAATGTTAGTTTTCTTAACACCTTCATTGATAAGTTTATCTGCTTCTGCCAATCTTTAGAGCCAACACAGCCAAGAGCTTCAACTGGTTTGGACTTTTATGTCAGCAGAATGGTTTATCATGTTCCATTATTGGGGATTCCTTGTTGCTGGTGATGGGTGAACCTGAAAAAATACAGCTTTACTTGCACATCGCAGGGTGAGTTCCCTGAAAACACTTTCTTAAACAGTTATCTTTAAAGCTTTTGGGTTTTTTTTACTTTTTGAACGGCTTGTATTTTAGATCTGAACATCTGGATTTTTTTCTCAAAATACACACTTATTAATTACCTCCTATAGAATCTAGAGACACGTCAGGTTTGTTACATTTTGGAGTGAACTGGTGTAATCATACATAATACAACAGGTTGCTCAAGGCCTTAATTTCAGCTGAGAGGTTGATCCTGCTTGACTGCATGAAATCCCTTCCAACCTAAATTATTGTATGATAAACCACTCCATAAGCAGTTTTGTCTGGAAAGAAAAAAGAAGTAAAATGGAAGCAAACAAAAAACCTTTCGCTGTGTTGTTGGTTTTTATTCTGCATAATACCTTAATTTGATAATAAGTTAAAGGATGTGTTGCAAGCATGGGAGTTACCACAAGATTGAACTAACACCTTCTGTTGTGTTCCTGCAGCCCCTCTTTAGCCCGCTGTGCTGAAGACCCGAGGTTCTGCCTGATCAGGAGTCTCTGTTAGCAATTCAAGTTGGCTGGAGAATGGAAGGGGTTGAGTTTAAGGAAGAGTGGCAAGATGAAGATTTTCCAAGGTTTTGAATTCTTTTTTAAAGTAATTTGGATCAAACACATAACATCAGCAATAAGCTACCTCTCAGTCTTCCTGGTGAACTAATACTCAGTAATAATCTTGAAGTGATTTCCATTAATATAGCAGTTTTGAAAAGGTTTTGTGGCGTTTTTCTTCAGGATTACCACTGTTGAAGTTCTCAGTGTTTCTGAAGTGAAGATTTTGAAGCTTGGCTTTGTTTATTTTCTGTGATAATATTTTGCAGCTACATTGTTTGCATATTATTACCAGTGTCTCACGGCCCAAATATTTCATTCAGCAAAATTTCTGAGGAAAATCTTTAAAAGTTAAGGCTGCTACTGATGTTTGGGCCTACAAAAAAACCAGATCAGCTGATTTTAGAGGCATTCTATGATAACATGACTAAACTACTTCTGTAATTTATTTCAAGTCAAATTTCGTCAAACTAGAATATGACAAATTTTCTTAAGGATGACACACTGGTAGTCAGTGTTCTGGTATTTGTCACAGGAAGGGATGGTCATTTGAATGTTGTAAAGGAATTTTCTGCTGCTTTGGTGTCTTGTTTACTGAAAGCTTGAACTTAGGCTGTAAGTCAAGTTAGTTCAGTACTATCCCAAAGGGGTTTTTTTTAGTAGTGTGTAAGTCTAAATATATGTAATTAAAAAAAAAATGTAAAAGCAGTTTTGTAATAATAATTTCTACTTTGTGTTCCAGGCCCCTGCCAGAGGATGATCCTGTTGAGTCTGATACATTGGCTGCAGCTGGAACAGAAAGTGAAGCAGGTAAGAACATTCCAGTCCAGTCAAGCTGACTGCTTCCTACTTAAATGGCTGCTTTAAAGCTCCTTGCTGGGGGTGTTTTTTGGTTGTTGGTTTTGGGGGGTTTTGATTGGGGTTTTTTTTTGTTTGGTTGGGGTTTTGGGGGTTTTTTACACTTCTAGCGCTGGATTGGTAATCTGATTTTATTCCCTACTTTCAACTGCTGTCTAAATCATGCAAGTATTTGCCTTGTGCCTCGAAGCATTCTGTATATTCACAGAACAGATTCTTTAATTTTCTGTCCTCACTGCTGTCTGTCAGTTCGCGTTTTTTTTTTTCAGCTTGTATATTATTTTCTATTTTATCAAAGATGGTTATGATGTCACTGAAGCCTAACAAAAGCAAGTGCTAGGGACATGAATCCATTGCATTATTTGCAAGATTTATTCAGTGTAATATCTGGAACAGCTCCTGGGACACTTGGATGCAGCAGGCAGGGGTAGTAGTGGCTGAGGTGGTGGCAGCTCTTCAGGTTTTTCTTCTGCAGGGAGTATGGTTGGTGCTGTGCCACCCTGGGTCATCCTGTGTGTGTGCAATTGGTAACTTGAGAACTTTTACCTGCTGTTCTTTCCATCCCCTATCAAAGTCTTACTGCAAAGATTGCATGTTTAAATTATGGGCATTAATTTATAATGCATAATGAAAAAGGACTGTGCTGTTCTGTCTTGGTAATATGCTTATGTAAACTTGCTTTAGCTTTGAAAATAAATAATATGCTTTCTTTAGATACAGAGGGTAATGGCACCAAATTGAGGAAGAAACTAATGGCTCCAGATATTAGCTTAACTTTGGATCCCAGTGAGGAATCTGTTTTGTCTGATGAGTTGGATGAAAGTGGAGAGATTGATTTGGATGATTTAGATACTCCTTCAGAAAACAGCAATGAATTTGAATGGGAAGGTGAGTATTTTGGTCCTTTTGTCTGATGCTCTAAAATATTTTCTTATGTGCAGGTCGACTGTTTCTCTAGTAAGAAATAGCTGTAATTTGATATTACAAGAGGAGAAATACAAAGGGTGTGATTAGACTTGAAATTAGAAATAGGTGCAGTGACTTTCTAAAGAGCAAATCAGACCTCATCTGATTAGTAAACAGGCAAACAAACAGTTAATAGCTGTAGCTGCAGATAAACTTAGGTGAAGATCACCTATATATGCATCTGTAAGACTTGAAGTTATGGAAAATCCTTTCTGTTGCAGTAAGTTTTTAAGAACCACCCAACAGAAAAAGTACCCAAGGTGTTTTACATGTGTTAGAAATGAGTTTTAAATGGGGGGAAACAAACAGGGATATAGAACAGCTACGCAGAAATTGATGAATTGCAATTTAAGGAGGACTGAATGGTATTTTTAAAAATACTAAGTACCACCTGATCTCAAACCTTTCTGTGCTGAGAATGGCAAAAGCTCTCAGTAGCCTTAGACTTTGCATACTTCCAGATTGACTGGAGGCAGTAGAAGAGCCTCTCTTGTGTGTCAAGGAATTCTGCAGTGACTTCATAGGAAGTTAACTTAGCTATAGCCACACTAGTAATGATCTCCGTTTTAAGACATTAGTAGGTGTTTTATCTTATAGGCAAAACCTGGAGAGTCTAACAAATTTTATTTGAAATAAACATTTTGTGTAGGAGTTAAAGCACAAATTTTAAACTTGGAGTTCAATGCTGTTTTAAGGCCCTTTTACAGAAGCCAAGAACTGTTGTGTTGGGGAAATGGTTGGAGTCTCTAACATCTGTCAACTTCATAGTTTAGGAATGTCTCTAATAAGTAAACATGTAAACTCAATTATTATTTTCTTATCTTGAAAATAAAATAATTTTAATTTCTGAATAAACAGGAAGTTCTCTTTTCACTGTTATGTTTGGAACACTACCTATGGAGAAGGAAACACTAGAATAAGGGGATGGGTTTGGTTTTCAGAACAGCTAAAGGCATATTGCAGGTGAAGTTTTCTTAACTGAGATTGTGTATTTACCTTTGTAAAGGATTTTCATTGTTTTAAAGAAGAAGAATTTATATTTAGGGTTAGTTTTGCAGTGATGCGAAGGAAATGTTCCAGATGCTTGTGTCTTGTTTTTAAAAGTGGCTGAAAAGGGTTTCTGTCTTTTCTTCCTTTAATGCTGCTGCCTTCATTTTCCTGGAAGGATAGTTTCAATTAACAGCTTTGTCTTGGGAACAGACAACTAACTTGCAGTAGGTTTTTCTCACTTTGGGTAAGGTCCATGCAACAAAGTCAAGAATCATAATTCCCTTGGAGCAAATTGTCTTACAGATCACTGTCAGCATAAATTTCATATATTTTGATTGCACACATGTGAATTAGATTTAATTTTCAATAGATCTGCCTGCATGTCTGCTTGCAAGGTACCTCAATGTCTTAAATCATGCTTCATGTAAATCTGTGATCAAGCAACCTCTGTAATTCTCACTGGAGTTAACCACTTTGTCTATTTTGGTGAAATTCATTGAGGTCTGTTCTGAAAGCCTACAATTAATCAGGCTTCCTCCATGAATGGAAATTTTTCACATACTTGTAATAGAGAAAATTACAGTCAACAGATAACTGCCAACCATGAGTATGTTGATAAAATATCCATGGCATCAGCTGGTGTGTCTGACTGGCTGAAGAATACCAAAATAGATCAGATAGCAAAGTGGTTAACTTCTGTTGTAGCTGATTGTCACTATGCCTGGTATTCATAATGGGTCTTCAACGTGTTCTAATTTTGGCAGATGATCTTCCAAAACCAAAAACTACTGATGTCATTAGGAAAGGATCACTGGCTGAATACACTGTGCCAGAGGAGAAGGATGATGATCGACGCTGGCGAATGTTCAGGATTGGAGAACAGGACCACAGGGTGGACATGAAGGCAATTGAACCGTACAAAAAAGTTATCAGTCATGGTGGTAAGGCTTGGTGACGTGCTCAGGGGAACTGCTGAGCAACTTCTTCTTTAAGCTGAGTGGGGGAGGCAGAGGAAGAGCTTTGGGCGTAAAGATTTGTGGTGATTCATTTGTTGCAGTGTTAAGATATGGTTGATGTAGTAATTTTTTTCTCTATTAAACTAAAGTTCCAAAATGTACACATGGTGACATGTACTAAAATGCACATATGTAATAAGATGTATTTACTCTATCCTACAGTGTTACTGCTACCTAATTTTTTGGCCTTAAGACTGTTGAAAACATTAACTATAGATCTGCTAAGGCAGAAATCAATTCATGACTCTTTCCAACAGTCTGTGAAGTTTAGGTTGGAAGAAAAGTTGATTAATAACCTACGATGTTATTAAATATACTGAGGTTCTATACTGAAATGTTGGTTATAGGTATGGTGTTTGATCGACATCAGCTTCAGCTGTTGCTTTAGAAGTAGACAAACTTGAAAAAGAAACCTTGAGGTTTTCTGTAACTGTATGAATGTGTCCATATGCATGTTTGTGAACCTCTTTAAGGTAAATAATGAAAAAGCTTACTGAATGTACTTGACTTTGTGTAAATGTAGTCAGTGTATTGTCAGCTTTGTCACTACTGCTGCTCATTTCTTTGTTTTTAGGTTATTATGGTGATGGGTTAAATGCCATTGTTGTGTTTGCTGTTTGCTTCATGCCTGAGAGCAGCCAGCCTAACTACAGATACCTAATGGACAATCTATTTAAGTAAGTCATCATCTGCCTTTCTGGGATTTTTTTATTTTTAATATGTTTGAACACTACTAGGAATTGCTTTCAGATGAAGATTGTGGATATTAAAGTTTTCTCTGCTTGTCTCTGCAGGTATGTAATTGGCACTTTAGAGCTGTTAGTAGCAGAGAACTATATGATAGTCTACCTGAATGGTGCAACAACACGGAGAAAAATGCCAAGTTTAGGCTGGCTTAGGAAATGTTACCAGCAAATTGATAGAAGGTAAGAAGCTCTGCAGGGTTTTCTTACAATATTCACATGCTCAGAGATAAACATATTTAGGAAAAACTGCTGTTTAATGTGGTGTCTGATCCCTTCTGGTTAAGATTTGATGAAGGAAATTGGTGTATTGAAAACCTCGTCCTAAGCTAGACAATGTAGGATGATGCTACAAACATGCCTGGGTAGTGTTGTGTGGTGGATTTTTTTGGTTGGTTGGGGGGTTTGTGTATGCCTTTTGTTGCTGTTGTTCTCAGGGTGGGTTTTTTTAATGAAAATAGTATTCTTAGAATACTGAATATTATCTTGTAGAATATCCTTACAACCTAATGTATTAATACCAGGTTAATAAGGGGGTTTCTTTGTGAACCACTTCATCATTAGTTGTGCAAAAAGATTCAAAGCAGCTTCTCCTTGGAACGTTACTTCCTTGTCAAATTGATACTAAATTTTTAGTTTTTATTTTACAGTTGTGTAGTATTTTTTCTTCTGATAGAGGTTGACTTCTAATAATGGAATGTCAGAATACTACGTTTATGTGACAGTTGTGCTTCTAAAAACATACTTCTTGTGTATTCAAAAACCCCTGGTCATGCTGCCTTTTTGTTCTAGTAATTATGCATTGTTTTAATCCTTCAGGTTAAGGAAAAATCTGAAATCATTGATCATAGTTCATCCTTCCTGGTTCATCAGAACACTCCTGGCCTTTACAAAACCTTTTATTAGGTAATACTCTGTAAGCTTTTTCTTAAATAGTTCTGACAGCTGTTTGCCTTGAACTTAAAAGACTGTTTTACTATTGACCTAGTGAAAAACATTTAAGTTGTAACTGTACCCTGCATTTCTTCTTCCACAGCTCAAAATTCAGCCAAAAAATTAGGTATGTCTTTACCCTGGCAGAACTAGCTGAACTCATCCCCATGGAATACGTTGGCATCCCAGAATGCATAAAACAGTACGTTTTATTATTCCAACATCTTCTACACTCATCATGGTTTAGGACTGGTAGATGTTGTAATTGGTGTTTGATTTGAATGTAACACTTGGCACTTAATGACTTAACTTAAACTCATTGATGTCTCTAGGAAGAGAGTCCATGTTTGACCTCATTGCTAAAGGCAGTTTGGTATGGGGTAGCATGGATAGCCAAAATGTTAATGTATAGTGATTTTCATAGTGGAGCTTTGTGCAATTGCTAAGTTGTGGTGTGTGAATTAAGCCTTCTAGAGAGAAGGTCTCATTCCAGTTGTTCTGCACCTTAGTGTGTGTACTAAACTGGCTTGTGAGTGAGAAATTCTGGGCACGTTGATACTACAGTTATTTATAATGTCTTCAGTGTTTGGAACGAGTTAAGTGCTGAAATACCACTTGGACTGGGTTTTCATTTAAAAGAAAAGCAGCGATGGGAAAAGCTGAATCCCTACCCATTGCAGTTCTAAACTGCTTTGGTAAGGAAATGAAGACAGCATCAATGTAATTTTTTTCCTTCCTATCCAGATACAAATACCCATTTTAACATCAGCACAATTCTGCTCTCACGTAAGATGATGATCCTTTTGTCAAAAGCATTTGGGGATGCAGTAAAAGAGTAGAAACCATAAACTTGGGTCTTAAGAAAACCAGATGAAAACACTAACAATTCTGATGACAAATTGATTGGCCTGTTAGGGGGTATGACACACAAACCCTGTGTTGTCTGCACCATAATAAGTGAGCACAAGCTGGGGGAAGGTGGCCCAGTGTCACTGAGCACACAGAGGGGCACATCCATGTTGGACAAAGCCTCGTGCCCCCTGAGGATGGCTGGTTATTTCAGTAAACATCCAGCTGCTATCAGTTCCACAGTTTAACTCTGTAAGACACAAAAACAGTTTTCTTGGGGTGGGGGTGAAAGACATGGCAAAGCTGAGGCAGCCTTGTGCTGTCTTTAGAATTTTTTTGACTGGGGTTTTACGGATGTGTTATGAATATTCAGACTGTCATTCCAAGTTTTAAAAGACTCCTCTCTGTATTGATGAACCTTTAACTATTCTGCAAAGGCTAGACTTGGTTATTTTATAGAATTAATTCTCAGATCTCTGTGGAGGATTATGTCTGGCTTCAAACTTATGGATACAGGCTTTAAATTTTAGTGATGAATGCTAACACTGTACAAGAGGTCATACTGAATTCACTTGTTATGTCATAGTAACTAAATCTTAATGCTTTTTGTTTAATGCTAATTAATGTTGAAAGTACAGTGTATTTTTTTTCTTAATTATATCAGTTTCAAAATTTCCTAAGTTTCTGCAAATTGTATTGACACTAATACTGGTTTGCAGCTTCTGTTGATTTTGGCCTTCATATATTATATTTACTGAAATAAAACTTTTCCTCACCAAGGTATGAAGAAGAAAAGTTTAGAAAGAAACAGAAAAGGTATATGCATATTTTGATTAGGGTTGCATCTAGATAAGACAATTTGCACTGCAACTAACTCCCAGTTGATTGGCTTGCATACAGGAATAAGCATTTGTAAATATAAACATGCACTAGTGCCCAAGTTTTTATGCATGACAGTAACTATACTGTACTTGCAGGCAGTATGGAATCTATAAGGACTCACCCTGGGTGTTCAGAGCATAATTCCTATTACACTTCTATGTGAGATGCTCACTTTTAAGAGGATGCTTGGGTTCTCAACTTGAAGTCTTAAAGAGGCAAAAGTAGTGCTCTGTATGAACCCATTAAATCAAATTTCACTGTTTCTGACAGGAATTGATATCTGAAGATGAGCTGTATTTAGGTGCTAAGCTGTAGCTATGCTTTAGCAGAGATGCAACTCTGTAAGAAGTTTTAATATTGAATCTTGTGGTTTTGGTATTCACTACCTTTTTAGTTATTAACTTGCGTAGATACAATCTAAATTAGTATTTTAGTGCTGTTTGTATTTGCAGTGCCTATGTTCCTTCCTAATAAATACTGGATTTCCATTTTGTTAATTTCCAGTCTCCTGCTAACTATTCAAGCTATTCCACGGCTGATGAATTTTTTTGAATGGATATGTTATTTTTTCACTCACTAACAAATGTATTGAAAGATTTGGCTACTAACTTTGTTTTTTTTCTTAATTACTTTTCCTTTGTGTTCGTAACTGTTAAGAAAGGCTTATTGTCTAAATTGGGTAGAAGAACACTGAGATTGAAGTAAAAGGAATTAAAATTATTTCTGCAAGCTCACGTGTAAATCTAGTGATGTGTTGAACATTCTTTAAGAATTATTCCAATTAAGTGATAATTTAAAAAGTCTCCAGTAGAACAAGCACTTTCTAGTGTCCTGGTTGGTAACTTCACCTATACTACCATCACTTTTGTAAAAAGTAATATGTTCCTCAGTGAAAATTAGATATAGAGATCACAGGCAGAATTAGATACTGAGCCTTTAATCAGGTTGAAAGCAGCTCCTTTTTATGGGTTCATGGCCTAAAGGAGCTGTCATTGTTTCTATGATTTTGAAAACCTGGCTGGTTCTAGTTTGAGAAACTGGACAGGTATGTTAAACAGATTGTCAGAGGACAAACTTCATCTTAGTCTCTCACTTTAGAAATGCTGTTGGCTTTAAAATTAATTTACCTCCATGTACAATTTATTTGCTAGAAGATGTTGCCAAGATTGTAGCTTGTTCTTACTGTTAAGAGGAAAACTACATTTTGTGCAGGGCTGTCAATCATCTGCTGGTTTCTGGAGAGCAGCATTTTTTTGCTGGTCCCAAGGCAGATATTAAAAAATAAGGCACAAAATCAAACCCACTTCTATCAGCATGATGGTGAATTTTTCCAGGCTAATTGCAAGAGTCTTAGAACACAATAGAAGAAGTATGCAGCCAAGGAGCCTCTTCACTTTTGTTGATTCAGCTAGTGCTGTTACCTTCTTGGCTTAATTACTATAACATTAAAGGTGCTTATTCTGCAGCATATGAACTCATCAGAGTGGTAGTGCTCGTCAGTATTGTCATGTTATCTGTAAGCTTGTGTTCCTGCTTGCATTTGTTATTACCAGCACAGGGCCTGCTTTTTTCTTCTGTAGTCAAACTTCACTTGCACTTTTAAAATGCTTCCTCTCAAGTGCTATAGTTATTTAAATGGTTTCCTAACAATTTTAATTAATTTCTAGGGGATGGTAGGAAAATAGGTATTGAAAAGAACCAAAACATCATGCCTACATTAAATAAAAACCTAATTTAATATTTATTTACTAAAACTTTTCCCATGTAAAAGCTTCATGTTTTCCTGCTAAGGTCAATAGTTTTTTCTTAATATATGAGCTATCAAACTATGTAGTTTTATTAAACTATAAACTATTATTAAACTATAGTTTAATTTTACTGCTTTCTTTGCTAAGCAGAGTTGACCAAGAGCTGAATGGAAAACAAGAGCAGAAAAGTGAACAGTAAGTTTGGAGTCCAGGCAAGACTGAAGAATATGCAGATGGAACGATGCCATTTGTGCTCCATTACAGTGCATTCTCTGTGTGTATGTATTTTATAATCTGTTGCAAAAGGTGCTTGGACTAGCACACAATGAACTGCTTACTGCTGTATTGGTTTGTCTTGACTTTAATTGCTGTTTATGTAATCGTTTTATACTGCTAAATGGCAAAGAACCCTATGTTTTCAGAGGATGTTCTTGCAGCTGTTTATCTAAATGATGCATGTTCTTCAGTAAAATATTTATATACCTAAATGTTAAAGGAAAGAGATAATATATATATTTTTATGACTGAGCAATATATTGTGTGTACCTGCTGAAGGAATTCATTTGCAGGTAGACAAGGCCATAAGTTACTTGTTGTTATTGTATAAATCTGTTTTCCTGTAAATGGTCAAGTGCATTTCTTCATTGTCGTGAAAACTTGTTTTGATATTAACTATCACATTAACCTGGCTTTCACAAATATAGAGATCCTTGTTTTTGTTCACCGACCTTACACAAGCTCACTCTTTACCTCACTATAGTGAGCTTCAGCTTTGGAGTCTTTCAGTCCATCGTTCAGGATGCAGAACTGCAGTTCTGTGGGTGGCAGTTTGTTGGCCACAAGGTTTGAGCCTAAGCCACAAAAGCTGAGCTGTCTGACTGGTAAGATACCAGACCTTTTTCAGTTGAAGTTGTGAATTTAGATTCTGCTTCAGTATGTCAAGAATGGCTCAGCTAGCAGTAGGAAATGAGTTCATTGCAGTTCTTCGTGGATGAACCTTGGTTCTCACTAGTAGGAACTCTGGTCACGCTCAGTAGAACTTGGGAGTTACTCAGGTATTCTAGCCACAATACCATTTTCTGGGCAGAAATATGAGAAGTCTTATGCTACCTGTGTCATTCTTGTAGATGAAACATCCATTTCTAAAGCTGTTAGGCATATGATACCAGCACTACTTTAACTTTTAAGAAGTGTTTTAAAGGTTGGGGTGTTTTCACTTCCTGCAGTGGTGGTAAACCTGTGTCTGTAGGATGTGTTCTTGGACACATAACTAATGTTTATAGGTGTATTGGGACAACAGTAATGCACTGGTTCATATGTTGTAAAAGTTTGTAACATCTTTTGATAAACATTGCAATTTCCATGTAAGGGCAGGTGTATGCAAATAAATTCATTCAGGAGTTGAGCAATATAATGTTGTAGCAAGTATATTAAATCTTTGCTTTTGGTGTTTATTGTGCTGACAATTTTGTCTTAATGCCAAAAAATATCACTTCTTAACTATATTTAATGCTACTCAGCTACTTTATTAAAAAAAAAAGTTATGTTCAACCAGATTACTACCTGACACTGATAAATAGCAGTTGAGATATTCCATGGTCAAGACTTAGCAAGTAACAATTAATCCACTGTCTCCAGTGATACCTGTATAGACTCTGACAGCATATAGTTGTCAGGTGAGGGAAAATTGCTCGTGTCTCTGGAAGTTTAAGTCTGCAGTTCAGATACTTTCATCTCAAGATCTAAGTCCTTTTGTTGCAGCAGTTTCTGTATCAGAGTTTCAAGGAGATGGATGTGCAGGATGTATTCACACAACAGGAAATACTAATGCCAAGCTGCCTTGCATCCGTTCCATTGGATTTGGATCTTGCTCTGAAAAGCAGAACAAAATTGCACTTTCTTTGGGGCTGTTTTATCTCCTGCTTCAATTTTGATGTTGAATCAGATTAATGTAAAGTTCAAGTCAGTACATGGGGCGCCTGCAGCCTGTTTGCTTTGATACTTTGACAGTGTGGTCTGTATGACCATGCAAACCTGAGCTTTACTGGGTTTGCATGTGTCCTAAGCTAAACAGGAAGCATTTTCATTATCTCATTTCCATTTTCTCCTAACTGATAAAAGGATTATTCTCAGTAAAATTATATTCTTCATGGAGGGATTGTAGTTCTCCGTGTCCTGTTGCTTCCTATGTGTATAGTGCAGTACAGAGTAGCCCTTCATCTGTATATGCCATATTTACCAAATGATGGGATTGTTATTGTGTTTCCTGGTGGCCAAGAATTCTACAGTTTCATGCTGCAGTAGTATGGTTTCTTTTGGAAATGTGTATGTGCTCATAAATGGTTTATTTCTCTAGTATAAATTGTTGTGAATGAGTATATGGCACAACAGTTGTTCTGCCTCTAAAGATATGCAGCTTGAGAAAGAAGTGTACTAAAGAATTATTCCCCTCTGACTTCTTGCAGCTCATCATTTAGTGGTGAGATGGATGTTTACAAAAAGCAAAGTGGTCCCAAAGCTATGGGTAATGTTTTGTCAAACTTTTTTTTTTTTAATCTATAATATAATGTAATATATTTTAATATTTAAAAACATGAAAAGTTGGAATGTCATACTTTAATAAAAATTATTTCAAAACTTGAATCACTTTGTGATAAGATACAGTATTGTAGGGAATTCACCTTTCAATGGCACTTACTTCTAAAAGTAAGAGTAGTTTTCTAGGATTTGGTGAGCCCTGTCAAGAAAAGGTTTCATGAGTCTCTAATTTACCTTTGATTTGGAGGTCTCATTAGTTTATGTATGTGTAGTAGTAAGTCATTACCTATCTCATTATTGCTGTGCACAACTGAAATAGAGATGTTAGGGCCAGCGGCCTCTTGATCTGGCATTTCGTAAACCGATTTCTGCAACAGGGTAAATTCAGAAGTGGCAAAGAGATTCTGGAGAAAGTGTCATTAAAAACTGATGTGAGTAGACTCTGGATTTCCTTGAATGTTCTTGGTCTGTGTAATGTGGCAGGGCCATGTTCTGTTGGAAGGTAATGGGAAGGGATGTGTAAGGATTTAGTGCTGAAGCAGATTGAAGTCTTTGAGGTTCTGGGATGTTGAAAGAACTTTTATTCCAAGAAGCATAGAACTAGTTAGAATAATGTGTAACCTTGTTCAGAACAATGTATTCTGGCATATTGTTTCCTTTACTCAGTAAACGAGTGAAGGACAGTCCCAGTTGCTGTGAGGAATGTTGTACTGAGAGACAGTAGCTGCACTCCAAATTGCACTCAACTAGGACATTCTAGCCTGTATCTGATAGCATGCTTCAGCAACTTTGTTCCATCATACCCTTAAATGCTCTAATGACAGTTTTAAACCTTCAGCAGTTAATTGTGTCAGGCTTCAAGGTTAGAGTACCTGTGGTAACGGAATGTTTCATGAAATGACCTCCAAGTGTGTCATGGGAAGGAGAAGCTGTCATGGGTGCCTGGTCACGTCAGCTTCCATGCTGCTGTCTGCTGAAGTGGCTGTAGTGAACTGAAAAATATTGAACTACATTGTTAATAGGCACTTTCTTAACTAAATCTGTCCAAAGGTAGAAAGGTTTTTGGTGAAAAGCCTATTTCTTTCAGTGTCAAGTTTTTGTCAGTGTATCCTACAGATTTATACAGAATTTAGTATCTAGAAAGATGGTTTAAATTCTTGTCTTCTCAAAAGCTGTTGTCTTTGGAGATGACTTTAATTCTCAAGTCACTCCAGTCTCCCTCAGATAAACCTTAGATGAGGAACAGAGAGGAGAGGGATAACAGCTTGCATGCTTTTTGTAACTGCAGAAATCTTACAGTTCTTGCAGTGAAAATTCTTACTTAGTCCTTGTGGATGCAGGTCATTCTCTAGAGGATTTGCTTCTCTGACTGCTTGTCAGAGACACTTGAAACAAGTGCTTTAATTATACTTTTTAAGGACACCTAGTTTTAGTCAGAGTAGCACTCTGAAATGTAAGGAATATTTAAATATTCATATTCTGAAAGACATATCTTGCAGCTTTCCTAGCTTCAAAATTTTAAGTTGAACTACACTGTTACTTTTATCACATCTCATTACCCATATTAAGCTAACAGGAAAAAAGGGCATTTGTGAAGAGGGTGCAGTCATGTTAGTTTTTCATCATTCCCTTCAAGCATGACTGACATCAGTGAAATTAAAGCCATTCTTTGCTCAACTAGATTTTTTTTTTAAGTTCTGCAGTTTTAACTGCCTAGATTACTCTGATTTAAATGAACTATTTTTTTTAAGTATTAAAAATTATCTGAAGCTTTCAGAGTGTTTTCCAAAAAGTCCTTATCTTACCATGTTCCTTACTCTAGCTTGCTCAACTGCTAGTTAATATTGATAACATGGAATTCTAGCTTAATAATTACAAATAAATATTCACGAAAGACAGATGTTTAGTCTGCAGTGGTTCTGCAGTCCTACAATGTTTCTTAATCATCTATCAAAACCTTTTTATTAACAAGAAAGGCCTGAGCAGTAAGGTGCTCTAATGGTTGAATGGTAGATTGAAGGGTTAAGATAAAATGATTATATTGTCAATTAGTGTCTGTAAACTTTATTGTGTGCTAATGGGAAACGTACAGTGTTTTAACAAAATGAAGCTGCAGTAATCATGCAAAAGCACAGGTTGTGAGTCACGGATAATGACTCAACTGGCTTAGGAACTGGGCTAGTAACACTCTTCACAGATGTGAGTATTTCGCTTTGTCCCTTTAATAGAAAAAATATAAGTAGAAGACTCTTCACTTACCTCTTAAGAATATTATGATCCTTTTTTTTTT
>VZRO01007719.1:335527-345697 GCA_013397915.1 Daphoenositta chrysoptera | reverse complement strand
GGGGGGGGGGGGATTCCCAGTCAGCCACCCTAATTGATGTTAGATAGCCAGCAAGTTGTTAAATGTCAGCTTGAATGTAAAAAACCCACAAAACACAGCTTCCTGTTAACTTTTGTCATAATACTTCCCTACAGTCTTTGTAGAACACATGAATGATATGGGCCCCTGAGATGTTAGATTTTTAAACAATATAGAGATGTTAAAAATAGCATAATTTCTCTAGCACACTTGTTTTGTATATGTAGCATGGTATAGAAAACAGTTTAACATGTGTTTAGTGGATAAATTTAAAAAATGTTATTTGGAGCTAAAGTTCAAGAATATAAATCTAAAATATGTCAAAGTGAAGGCCAAAAGTTTTCCATATTGACATTGTCAGTAATACATCAGATAGGAGGGATACCTCTTTATGTCACATATGTCAGTTTTGCCATCATTTTTTATTGAAGTTGCTACTTTGTTTAAGCAATTGCAGAATTCACATCTTGTTATGATCACTGCTGTAGCTGGTTTTTCTTATGGCCCAATATTTTAAGAATTTTTTTCTGCTACTGATTCTTTGTACACATTAGAAAAGGTGTAAAACTTCTTAGCCTACCTGAGGAGCCTCCCCTTGGATATCCTGTAACGTCACTACATGGTCTTGAAAATTTCAGCCACTGGAGGGCATTTAAACTCCAGTTTTCCTCAGAATTGCTTGCTTGCCAGTTTGTAAGCATTCAGGCCCACTGTTGGCTTTGTAGCAAATCTTGTTCTAGAAGGAACATAGTTCAGTAGATGCTCATCATATTTTCTGTTGCTTTTGAGATGTGTCCTATAGAAAATGTCTCTTGTCTTTTTATAGGGGTCTCTGAACACTTACAGGTTCTGTGACAACGTATGGACATTTGTACTGAATGATGTCGAATTTAGGGAGGTCACTGAACTTGTGAAAGTGGATAAAGTGAAAATTGTAGCATGTGATGGAAAAAGTAAGTATGAAATATAACATAAATAGGCTGAGAGACAAGACTTGGTTGTCTTTGGAAAGCTTTGACCAAATGTCTTACTAAAGCCAGATTGATTGTATGACTTAGACAGAAGTAGGGCTCTGCATTCCCTTTTACATCTGATGAGAGATGAAACAAAAGCCAGCTAAATGCTTCCCTGACTCATAAGCACTGAGGTAGAACTGTGTTAGGGACTGCTGTGCACTTGTTGTTGGGAAGTACGTCACACTAGAGCAATTAGAAAGTCAGAAGTAATCTTTATTTTTGTGTGGTGAGTTTTCTAGTATTAACCTGGTTGTTAGGATAGCACCACATTTTACTGAATCTGAAGGGTGCTTGGACAGTCATCCAAAAAAAAAGCATCACAGTCTGAGCAAGGAATTGTCTGAGAAAAGTGTCTAAGCATCATTCTCTGGATTTGATAGTTGGGGACACAAGCCCATGAAAAGCTTAATGCTTGCATTTGCAAGTCATAAGACTCATTTGTTGCCTAACAGACCCTCTGTATGTACACTGCTTGTGGGAGTTTACAATCCATATCTGCTTGACTGGATTACTTTGTCCATGTTCCTTGAGATTCTTTCCTGGAAAAAGTAATTCAGTGACTTTTGTGGCAAGCTGCTTTATAACTTTCAAAACCATCAATGTGGCAGAGTATTGCTAAAGTTGTGTGAAATGGTGCCACTTGTTCCGTCCTCGGAGAGTGATGCTGAAAGCAGGAACTGAGCATGGAAAAGGCTTTATTTAAATGCACCATAGACCTCTGAAACAGGTTCTTCATGGCTTCCTGATCCCGGCACGATTACAATAGTCACTTCAAGCTGTAGTTCTAAAGAGTTGACAGAATTTATTGTTTGCCCAACTCCTGGTATTAGCCAAGCATATAATCTTACTGCTTGGTTTTTGTATGCTTATTATAGCTACTGGAGGAAACCTTACTTTCCAAGTATTAATCGTTTTCATTCTTGATAAATTGTGTAGATAAGATTTAAACAGCTGGCTGACTTGAAGTTGCTGTTAACATTACAACCTTTTTTTTTTTTCCCACGAGAAGTTGACTTGTTGAAGGAACAGTAGTAAACACTGGCTTGTCGTTCTCCATATTTGAGTTACATACTTTTTCCACAGCTGTAAAAACAAGAAAGCAGTAATGGTAGTGTATCAAAAGCTGTACTGGTGTTAATTGGTGATTCTGACAAAAGTTCAGAACAGAGAATTTTTCTCAATTGCTTTATGAAGTTCATGCTCATTCTTGCATCTATTTCAAAATCCATAAAAAGCTATAGCCCACACTCCATCAGAGCTTAGGCTGCTGGATGTGCAAAAGCCTTTCTCTTTAGTAGATCATAGCCACAAGATGTGCTTGTGGCTGACTGCAGTAAAGGGTTTGTGTATCACTACATGTTAGAGCAAAGCTTTTAGTATTTTTAATGCCTCTGTGTGCACAAGCCTGGAGTTTTGTGCTGGCTCTTTTCAGTGTTGCTAAGTGAAGGGAAACAGCACAAGCAGTTCAAGCATGGTACTGAGAGCAGTGGAGGGAATTGGGCAGGTACCAAACATGTTCTAAAATGCTTGGGGAACACTTTAGAACTTGGGGGAGGAATTAGAGAATGGTGTTGGTTCTCTGTTTTCAGTGGGGTGTATATTAGTTTCACTTTCTCTTTTCTTTCCTAGACACTGGTTCCAATACTGCAGAATGAATAGACCTGTGGTTTGTCTGCAATATTTTCTGTTAATATGCAGCACTTTCTGGAGAGAAGCATGGAAAGGGACTGATCATACTCAATTCTTGTGATGCAGATGTGAGTTAATCCATACTAGAAAGCATCACAGAATGACAGTGGAAGAAATACCTGTAGCATTTCTTCAGTTCACCTTATAGGGCATGAATACAATGTTACCTTTTTTTTAAATTACAAGAGATAACTGTTGGATTTTTTTGTTCAAAATAATTTCTGTAATAAACTTTTATTTAAAAACTTTTGAAAGAGTGATCATTGGAAAACTTTGTTTAGAAACTAGCATTAACATACCATATTTTCCCAAAATTTTCTAAGTGTGTTTAGAGAAATGTTGCAAATGAAAAAGTCTCAGTTACAGGGTTCCAAGTGTGGTTGCACTGTTAAGTATTGCAAGAAATGGCTGTTCCAGAATGATGGAGGAGGACATCAGCAAAAGCTTAGCAGCTCGTGCTGAGCAGCATGTTTGTGTCTTTGTGACTGCATCTTCCTGTCTATAAATAGCTCTGCTACGTGCCCTTTGCTGCACGCTGCAGATCGGTAAGTAACCATTTTTGAAACCGAAAGAACAGACAGTTGCTTTTGTTTCAACAGCACAATAAGAGTCTGTTTTTATCTTAAAGGATGCAAATGCGTATCTGTATCAGCTTTTCTCTTGTTCTACATCAGACTCAGTCTTCTAGGTTTAAACTTTTTTCTCTAATAATCATGTGGTAAACTAAATTTCAACCCATAGAAGTATAAAAATTTGCTCTTCCTACCTCCAACTACTTGTAATCTCTTCCTGTCTCTAGACAAACTTCTCCATCTCAAGTTCTCTGTAGCCTTTGAACTCTCTCCTAATGCAAATAATTATATCTTTTATTTTATTCCAATTAAGCATGCATTGGAATCATAGAATGGCCAGGGCTGGAAAGGACCTTTAGGATGATCAGATTCCAGCCCCCTGCCATGGGCAGGGACACTTTGCACTATCTCAGGTTGCTCCAAGCCCTGTGCAACCTGGCCTTGGGTACTTCCAGGGATGGGGCAGCCACAGCTTCTCTGGGCAACCTCTTCCAGAATCTCATCACCCTCACAGAGAATAATTTCTTCCTGTTATCTAAACCTGCTCTCAGTTTGAAGTCATTCCCTCTTGTCCTGTCGCTCCAGGCTTTAACCATATTTCTGGGATGGTGTTTGTCCAGGTCCCAGATCTGCACCTTCTGTGGAGGTTGTTTCAGTTCTGAAGGAGCAGGGAGCAAAGGGAAGTTAAGGATATCTGGTGCCAATGTTTTTCTGCTTTTTGTTGCTTTGCTCTCCATAGCTTTCTTGCCACTTGCTATTTTTTGTGTTTGAATTTCAGCTAATCCTGCCAAGTTCATGGGGTTAATATACTTCGTGGTCTTGGAAGATTGAATTTAAAGCTAAAAGCGTCAGCTGCATATTTGTTATACTAAACTATTGTAATACCCAGTGGAGGACACATCATTTCACTTGCTCTAGAGCATCAGCACACTTGCTGCTGCCTATTATGTTCTTCTTTGCCTGTAGTGTTATGGGCTTCTTCATTTATTTCATAATTTCATTGTTGTTTTTCTTCATAAAGATCACAAGTGCTTCCACTTCTCAGCAGCAGAGAGAAAGTAAAATATACCTTTGCACCTTGACATTGAACAGGGATGGATGTTTCTATGTAGAAAGTAAATTAACTTAAAGCGAAGGAAAGAATAAACACCAATACAGAACTGGCTGTGGATGACTGCCTGTGTAAACATGGTTTCCAAGAAAAAGGATTTTGTCAATTCCATAAGTGTGCAAACCAGGATGTTACCTGATGTAAGCTGTTTGCTCAGTTAGGGATGTCAATACTTGACTTCAAATGTTATCAGTGAGGCACAAATTAAAGTGCAGGGCAGGAAGAATTTACGATGAATTTCCAGAAGACAAGTTTAATCAGGATCATAATGTACCTTTGCACAATGACTAGGCACGGTGAGGTAGAGGAGAGTTACTCAAAGCACAGATACTTGTGTTCAAGGATCTTGGCAGCTTAGGGGGCAGGCTTTCAGTCAAGGTCCTACTGACCTGGGTTTGCTTTTCTGTAGTCTAAAACTTTGGGGTGCGGAGGAAAGTAGGAGCGTGTTACAAAGCACTTTACTAAGAGTGTGCTGGGAGATGTGAACTTTTTCTTGACTGTAACCTAAAGGGTGGTCTTAGTTATGATTAGCCATTATGGCTTAGGATGTAGTCATTTACAGATACATTAATATTTTGGTTTGCATCTTGTGCTAAAAGAACCTGCATCCTTCAAGGAAGTAGAAGATAGTTCACTGAGAGTCTAGTTAACATTTTGTGGTCACTGCTGTTGCAGTCAGAAGAAAAAGAACACCCTAACCGTGCTCCCTGAATCATTTTTACTCATGACTGCAAATACTTTACTGGTATTGTGTTCACATTGTTCATGCTTACTTTTTGTTTCTTTAGAAGTTATTACCTGTTTTCCTCCAAATTCATTTTCATTGACCCATGTCTTTATTATTGGGCATCTCAGAGATTGTCATATAAAGTATCAAATTCAAAGCAAGAAGGAAATAGTCCTTCCTAACTAAAGTTAAAAAGAGCTGTTCATGGACCTGTTGTGTAAGTATGTAATAGGCCAGATGCACCTCACATTGTTCTTGTAAAAATAAACTGACAACCACTTGGAAATAAAACAAAATTTAAAGCCAGGTTCAAACCAGAAAAATCTATTACTAAATTTCAGAATTACAGTTTCATCTTCCTCCCATGCACTTCCTGAAAGGTAAATTTGCAGCATACTTCCTCCTTAAACAACTGGTGGCTTATTTAGAGTTGAGCTTGTTAGTTAACAATTGATTGTAGACAGAAGCATCAGAAGTAATTTTTACTACACAAAGTTAATATTTCTCATATGACTTCCAGTTGGACAGGCCATGATTTTACTGATGAATTTCATATGGGGTTTAACCTATTTTTGGAGGTGATCCTATAATCTGATGTGATACTTCTACTTTGGGCTAGAGCTGGTCCTACTCTATTCCAAGTTCATTCTTTTTTCAGTTCTGCAGCTAACTGTGGCAAGTTACATGATTTCTCTGTGCTCTGTTGCCAGCTTTCTAAGATACTTTGAGATCCCTGAAAGTTCTGTATTAGTGTTGAGTGGTGGTTTTTACTGCCAGGTGGTTTTTCTAATGGTAAGGAGACGTATCACTGCTTTGATGTGTGACTGCACTCATAAATACAACATTTCTAATGGCTTTGAAAGAGGACATGCTGAGAACATTCCTTTGTAAGAATCTTTTTGTCTTAGTTCACCTTTAGCATTTGGGAGTAGGCTCATTCTTTCAGAAGAAATTAGGTCACTACTAAAAGGAAGTGAGTTGAAAATAAATTTGCACAAGATAGCCTTTGTTTTTGCAACCAAATCATCTGAGAGGAATTCTGAGTAGTAACACCATCAGTACTGAAACAGGAAATTTCCTTTGGATCAAGAAAATTGGGTGTTGAGGTTTACAAGCTGTTTACCTCTGCAGGTAATAACACCAGAACAGTCATTTTTATCCAAAGCAATGATCTCTCTGAACGGGAGGGCTGCCTAGGCTGTGTTGTTAGATAACTGCTGTCCCTCCTAGAGAGTTGCCAAGCTGGTTTTTTGGCATGCTGCCTTCATATTCTTAGGGCAAGCTCTTTCAAATCTGGATAAATGCTTACATTCTCTGTCTTCAGGTTTAACCAGGAAGGGCAAAGATTGCACTGAGTAACTTTAAAAGAAAAAATATTTTGACTTTGCTAAAAGACTTACTGTGGAACAGATTTGAAGTGGGACTTTCCAGCCCCAATCTAAATCCTTGTCTCTGTCTCTCCATCTGTGACATTTTTGTGTCTGTCAATAACAGATGAAACTCTGTTATTATAATAGTGTGTACAAGCAATACTTCTTGTTTCTGAGAGAAGAAACAGCTGAAGAAGTTAAACATATTTACAAACTAAAGGGGATAAAAATTACTGTTGACAAGTCTGTAAGTAACTTGTAAGTATGTATCTTTACAGGTACATTTGCAAAATAATAGAGAGGTCCCTCTATTGAATAATCTTCCACTCTTTCAAGATGGGATTCCTTCCAGCCCCGCAAACACCTTGAGAAATAAACTATGTAGTTCTTACAGACATGGGTTTGGTTTTGAGGCAATTCCTTAGAACTGATAAGTATGGGATTTTTTTGTCGCCATGAATATGCACATTTTCCCTCCATTTTCCAAGGGAAAAAGACAACACTTTGCCACAGTTAGAAACAGTGACCCTTCTCTGCCTGTTTCAGTCCAGAAACTTGAACGTGTCCCAGTCCCCCAGTGAACCCCTTGGCACTAGTTTACCATTTTGAGCTAATATGTATTAATTTAAAGTAAGTGAAAGAGTTCTAACAAGCAAAATCAGGTGAGGCAGTAATGGTTCAATTCAGTCTTCTATGGTGGGAGACCTGAATTCTTAACCTAAGTCATCAGAGAAGCTTTGTTTGTTCTAAAAGGATGTACCAGACATGGAGATAATCTCTATATAATGTTGAATTTGCTGCTAAAACCATTTAAAAAAGTTGTATGTTACTATCAGGTTAGCATAAAGCTTTAATCTCTTTAGCAAATGTCTGCTTACCTAAGTTGGAAACAGTTCTCCCCAGGATCAGTAATCCTATTTATTTGTTCTTTTTGCATAAACAAATGCCCAGTGATACACAGGGTATTTATGTTTGAGAGCTTTTCTTGCCAGTACTTGGAGTTGTCTATAATGTTTGCTGTGAAATCACCATGGCATTTTAAAAATCACTATTTTACAACCAAGTTCACTTTAAAATGTCTAACAAAATTGCAATGACACACCTTTTTTGAGTCAGCTACTACATCTTCTCATCCTGTTTAAATCTGTTTTAAAGATGTGTGTGACTGCAGTCATAACTTCATCTAAACGTGGCCTGGTGTTATAGAATTGCTTCAGCTGCTCTTTGTATCATGCCAATTCTCCACTGTAGATCTTAAATTTATAAAGGCAAGTGTTTACTTACAAGAAATCTACTTGAATTTTTTTTTTTTTTTTTTGGTATAAAGACAACGGCATTAATCCCTCAGAATTACAGGTAGTGAAAAGCTGTTGGATCCATGGAAAGTGGCTAGCTTTAATATGAGAAGGTGAGAAAAACACGTGTGGGTGAAATACAGAAGTTCACAAATCTTCTTTCAGCTTAAGAAAACAATGTGTTGGATGATTAGTTTGTTCATTGGCCATTACTGGATATGGTAATTACAGTATTGAAATACTACCAAAATATTTTTTTTTTGGGGGGGTGGGGGGAGAGAGAAGAGAGATGTAGATCTTAGAAAATGTAGGTTTGCAAACCATTGTGTGCATTCCTCTGCCTGTGCTTCAGACGGAGAAGTGGGTGCCTAAAGGGTTAACTGGTATAATGCTCTGCCCAGGAGGGCAAACCATTTTCCTCGGAGGACACAGAATACCGAAGCGCTATCTATTTTAGTATCTTGGATTTTATTGAAGGTTGGGTATTAACGACTAACGGCTTTTGACAGTCGAAGTTTAAAGTTTAAGGAGGCAAAAGCAGCGGCCACATGTTCAGCTCAGCAGCGCTGCGGGTGCCAGGAACGGGCGGGCGGCTGCCAGGTGCTCTGTGGAAAAGCAAATTAATCACGGTTTCAGCTCTGCCCCTAGCCGGACCTGGAGGCGGCGTGGCCCGTGACCCGGCCCTGCCCGTCTACAGCCGGCGGCGCCGGGGTCACCTTTGCGCACAGACTCCCGGAAGGGACTGGAGAATGTCCCGCCCGCTCCCCCCGGCCTCTCTGAGGGAGAGCGGCTTCCCGCGCCCTGGGAGGGGACCCTCGGGCCGGGGCAGGGCAGGGGCCGAGCGGGGCGGGGTGAGCCTCCCGCCCTTCCACACCGGGCCCCCCTCCGCCGGGCCGCCCTGTCCGTCTGTCCGTCCGTCTGACCCTCGGCGGGGTCACAGCCCCGCGCCCGCCCTTGGCGCTCCTCCTCGGGGCCGCGCCGAGCGTGCGCCCCTCAGGGAACCAGGGGATCCCCTCCCACTGTCCTCGAGGCGCCGGCGCCCGTCTCGCCTCACGACACGGACTCGATCCCCTCTTCGCTGTCCCCGAGGCGCCGTCGGCTGGACTCGCCCACGGAAGGCAGCCGGTGCTGGCCAGAGTCTCCGCGGCTCCCCCTCAGAGCCCTCGGCCGTAGAGGGCCTTGTGGCGCAGGTACTCCTCGAGACACTGGACGGCCGCATCGTCCATCTCGGGGTCGAACTTGTTGGCCAAGAGATGGTGCTGCTGCAGCATCCAGGGCACGTCGCCCACCCCGTAGACGCAGACGGCGCGCTGGTGGCGGCCGGTGCAGGGCGGGTAGGGCGCGCCCTTGCTGATGTCCCCCTCCAGGTACTGCCACTTGACCAGGCGGGGAAGGGCGTTCATGTCCGAGAGCTGGAACTTGTCGTTGTGGGGCATGGCCCCCGGGACGCCCGGCATGCGGTTCAGGGTGGCCCAGACGTGCTCGTCAGGGCTGTAGGTGTCCTTGGACCACTCGAGGAACTTTTGTGCCGTGGGGTTCTCGAAGATGTGCTGCACGAAGCCCCGTGTGACCACGATGTACGCGTTGCCCGTGAACATGGGGTAGCTGTGGGGTGGCGGCAGTTTCTTCTCGGCAGTGCGGAAGATGGCCTTCCCCACCTCGTGGTGGTACTGCCAGCGCTCCTGCTTGGCGGCTGAGGGCTTCTCCGACTCCAGGCTGTTCCGGCCCTGCAGCACCTGCAGCGCCCGGACCGTCTCGGCGTTGGTCTTGATGGGGAAGTCGGTGCCGCAGGTGTTGATGAGGTAGCGCCATGGCACGGGGCTCTGCAGCAGGTCCTGCATGCAGTTGAGGTCGGCCTGCAGCCGGGACCAGGCGGCATAGACCACGCTTTCCTGGCGGCTGGCCACGAAGACGTTGGGGAAGCAGGCAGCGATGGCCCGCACGGCCTTCTGGAAGGCGGCCGGGGATTTGCTGTCCACGTGGACGCAGTAGACATTCTGGGGGGCGTAGAGAGACCGCAGGAGCCGCTCGAACATGTCGATTTTGTCGTGGATCACCATGGAGTAGGCGATGGGGAACTCCTCCTCCTCCTGGCTGAGCGGGAACTCGATGTAGCGCCGGGTCTCCTTGAAGGCTCTGCAGTTCCTCGTCATGTTCAGGTACTCGCTGGGCGACGGCGAAGCGTTTTTGTTCGCCACTTCCAGGTTGCTGAGCTGCGCCTCCTGGATGGCTTTCTGGTCCCCGCGGACGACCCCCGAGCAGTTGATGCCGCGGCCGGGGGAGAGCTCCAGCGCCCGGTAGAGCCGAGAGCGGTCGGCGGGGCCGGGGCGGGCGGTGCCGCGCAGCCCCAGGGCGGCGGCGAGCAGCGCCAG
>VZRO01007719.1:296778-335482 GCA_013397915.1 Daphoenositta chrysoptera | reverse complement strand
TGTGACCGCAGGTGAACAACAGTCCCCTCCCTCCCCGTGGCGTGGCTCTGTTTGGTTTTATCAACTGTGGGGGTGGCTGTGTATCTTCTGTGTCTGTTTAAAAGCTATTTCATCTCACCCCTGTCCAGCATGTAACACAAGTAAAATTCCTCTTGAATTCAACCCTATGTAATGCACTTTTTGGAAACACTTTACTAGATTACTTTGGGGTCTAACCTGCTTTTCCAGTGTTCTGATCTTTTCAACTCTTAGGTTAAGGGAGTGGTTGCGATAGGGCTGTAGTTTAGAAGTCTGGTTTCAACAAGCTTCCTGCTGTCCTGGAGTACTTTGAGGTTTAGTGGAGGATTACTGCAAAAGATAACTGGGCAAAGTCGAATCTCTGCTTCTGCAGGGGAAGCAGAGGGTGAAGGTAGAGGCTATGCTTTATAAATAATTTGCCATGAAGTATCTGCTTAAAGGAGGAAGTGAGCGAATATTTGCACCTACATGCTGGCCAAGGGAGTATCACATAAAAGGAGGGGTAACTGCTGGGACAAACAAAGTAATGTTCCTAAACTTTGCAGTAATCCTGAACTACTTCGTGGTTTGAACCAAACAGTACCATGTTTGTAAAACAGGACCACTTTCAACAGTTTCAATGAGGAGTCAAAATTTCTAAGATGGATTTTTTGAGATAGAAGGCATATTTATCTTTTTTTCTTTCTCCAGATGTATCAAGACGCCAAACTCACAGAATCTTCATCTGGACTCAGGACAGTTGTAACTGCAGTTCTGTCCAGGTTCTAGAAAAAAGCAGCAGTTACTTCTCCAATTTCAAAACTGAGATTATTTGTTAAATTAGTAACTTTAGCCAACTCAGTAAATAATTGTCTTAGACATCAGTGGTTCAGAAATTTTAATAGGCATTATAAAAAACAATTATGTGATACACATAGTATTTCCTATATGCACAATGCCAATTTGCCTGTGCTGAATACCAAAGTGAATATGCTTGGGAGAAATGTGGGAAAAGAAGGCTTAAGGAATGTAATTAAATGTACTTAAGTTATTTTGGATTAATTTGTCAAGATTCTGTAAATTTAGTTGCAGATTCTCCAATATGGAACTTCTTTGGAAGAAGTTTGTTGCTTAGCTTTAACATCTTGAACTTGTTCAGTGCAAGAAACTTGACATTTTTGAAGGTTTCTAAGTTAGTGGTGTGGCCACAGAACCCCACATCATTTGGTCTGTGGTACACAGCTCTTCATATACAGGCTCTTACAGTACTTTTACTGCTTTTCTTGCAGTAAAAAAAAACTGCAGGAAACCCAAGCAGCCTGAAGTGCTTATGCCTCTACTTTCAGGGTAAAATTTTAAAATTTTCTCCTCTGGGAAGTCTGAAATATAAATAACCAGGCAAACAGCTTAAAATCTGAAAAAAATTGAATTAAATAATACATAATTTTTGCAAAACTGCTTTTTTTTTTCCTTATGAAAGAAATACTAGCCTACACAAAATAATGTTTTGTTAGTAAAGTCTGAGACTTGAGGACTTAATTCATATTAAATAGAGCTTAAAACCTGTTAATATTTATATTCTTATGTGTAATTTTAACTTCCAACATACTTAATTTTAAAGTCTGGACTCAGATCTCTGGCATTCCCTTAAATGTTGTGTGACTGAATACAACAGTGACTCTGCTCACAAGTGAGTGATGTAAAGCGACTGTCCTAAAATCAGTATATGATACACAGTCCAAGCACTGCCTACAGGGTAACCAGCAGCCACCTGATCGCTTGCAGAGACGAATAGCCTGGAGATATGACAGCAAATGGCAATGTAAGAGGAGAATGGTTTAATCATACTGAGATAATAATCTTGCAGAAGACTATCTGTGAGGGGTTACACAATGTGTAAGATTCCTGTGGTTATGCTTTTTGCAGAAATGTACAACAGGCTGCAAGAAGTTGTTTTGTATTTGAAAAGGTAAAGGAGTGGCAGAGAGGGATTTCACATATTTGGCTGATGTGATGGCCATGGCTGAAAGATCACTGTGCTGTCNTGTGACCGCAGGTGAACAACAGTCCCCTCCCTCCCCGTGGCGTGGCTCTGTTTGGTTTTATCAACTGTGGGGGTGGCTGTGTATCTTCTGTGTCTGTTTAAAAGCTATTTCATCTCACCCCTGTCCAGCATGTAACACAAGTAAAATTCCTCTTGAATTCACCCCTATGTAATGCACTTTTTGGAAAAACTTTACTAGATTACTTTGGGGTCTAACCTGCTTTTCCAGTGTTCTGATCTTTTCAGCTCTTAGGTTAAGGGAGTGGTTGCGATAGGGCTGTAGTTTAGAAGTCTGGTTTCAACAAGCTTCCTGCTGTCCTGGAGTACTTTGAGGTTTAGTGGAGGATTACTGCAAAAGGTAACTGGGCAAAGTCGAATCTCTGCTTCTGCAGGGGAAGCAGAGGGTGAAGGTAGAGGAGGCTATGCTTTATAAATAATTTGCCATGAAGTGTCTGCTTAAAGGAGGAAGTGAGCGAATATTTGCATCTAAATGCTAGCCAAGGGAGTATCACATAAAAGAAAGAGAGGGGTAACTGCAAGTGATGAGACACTCCTTGTGCTGTGACAAACAAAATAATGCTTCCTAAGCTTTGGAGTAATCCTGAACTACTTTGTGGTTTGAACCAAACAGTACCATGTTTGTAAAACAGGACCACTTTCAACAGTTTCAATGTGGAGTCAGAATTTCTAAGATGGATTTTTTGAGATAGAAGGCATATTTATCTTTTTTTCTTTCTCCAGATGTATCAAGACGCCAAACTCACAGAATCTTCATCTGGACTCAGGACAGTTGTAACTGCAGTTCTGTCCAGGTTCTAGAAAAAAGCAGCAGTTACTTCTCCAATTTCAAAACTGAGATTATTTGTTAAATTAGTAACTTTAGCCAACTCAGTAAATAATTGTCTTAGACATCAGTGGTTCAGAAATTTTAATAGGCATTATAAAAAACAATTATGTGATACACATAGTATTTCCTATATGCACAATGCCAATTTGCCTGTGCTGAATACCAAAGTGAATATGCTTGGGAGAAATGTGGGAAAAGAAGGCTTAAGGAATGTAATTAAATGTACTTAAGTTATTTTGGATTAATTTGTCAAGATTCTGTAAATTTAGTTGCAGATTCTCCAATATGGAACTTCTTTGGAAGAAGTTTGTTGCTTAGCTTTAACATCTTGAACTTGTTCAGTGCAAGAAACTTGACATTTTTGAAGGTTTCTAAGTCAGTGGTGTGGCCACAGAACCCCACATCATTTGGTCTGTGGTACACAGCTCTTCATATACAGGCTCTTACAGTACTTTTACTGCTTTTCTTGCAGTAAAAAAAAACTGCAGGAAACCCAAGCAGCCTGAAGTGCTTATGCCTCTACTTTCAGGGTAAAATTTTAAAATTTTCTCCTCTGGGAAGTCTGAAATATAAATAACCAGGCAAACAGCTTAAAATCTGAAAAAAATTGAATTAAATAATACATAATTTTTGCAAAACTGCTTTTTTTTTTCCTTATGAAAGAAATACTAGCCTACACAAAATAATGTTTTGTTAGTAAAGTCCGAGACTTGAGGACTTAATTCATATTAAATAGAGCTCAAAACCTGTTAATATTTATATTCTTATGTGTAATTTTAACTTCCAACATACTTAATTTTAAAGTCTGGACTCAGATCTCTGGCATTCCCTTAAATGTTGTGTGACTGAATACAACAGTGACTCTGCTCACAAGTGAGTGATGTAAAGCGACTGTCCTAAAATCAGTATATGATACACAGTCCAAGCACTGCCTACAGGGTAACCAGCAGCCACCTGATCGCTTGCAGAGACGAATAGCCTGGAGATATGACAGCAAATGGCAATGTAAGAGGAGAATGGTTTAATCATACTGAGATAATAATCTTGCAGAAGACTATCTGTGAGGGGTTACACAATGTGTAAGATTCCTGTGGTTATGCTTTTTGCAGAAATGTACAACAGGCTGCAAGAAGTTGTTTTGTATTTGAAAAGGTAAAGGAGTGGCAGAGAGGGATTTCACATATTTGGCTGATGTGATGGCCATGGCTGAAAGATCACTGTGCTGTCATAAGACAAACTGGTGTTGCAGTTAATTTCCAGAATTCCCGTCAATCTCAAATTCTGAAGAGTTTTCATCAGTGTGACAACTCTCATTTAAATAGTTTTGGTAAGTCTAGGTGCCATGTCTCTCTAGTGCCTTTTTGTACCTGCTTCCATTTTAATAAGCCATATCAAGTCAGAAGTTCCTGCTCTTTTAGCTTTCCTGTTAAGGAACCATCACAAGTTAACCTGCTACCTACTTGCCCAATTGCACAATTTCTAGGTTGTGGTTCAGATAAGTGCATTGGAGAGTGAAGAAGAAACATCTATTTTGCTTGCTTCTCCAAGGGAAAAAAAACCAATTAGTGATTGTTTGCTGATGTTGTCAGACACAGGGAAGCACCTGGTAGAAATTTACACCGATGGCAAGGGTCATATTCTCACCAGGTTCACCTGTACACAGTTAGCTTGTGAAAGGAATAGGGTTTTCCCAGTGAAAGTAACGTTAATAAAGAGGGACAAACAGAACTCATGTGGAGGGATCAGTCTGTAGTGGTTGCTAAAATCTGTAAGGAAAGGATTTTTTTTATGTATAGATACACTGACAGCTTTTTTAGCAACTTTTAAGAAATATATGGAAGTAGTAAGTTTTGTGAACTTAGTCAAAGAGACATCTGAGACCAGGCTTGTATACACTACAGAAAAATCTAGTGTGTTATACACCATTGATTGGGGGGCCTAAGAATTTCACTTTTAGCTTCTTGGTCAAAAATGGTTTGAGTGTTAAGTGGTTTGGTTGGCGTTTGGCTTTTTTTTTTTCTTGTTGTTTTGGTTAGTTTGTTGGGGTTTCTGAGTTCCTTCTTTCCCTGCTTCCCTCCCTCCCTATTACAGGCCAGCTTGCAGGGGTTTTGAAGGATTCCACCTAGAAGCTATAATCCTGCTTTTAAGCTATCGGGCCATTGTTGTCTGTATCATTCTGTTGCTTTTCTGTATCTCAGTTTTCAGAAGAGAGCCTTATTTCCTGCTCTTTCATTCAGAGCCATAGTGTGCATTGTGATGTGTTGGCTTAACTGCTTTGCAGGCATTACTAGCTCACAGCTAAGTTCTGTATTGTCCAGAATGTTTGTGTCTACAGGAGGAATTTTGTAGTAACAAGACAATGACTGTTATTTGACCATTGTGTCTCATAGCTGTTTGGTTTTCATGTGGCATCTAGATAGTGAAGACTTAACTTGAAAGAAGTATGTGCATGAGGCATAATTCTAATCAGAAAGCAGTACATTCTCCTTCATGAACTGTTCCAGTGTGGATCCTGCCCTAGGCTACAAGATACATAGGATATCCTTCGGGATATCCGTTCCACAGTGGCTCCTCTCGCCAGTTTCCCTTTAGGCACACCAGCAATCCCATCCTTCCACCCTCCTGCACTGACCTTGGTGTCTGCATGGTTGGCTCAGCTTTTTATGTCTGATATGGGACAGCTTCAGGTGTCTTACCACAGAGACCCCTCTGTCTCCTTACAAAATTATTGCCATGCTAGCCCAGTATAAGAACCTCTTAGACTAATGGCAGGGAGAGAGTGTGCAGAGGTCAGTGATAAGGGTGTATTATAAAGAAATGATTGAATAGGCTTTCTTTCTTTCTTTTATCTTACCCTTATTCACAGTCTCCCACCCTCATTTGACTTCATATTTGCATAGAAAGGCTGATGGGTCTAGTCTTCTCAGTGTCCACTAGTGTGTTTTACAGCTGTAAGATCATGGAATCATAGAACAGCCTAGGTTAGAAGGGATCTCACAAGATCACCTGGCCCGAAGGCTCAGGGGAAAAGGACCCCAAATAAAATTATAAACACCTTGTCCAATTGCACCTTGAAAGCCTCCAGTGATTCCTCCTGTATTTGAAGTCATGCAGTGGTACTGCAAGCTGTGTAAAGTTTATAGACACTACATGGAATGATTTACAGACAGAATTTGAAACTTGCATACAGAACTGACTTATTTTGCCAAGGAAAGTGTGTAGAGTCACAGAATATGCTGGGTTGGAAGGGACCCATCAGGATGTTGAAAGGATTTCCTTTAAACCACTCTTAAAACTGGTACTGTTTCTGACTGTGGTGCCCAACACTGTAAACTGGACTGTGTCCTGGGGGAAGAAAACCTGTTTTTTTCTTGAAGGATGTAACACAAAGAAAACACAGTGATTCTGGGGATCATAAATACATTAGCTCATGCTTCATTGTTTCTAGAAAAGGATTGCTTCATACAACATGGGAAATATAAACGAAACAGCAAACAAAACTCTTTTAGACAGATGATAAAGGAGTTCAGGGCCACAGGAATAAAGAATCAAAAAGAATGAATTTAATTTTGTACATTTCCCACAATGAAAACCCCAATATAACTATCCTATTGAAGAGATTGTTTCTTCAGAGCTAAGGGACTTCCTGAAACAGATGTTACTGAGAAAGGTTTTTATCTTTTATCCTTAAAAGCATGCTAGTTTTGTTTCTTGCCTTGTTTTGTTTTTTGTTCTGTGCAGTTCACAAGCAGAGAGTCTGCAGTGATACAGAGATACATGCACAGAGTGAGGCTGACACACAGATCGTGTCTAAAGCCTCTGTGTAATGGAGTACGTTGCTTTCATGTCTCTGTGGCTGCCCAGAAACATCTGAATATTAGACCTGCAGCTGGTCTGGTTGCCCTTGAATGTCCCACAGCTGGATAAGGATACTTTGGGCTGGGACTTAATCCAGTTGCTGAATAGGTGTGTCCTGGGCTTACTGAGTTCAGTAAATTTTTCTTCAATGCTTGTAGGATTCTCGCAGAGCACTTCTTACCTTCACACCCAGAGTTCATTATAAGGGAGGTCACACGAGGAATCTGGGGGAAGGGTGATTGTCACTCTAGAACTGTTGGGCTGTTCGGTTCTGTCTGAGGTTCCTGCAGTGAGCTGCCCTTGTTTTGGCTGCAATTCTGCAAAGAAACCCAAGTATTTCACAACAGTTTGAGTGCCCTACTTTTTCTGCCGTGCGTTCACAGCAAAATTCAATAGAAATTATTTTGTAGGGGAAAATGCAGTTGTGGGGAGTGTAGTACCATTGTTTTCCTTATTTCAGGTGATCTATTTGCTTCCTGTTTTTCACCCTTTAAAATTCTCGAATACACTTGACATTTCTGCTTCCTTATACAAAACTAGAAGAAACATTAGCTGCACTTACATCAGAGAAAATCCTTAAGGTTTTTACAGCTTATTGTTTCATTCTTTCCATGTTTATAACATGTCTCCACAGCTTGTCTGTGTGTGGACGTTTTCACTCTGCTGTAAACTACCTCCAGGAAAAAAGCTACCAATAGCAAAAGAGAAGCTTTCTGTACAGCAGGTAAGCAGCTGAGGTCTAGAACCACTGAGCTATTTGAGCATCCCACTTAAAAGTAATAAGTGCCTCAGTCTGTGGACCTGTATTCTGGAACAGTTCTGTGCAAGTAGTGCTGATGCAGCAGACAGAAATTTCATCTTTCTTCTGGCACCCATTATGTGCCAGTGTGTCCTGCCCGTGCAGAGGGGGCCGAGGAAGGAGCTGGTTTTTGAGCAGCCTTTACTGTCCAAAGACTGAAACGTTGGTTCAGCTGACTGAAGGTCGTGCTTCTCAATGTGTGCAAATGAGCATGACTGAGCTTATCTTTGTGAACAAAGCAGTTTATGGTAGTGCTAGATGTATTTCCTGACTAGTAAATCAAAGGTTAGCATATGTAATTCTACTTACTATTCTTACTAAAAAATATACAACACAAAACCCACAAAAAACATCCCCAAAAGAAACCCCAAACCCCAATAGCTTCTAACCTTCTGACATGCATTTTCTCCCTATAATATAATGTCGTTCTCCATGATTTTGGCACTTGTTTTGGGCAAATAGTGCATTTTGCAGGAGTACCAAAATGTAGGCTGATGGTAAAACGCCTTAATTACAAATTCAGCAGTGGGAAGTGGAGTAGTAGTTTATTCTTAAAAAGACATGACACTGGCATGTCCCTCTCTTCATGTGATTTTCAGTTCTAGATTTGGATGAAGTCTTTTTTTCTATGCCTGTGTTCAGCAGTGAGGGTGTTAGGAGTCCAGTTTATACAACAGTGACAATAAATCAGAGTGGAGGTGTGTGAATTGAAGCACTCTTTCTCACCGAAGTCAGATGGAGAGGAAGAAGAGAAGTGAGCTTGTGTTTTACTTCAAACAGGGATAATTTCATAATTTTTACCTGATCCTCTGAGCTCAAGTTTGGCTGACATTAGCTAAAAATGTGCACTGTCTTAACTTGTCTTGTTGGGATAGTCCATTATCTGAGTGAGAGAGTTTCAGCAGTTTACTGGTCTTTAGATTACTTCAACATTGTCTAATGCAGCAATAAATAGCCATTTCCAGGACATTTCTCCTACCTTTTTAAAGCAATTTTGTTGTTGTCATGAGTAGCTATTAATCACTTCATCTCTGGACTGTGTTGGCAATGGAAAGTCATAGAGCCAATGTCTTTATGGTTATGAAATAAAAATAACTATTGGAACATATATTTGCATCTCTGGTTATTAAGGAAGCTTGCAGAAGAGTGACAAGGTACTATAAAACATATTTTCAGTTAAAAATTGATTCAGGCCATTTTTCTTAGTCACAACCAAGATGAAATTTTGCAGGTAGTTTCAGAGAAGAACTGCTGAAATTTTCACTAAAACTATATCAGACGCCTGAGGTATATATGTAAAAAACGTTAGGCTAGAAAGATTTTGCCATATGCTAGTGCATAAAAAATTAGAATGTTTCCAAAATTTGCATTTGACTGATTGTGGAACAGTTCTTGGACAATAAAGGCTGGGTTCAACCAAGCTGGTAAACTGGAACTGTTCTTCCCTCCCCCCATTCCCCAGGCAGACTTACAAAAAACAAAGCTAAAAAAAGAACGCCAAAAAAACTACCACCATTTGCAAGGGTATATTTCAGCAAACAATAGATACATACCGAAACAAGGTGTTCTTTAAGAGCACTAATGTTCCTTTATTTCAGAAAGGTTATGGTTCCTGGTCTCCTAGAAACTACTTGGAAATAATACAGCAAAAAGGGCTACACTGTTCTACACTTAAAAGGTGAGATCCCAGCACTGATGTGTAAATCTTGACTGATATTGTGCAAAGATGCCCTGTGCCATGCCAGTGTGGGACAGAATTCCTAGAATACAGATGGCATTGTCCACCTGCTGCTGGCACAAGGTGTTAGCCACCATTGCTAAAGCTAATGGACAAGAGGGAATGCAGAGTATCTGTAATCAATGGATTGGTGGTTTGTTGTTTCCTTTTTTGAAATCTGTATTTGTATTTTTTCTTATAGAAGTGTTAGTGTATCTGGAATCATAAGTTTGACTAGCAATATGGCCGTGTCTTTTTACTGCTGACACTTGACAGGCATACACACATACATGTATTTACTAGTGTGAATATTTAACATGTAGCTAAAAATTGGGTCAGGAATTGTGGTGTTTGTGGTTGGTTCGTGTGAATAAAAAATACACGTCACAAACTCTCGTCACCAAAAAAGGAGAAAAACCTTCACACACTGGAGGCTATAAGCTACAGTCTTTGTATCTGGGTAGTTTTGCCATTACTTCATCTTCTGCATGAAACATGTTGAAATTATGGTTGACTCTAACAGGAACCAAAGTGATAGAGATTTTACAGGGCAGTGAGAGCCAACTCTCCTGTTTTTGGAGCACCAGAAGTGACCAAATGTAATGGTAAAGGAAATGCTTGCCAATAAGAGATAAAAATTTTAAAAACTCACACACTGAGTTCAGGAAAGGTTTTATGGGCCTGAATGAAAAGCTTTTATCATGGTGCATCCCTCTAGGCCTTAAGGCATCATATGTTTTTGATATGTGTGTTCTCATCTCAGATTGGTAGAGAACAATAGGTGATGTTGATGCCCTTTCTCATTTGTGATTGCCATATTGATGTTATTTTTAAAGTTATGAATGCTGGGGGAAGTTATGAATGTGAGGGAAGATGGCTGGGCTTGTAGGCACAGTTTCACACCTGAGCATGTTACAGAATGTTCTGTTTTTGTAGCTTTGAATTTGTCACCTGCTAATGACACTTGACAGCCTTGTGTACTTTCATAGAGCACATAGTGCTTGATCTCTAGGCAAGCAGCAAACAGGAAAACTTGCAGCAGTGGCTGCAGAAAAACCCTGAAGAGTCTGGGCAGCATGCAACAAACAGCTGAGTTTCTGAGAAGGGAGTATATCTGAAAAGAGTTTTTACCACTGGAATTGGTAAGAGTTTTCATGAGCAAACAGCTGAATGAGTACTGTAAGCAAAAAAGATCAGAAAGCCTCCATGCTATCTTCTTTAACTTTATTCTATCAATTAATAGCCTAAGGCATGAGGTTTTTCACTGTATATTAGTGACTTGTCTTTTGAAGGAACAGGCAAATATATCAAGAATGCAGCATTGGAATTCAGGGATTAGACCTAAATTAAGATAAGGAGAGGCATTAATTAGAGAAGAGACATGAGAGGAAGGCAATGGTGCTGCATGTGGAGAGCTGGGCAGGTATTAGTTGTCTAGTTCCAACCCCCCATGGCAGGGGTGTTAGAACTGGATGATCTTTAAGGTCCCTTTGAACCCAAACCATTCTAGGGTTCTATTACCTCCATAACAGGTGTGGTGAGCTGAAAACTGGGTTAGAAAAATTTTTGTTTGAAACAAGGTACTAAAAACCCAGAACAAGTGCTAAATAGTAGTCTGTAGAGTTTTCTAAGTAAGAGTGAACAAAAGATTATCTTTTCTAGGCTGATGGTAGAAGTCCATTTTTCTTTCCTTCCTCCATAAGAAGATTGGTGTATATTGCTTAACCAATGTTTTGGTTTCCAGCTATGCTTGGAGCTTCCATTAATGATTAATTTAGGATTATCTGCAGGCCATCAATTTTGTTCACTATTAATACTTTGTGTGTGCTTAAAACTGCCAATGTGGTCAAAAGCCTTCTAGATGGAGTTGCCAAGTTGCAGCTGCATATGTAAATAATACCTGCAAAGTGCATCTGTCCCACTTTGCAACTCCAGCATTTTTAGTGCAAGGTGAGTAAAGCTGAAGGGAGGATACAAGCCTCCAGGAAAAGAAAAAAAACCTTGAAAAACAACTGAACCCAAGCAACTCTTTGTTTTCAAATCACCTCAAAAGGAATACTTGAAGCATGTCATACTTGTAAAAAACAATTTCTCTTTATTTCAGAGTCATCTAAGCATTGTTTGCTTTTCTTTTCAACTTCAGGATCCATGAAAAATTGGCAGAGTCCAGTGCTGGACTCTGCAACCCTCAGCACCAACTGAACGGCCTAATAGTGGGACTAAATGAGACAAGCACTTGAAGTAGATATAGCCTTGCCAAATTACTGGCTGTATCAGCCACAGCTTCTGTCTGCCAGCTGACAGGATCTGGCAAATCTGGTATATATTGCAGGATCTTCCTCTAATGTCTTCCACTGTCAGCTTGTGTTTCTAACTAAACTGAAGTTAATTTACAGCTCAGGGAACTGGCTACGTTCCATTGACTAGCCCTGTTCTTCAATTGTGGGTGAAGAGTTCAACTGTAGTTCAAATTCTTCTATTGTTTCCAGCAGATGATTCAAATAATGAGTGTGAGACATTCTGCCAGTTACTAATTCTGAACTTCAAGTAAATTATTTTTATATTGTGTACATATAACGATAATATGCCCCTTCTGAGTAGTGTCACCTGTGATAGCTGATAGAATTACACTCTTTCATGGTGAAAAAGCTGTATATGTCTCATTAGTGAAATGTAAACTAGTTACTGCCTATGTTCCTTTGTAGCTTCTCGGTGGTTTCCAGTGACGAGTTGAGCAGTATCAGCACAAAAGCATTGTGAGGGAGAACTTCCATCCACAGGAACAAATCCTATTCTGTGTCCCAGTGAATGTTTGAACTAGACACTGCCTCTGACACTGAAGGTATGTACAGCACATTGCCTGTTACCTTTTGTATAGCCTTGAAGAGTCTCCCTCAGCTAGAAACAGCTGTTTTCTATATACACACACTCCCTTCTGTCCAAATCTCTGTCCTACTGAGACACACAATGTGAGTTTTAGTGGGAATTTATAGGTTAGTGCTACTGGAAGCAAAAGGAAAAGGAAGTTGTTTTCCTCAAGGGGAAAAATGAATAAAACGTGACTAAAATAATCACCAAGACCAGTACTGCTGGTTAGAAAGGAAGAAAATTTTGTGTCAAAACTCTCCTCAAACATTACAAGTTCTGTGTGGTTTTATTTGCTTTGTGCAGCACTGGTTTTCCATTAAATCACAAAGTAATCTGACCAACTTTGTCCTTTTAAGTTAAAAACTTCTTGTTTGCTGTATACGTGTTGTTCAAGCAACACCAGGTGTCTTTTCTCCTGCAGATTTCTAATTCATTTTATGAAATGAGCAAAGTTAATTAGTTTTTGTCACCTTGCAGAATCATAAATTACTACAGGAGGAGTTTTATGTTTTTAAAATATGTGAATACAATGTTCTTGGGCAAGTGCCTGCTTAGTAATGCAAGAATAACTCAATGTCTCCTTCCTAAAGAACACCAGGGCTTTTAGCTTAGCACCTCTCTGGATGCAATAAACCCACTCAGCTGGTGGTTAAAGGAGGGGTGGATCTGCTTGCTCTGAGTTCCCTTGTCACTGCAGGATGACTGTAATGAGAGCAGCCACACCAGAAAAGAGGCAAAATTTCAACTTACTCACTTTCTCTATCAGATTATTTCAGTGACCTAGAAGTCAGAGCCACATAAACTTTTCTTAGGGCAGTGAGATAGGGACCACAGGCTGTCTTTTCTCTGCAGTCCTCATGCTTTCTTTCTCAAGTATTTAACTAAACTCCAGAAAGGAATACACTACAAACTCTTTGTCATAAGAGCTCATCAGTTTATGCCTATACTTGGAAAATAATTTTTTTAAGTTACTAGAATAACTAAAATAGTTATTTTCCAGACAGATTATACATTCTTTCAGTTCTTTCCATCTCTTTTTTTATACTTTGTGATGCTTTTTATTGGAAAATAGAAAACTTTTGGATTAAAAAGCAAAAGTGTGTTTGTGAGAGGGAGAGAGGTAAGGGATCAGTTGCCTCTTCTGATGTCTATTTAGATAACAGTTACAACTCCACATTAGTGATCAGTAAAACACAAGTGTGAATGTATGTGGCTGAAATCTGAACTTTTAAACAGTCTAAAAGTTGTATATTTTTCAGTTAAAAGAGAAAATGCTTTTCAGATTAATTTTTAGCCATGTTGTCTGACCTTGCTTTATCCTAGTTAGTGACATAAATTTTGGTTCACACCATCTTTCAATTAGCCTACACATTTCACAGAATTTAATATTTTGAGAAAAGGTGCAGTTTGGGTAGAATCTGGGCATATATTTCAGTATTCTTCCAGTGCTATTACTCTGTCTAACAATAAAGAGATAACGTAAGCAAAAAGAAAAGAGAGTGTTTCTGCCTCAGCGAAGACAAGGATGTTCAGAGTGCTAGCCTGGGAATAAGATTCATTTTCATTTTTAGACTTTGCCTTGGTGTAAAGCAATGTAATCTAATTTTTTGATCTTCATTTTTGTACTCCTTTTGTGGAACTGATCTTCCATGTCTCACAGGGCTTTTCCGAAGTTAAATATTTTCTCTATATAATCTCTTTTACAGTATGAGGTGCCATGTGAGTACCTAAGCCTTAATCATAAAGATAATCTTCCTCATTTAGATTGGCATTTTGTCTCATGAATATTCTTGGGCACCCAGAGGGATCAAGTCTCCAAATAGATAAGATCTGCTGAAAAATGTGCAGTTAGTATCTTCCCTGCCTAGGACCTGTGAGCCTAATCAGAGCACTGGGTATACAATGCATGCTTTAAAATTGTCTGCCTCCCACAGAACCCCGGGTAGTCTCTATGCGGAATCACAGAATTGTTTAGCTTGGAAAAGACCTTTGAGACCATCAGGTCCAACTGTCAGCCCAGCACTGCTCAGTCCACCAGTAAACCGTGTCCTGAAGTGCCACATCTACACTTTTACTGTACACATTTAGTCTTTTATCTCCAGGGCTGGTGACTCACCCACTTTCCTGGGCAGTCTGTTCCTGTGCTTGACAACACTTTTGGTTGTCTCAGTCTAAACCTCCCCTGATGCAGCTAGAGAACATTTCCTCTTCTTGTATGGCTTGTTACTGTTCTTTTCAGCCTTATGCAAAGAACATACTGGCATGGAAATTGTGTCTTCTCTGGTGTTTCCTTGTTTGCTTTTGTGACAGCTGCATATTAGCCAGCAGATCTCTCAAGAGCCGCTTATCTGACAGATTTCTTTTTCTGCTGTCTTGTGTTTGTTCTGAGGATGGGAGGATCCAGGAAAATCGCAAGTGTTACAGTCTCTGGCCTCTGTTTGCTTCAATGTGTAATTCCTTGTGGGTTGACCTGCGGTGTGAGTCACAGAATGCTTTCTGAAACAGCTTCTCTTAGATTGCAAGGCTGGGTCACTCCTGTATCCCTGCTGATGTCCAGAATGGCCACAAACATCATCCTGTGGTGGAGAAATTAAGGCAAAATTCTGTCACTTGGAGACTGATAATGGAATTAATAGCCTAGCCTCAAAAAAGAACTGCCAGCAGTCATGCTTACAGGGCAACCAAGGTGACTTTCCTACAGCAGATTTTGGACTATGCTGATGCTGGGAGTCAGAGTGGTCTGGAGGCCCCTGTTCCTTGGTTCTCTTCAGCCAGTGTCCTACTCTGTGTAGTGGCCCTGTCTGCAGTGGGAATTTATTGCCATGTGTGCAGCAGCATTAGAACAAAGAGGATGGAGGCCAGATTTGCAGCCAAGTGGAAGAGCTTTGTTAGGAAAGAAAAAGGAAGTGAGATAAACAGGATTCTCAACCAGCTTCGATGTGAAGAGTATCTATCACCTTGCAAAGGACAGATCTTGCTGAAATGGCTTCATCCTCCACCTCAGAGCAAGTGAAGTGTGCTGAGCTAAGCAGTCCCTTGGGATGAAGATACTGAAGGTGGCACTTCAATAACCATAGTGGGTAGTTGCATTTGTGGGGCTTTGAGTTTAGGCTTGGCCTGGCAAAATACACATCCTAGCAAACCCTCCAGTGTAAACATAATTTTGCCAGCATGGAAGTACGTGGTTAGGTCAGCTGTCCCTATGGTACTTAAGGAGGTGACATAATAGTTCATTTCAGGATGAACTGCTCTCAGTACAGGCCAGCAGCTCTTCTGGTGTGGTGATACAGGCCTTTCACAGTGCCACAGACCACGTGCTGTGCTGGGAAAGGCCCTGTAGTGCACATGTGCGCTCAGTATTGATTTGTTGTTTCTGCTCATCCTCAGGCAAAAAGATTTTCTTCTACTTCCCATGGAAATAGTATCAACCAAAAGAGGCTACATCACTGTTGAAGCTATTTAGTAGCTATATAACTGCCTTACTCCATGGCGTAAAGAATTTATATGTTTGTTTTATATGGTGTATGAGAAAAATTGGACTGTAATTGAATTATTGGTTTTCATTTTCAGTCATGAATAATCAAGCCATTACTGGATTATTGTAGGACTTCCATTCTATCTCTTTAACAGCTGTGTTCATGTTTGTTTTTATGTTGTTGACATATTTACTACACAATTCTGTTCAGAGCAGTGCAAGGGTAAAAGGCCACACTTGGTATCCCTTTTGGGCAGTTTGATTCCTAATAAATCCTGTCATACCTATCTGAGACTGTCAGTTCCATTTCTCTTTGCCAGTCTGGCAAAGAGTTGCAGACTTGGTGACTGATTTTGTGGGGTTTTTTTTTTAATAGTAAAAGGCTTGAGAGCTAAATGTGTAATACATATGTAAGAAATGTTCTTTCCTATAATGAAAGCCACAAGTCCTGCCATCTCCTGGGTAAATTCTAACCCGTGAATGCATCCAGAGTGAGAAGAATCTTCAGTTATCTTGGTTTTCAGGTCTTAGTTATTAATGTATTAGTCACAAGGTCCCTGTAGGTGTGTGTTACTCAGCAGGTTTCTCTTTGTTTGTTTTTGGGGGTTTTTTAAGGTTCGTGTGGTGGGTAGCTATGGCTGGGTGGAGGTTTCTTTCGTGTGAAATGAAGGCGTGTGCTTTCCATATGTTATCTCACATATGTGAATAATTAAATAGTCTCTTTGACGTCTACTGGCTGATAGAAAATTTACCTTGTCTACGTGACTTACTCTAAATGTTACCTACCCAACACTTTCCTTATTCTTATAGGCTTCAATGCATATTATGCAAAACTTTGGTTATAATTGCATTATTGATGACCATTAAAAAATGTTTCTTGGAATAACATACACTTTAGGCTTCTAGTTCTACTGGTTGTGAGAAAAGTAAGCTAAGGTCTGTCTTCCATCTAGAACTGGAGAAGATATTTTGCTTTATCAGTTCAATTCATAATGAATGGTTCCTGGTACTCCTGTTAAATCCTTAACCAAAATTACTAAAATCCAGTCATACTTCACCACCAGTATAGGCATCATAGATATACTGAAATACTTCAGTTTTGGAACATGGCATACTTTTTAAATGTGTTTTTCCTTTCATCATCTCTCTGAGGTCGGAAGTGCTGACAAACGTGAACTTTATTTCCAGATGAGAACTGAGGTACAGTGAGGTTGAGACTTGTTTTTTGGGTTTGCTGAGTTAGTCTGTCCAGCAGAGGAGGGAGCTGAATTTGCCTTTTCTCAAGATCAAGAACAGCATTCTGTCCACCCTGATCTGCAGTGGTTGGTCACTTCCCTCCTCCCAGAGCTCCCAAGTCCCACAGCCCTCGGGAGGTCACAGCCATTTCATTACAAGTTTTCCCTCAGATGACCAAATATTTCCTCCTTTTTGAAAGAAATACCAAAGAAGGGAGTGAGTTATTGCCTCTAGGGCCAACATCGGTAATTTTGCCACATACAAATCACAGAAGCTCGGTTTACTTGGCAGTGCTGAGTTGTCTCCTGCTGTTGCTGGGGTGGGGAAGAGGCAGGGGATGGGCTGTGGATTTATGAATTATTTAAACTCTTGCACCATCTAGTGGTACCTTTTTAAAAAAGCGTCTCAATCATATAAGATAAAAGCAGATAATCTATTTAACTTTCTATTTTAAATCCCAACTGCATGTGTAATTAAAAGCAAGTAGCTGTGTTAAGGTGAATATAAAAGCATCATCTTTCCCCTAAGGAAGCCTGATGTTATATTCCTCCTTAACATGTGTTTACCTATTTCTTGCAGATAACATGGTTTTATCTTCTTAAGCAAAATACTCTTAGTTGCAGAAGAGTTAGCTTTCAGAGAAGAGAAACCAAGAATAGTTTGTGCACAAAACAATATTTCTTCTTAGTTCAAAAGGTCAAATATTCTCTTTCTAAGCATGATTTTTAAGAGAAGCTGTATTGGTATTCTGAAGAGTAAGAATATCCACTGCATAGAAGGAGAAGTGATAGTGGCACTGCATATTTTTTCCATGTAAAACTGCTGATGTGCCTTGCATCTGCTCTGGAGACATTCCAAGGAACAGTCAGCCATGAGGAGTCAATGCATTATCCAGCTCCCGCCACTCAGGGAATCAGCTTAGATATTGTGAGCTTTTTTAAAGAACAAAACAAAACCCACCCTGAATTTCTTGTATTCTTTCTAGATTTTTAGCCTGTAGGCTGCACTAGTTTCACACTTTCAAGCTTTTCTCAGAATGCAGGGGAGTGGAAATATTTTCTTTTAAAATTAATGCTGAGTCTCAGACGTGATTCCAGTAGCAGAGACTCTAAGCAAAGCACTAAAAATAGTGAGAGTCATGATAAAATTGCAAGAGCAGGAAGTGTTGCCTCTGAGAGGAGTGGGGAGGAATCTCAATTTGCATGCATTCATTAACTTGGCGTCTGAAGTTAAGCTGCTTTTTCTAGGGTGCTGCTTCTTTCTTTGCTGTAAGAATTATAAAAAACTTCACAAACCAGCTCCTGGCTGAATGCTCTAAGGTAGTTTATAACCATTACAATAACTTGCAATTTACAATCCATTATCACAGATCTAACATGTAATGCAGGGTATTTATAATGGCTTTGTTTTTTGCAGGTAGACTGAAGCTGTGTGCATGCTTAATTTTTTGAATAAAATGTCATGGGTGCTAATTTCTGGTTAGTGGTAATGATCTGGAGCATATTGGAAAGATATCTGCATGCTGGGCACAATGATCTCACTGAAATTGGTGATTGTGCTGCTTGATCTCCATTGTAATATCCATAGCTTCAAAAGATGCTGTAGTAGTACTTCTGCATAGAGAGTACTGGCTTTGTATCTGGCAAGGAGGTTCTACTTACAGGCAGATAATTATGCTCACGCTCTTTAATTATCATTTAAATATAAAAGCTTTGTAATTGCTGCCAGGTGTAATGCAAATAAAGTGCATTATGTCTCACTTTGAAGGAAGGAGGCCACAAGGCAGCTCATAATTCTACAAATCAGCGTGAAAGGAGATAGGAAAACAAACTTGATGGGCAACTTGGTTTGGGGATTTGTTCCACCCAGGGTCCTTAGACAGACGAAGGACTGAGCCAGCTCCTTTCTTGCTGTGAATTGGAATATTTTGTTATGAGACCTTCTCTCTCAAGTTAACAGGTAGTGTGAATCTAACAAGTGTACCTTAGAAAGGAAATACCCTTGAAAGTGGAAATGGCTTTTCCCTAGGTTATGATACTTGGTACTGAAAGAAAAATGTGTCATCTTCTTTACCATTAGAGCTGGATGTTTAGTTAGTGCAGAAAGAAACTTTTCTGGTTTTAATGAATAGAAACTTCTGCTCCTGAACAAACCCAGAATTTAAATTTTTGAATAGTGATTTGTGTGGTATCTGTAGGAAGAGAGGTAAGTTTTCTCACTACATACATTTGTTGTTAACAAAGAAAGCATATTTACCTCTGTCCAGTGTAATACATGACCTTTCACATTCTGATTTTACTATCACTCTTTAAAGGTGGTTCCCATCAATATTTTGATGGTCTTTTTTAAATTCAGTTTAATTTGTTACAGTTTTCATTTGTACTCTCATTTTGATCAGTAATTCCATACTCCTGTTGACTTGTTTGTGGTTGTACAAAAAATGCTATAATTCGTCTTTAATTTCACTAAGATTTTGACACCGAAATATGAAGAGGCCATTGTTAGTAATGGAATTTTCCTGTTTGCTATATTTTATTCTTTCCTAGACAGTAGTGCAGCAGCATGTTGGTGGTAAGGTTTTCAAGGGACTTTAAGACTTTTCCTGCAGGACCATCCTTGTGTTAGTACACTGAGAAATTCAGAAATAAATAATAATCACAGTCCTTTCCTCCACATACCAGAATTAGTTTGTGGAAATGCTCTTTTATATATTGCTGTACTGATTGGTTATACCTGTTATTAATTATGTGTATTTCAGTGAAATACAAACAAGGTCAAAGTGAAATCTAGGAACCAACCACTTTCTAAATCTCAAAGTAATTCGCAAGTATACTGTCAAAATTATCTTCAGCGTTCTTGAGCAATTATTAACTTACATAAGCAGCTAATGAAATTGTCCATGCTTCCCTTTTCATTGCTCTTGGTACTAATTTGGAATTTGAATGTTTAAATTATTTAGATGTTTAAATTATTTCGTTTAATGTTATTTGAGTGTTTAAACAGATGCAAATCCTGTTGTAGTCTAGAAAAAATTTCCAGCTGTTGTAATTTTGAAGCAGTTCTTGGAAATAAGACAGCGCCTCTCTCCTAACGTGATGTCCAGTTTTAGTAAAGTTCAACTCCTTATACAAGTAATGTCAGGTATCAGATATCTAAACAGTCCTTTTACTTGCAGTTTTTTGGATGAACTGGAATACTCTGCCCATTTCGTTATTTTATTTATTATTTTTAAAAATCTTTATTCCAATGCTTAAATAACATTGACTAAATCCATTAGCTGGCTAGTGGCATCCTTGTTCCTGAAATAACATGACAGTCTATTTTCAATAGATTCCCAGCTATATAAATGATTTGAGGAAGTAACCAAAATTGTACATTCGCTTTCCCACGCATTTCAGGGGAGGTAGCAAGGGAGCTAGGGATGCAAATACTCCTGATATTATTTGAGGATTAATATTATTAATATTAGGAATTCTTACTTAGTTCTTAGGAATCAAATGATCCTAACAGTAAAACTATGTTATTGAGTGCAGGAATGAAGCAAACAGAGATTTAGTATAACCATGGTTTTGCTTCCAGAAGTGCCCAGCATTGCATATAATTTTCTTGTCCTTTGTATCTGCCATTTTCAGAGTTAAATGTGTGCTTCTACTTGTGATGGCAACCCCATAGCAACACCATCTGTTTATTCAAATTGATGTTTCCTTATAAGTGAAACGTGGTAGTTAAATATAGCTTGACAATTACCTGACATTTTCAGAGTTTAAGTGGTTTTTCATTGCAGCATAGTAAAAAAGCAAAACTGGAATTAATTTGGTTGTTAGACACTAACTGTATTGTAAATAATATTTTACAAAACCAAATACCCCAATTTTCTGTGAAGAAATGCTCTTATCTCTCACATTCACCCATTCACCCATGACTTGCTTACTGTGGGTGGCTGTATGATCTAGATCATTGAGTAAGGACTGAGAGTGGGATGTATAAATTCATAAATGTCAAAGTGCCTAGACCAGCTTTGGTTTGCTTTGGAAAACACATACCATACTCTAGTATGTCATGGGCTCGGTTTTACCCTCTCACGTTTATTTGGATGAATGAGAACTGTGTTCATGTTACAGTTGTAGCTTGGCCCATTTGTAGGTGTAAGTTCACAAATGTCAAAGAATATCACTCATCATGAGAGTAAATTTTTAGATCCCACCACCTCTTAAATTATAGCTATGTAGGAGTTGGTTTAGCACTAGTAGTCCTAAAAGCAGTACCATAATTTCTAGGAACTTGGGGTTCGCTTTTTTATTTGGTTTTATTTTTCTCTTTAAGAATACGGTGTATTTCGGAGGCCTGCCTGCACACAGGAGTTCTTATCCCTGTGTTTAAGTATCCAAACCCAATCCAAGTCAGAGGCAGCTGCAGATGCTTAATAGAAATGTGTAATAGAAATATCTGTCCAAGCTGAGTTCCAGTCTCTGCCAAAACACATGGCAAGAGAAACTGGTATAACCTTTAAATGTTAAATGAAAAAACAATGTGGTATGGTCATCATTGAATAAATGACAGAACAGCCTTAATCATAGCCACAAGTGCAGTTATTCTGTTTGAGCAGGAAAGTAAAAATATCACCAATATCAAGCACTTCAGTCTTAGATTTGAATGCCCGTTTTGCTTCTGTTTAATGCACAACTTAAAATGCGAATGTGGCTATTCTTCTCATTTCTACACACTTCAGCATTGTAGGGAAGGAAGCAAGAGGAAAGAGAAAACAGGATAATTCCTTCTTAAACCCTACTACTCTGTGGCAAGCAGAGTGGCATTACTGAGAGTTGTTCCTGTCTCTGTTCCTTTTGTTGAAGCTTTAGAGATACTATAAATTGTTAAAGCCTGCTATCACAACAGCACAAACGCTGCCAGTGACAGCCAGTGGGGGCTTTTCTACTTGTCCTACTTAGTCTGAGGTATAAGGGAAGAGGCAGGGGAGAAGGCTGTAATGAAACTGTAAAACTTCAGTTCATCAGCATGAAAGGAAAGGAGATTAAAATGAAATAAGAGGCATGAGTCATCAAATTGACATGCACCACTGGATTTAGCAGTCACTATTGGTAGGGTTTCTGTAGGAAAACCTGTGGTATTTTTGGCTATTGCTGTCAATAGCTGTCAGAAGGGTTGGACTGAGCAGAATGAGATAAAAAGGAAGACTGTAATACAGAAAGGAAGTTTTAAAAAGCAACATATCTGCTTAATTAATTGCAGCCTACTTATATATTCATTAACTGCTATTATGAGTCAATCTTTCTTTGCTTCAGATTTCCATTCTGAAGGTAGAATATACAGTACAAACCAACTGTTCTCCAGCCACTTCCCAATGGTGTTTTACATTCTGTCACATTTTTATACCTCTCATTTAAATAATAAAGTACAATTTTGAGAAGAAGGTTCCTAAGGGAGAAAGAGGACTGGTGTTTAGGGAGAAAGAAGACTGGTGTTTATACAAGAAGACTCTGCTATAGTTGGGATTCATGCAGTCATAATCTGAGAGTGCTTTTAAATAAGCAACTATCCATTTATTAGCAACATTATTAGAACTAAAATGGTGTGTGTGTGTGAAATAAGACTGGCAAACCTGTAAACTTTTAAGTTGAGAAATGTATTTATTCCTCCCCCAGCACCAATGTTGAAATAATTCACTCTAAAGCTTGTGCTAATTTTTTTTTTTTTTGCAACTTCAATCTACTTTAGAAAAAGGAGAATTGATTAAAAAAAAGTAGAAATTCTATCACGTTTTGCGCCAGATCGAGTTAAAGTTCATACAACACTTTAGTCTGACTTAGAATTTGTAACACAGGCTTTTCCCATGAAATAAGGAAAATACAATTTTGATAACTTGGTTTGGATAAAGTTCTCTCTTCCATCTTCTTTTCTTCAAATACAGTTTTCCTTGCCAGTTGTTTGTTATTCTCTTGCAAAATATGCTTAAGCAGCTAGCATAGTATCCCAGAAAGGTCTGTATAATAGTCACAAGCTACTTACCTTTTAAAATACTTTTCTTCAATACCAGTGGCTTATTTGCTTTGTATTTGCTGCTGTTAGGTTCCCTCACAGTTTTTTCAGCTGAGCCATCCTTGGAGCTGACACAGGACTTTTCTTGCTTGTTACAGAGCAGCATGTGCCTGAAGCCATCTAAACTGACAGAACACTGTTGTTCTTCCTTTCTCTCTCTCTTTCTTTCTTTCTTTCTTTCTCTCTCTCTTTCTTTCTTTCTTTCTCTCTTTCTCTTTCTTTCTCTCTTTCTTTCTCTCTTTCTTCTGCTTCGTGGAAGTCCTTAATCTTCGCAGAGAGCTGTAACTCTGTAAGTCATTCTCAAAGCTCTAGCAGCTGTCCTTGGTGAACATGAAATGTCCTGGATGGTGTTTCTTCAGGGGGCTGAATCTTAGCCCACGTAAAACTGAGAGAGAGCACACGATAAACAGAAGAGTCTGTTCCTCTTTGGTCTTTTCTTATGCAGCAGCAGGTAGAAGTCTTCCCTTTTTGGCCCAGTAGTTTCCTCCCATTGCACAGCCCTACAAAATGGCCTCTGTTCCCTTCAGAAGTGGCCATTTGTTATGGTTCTGGTTCTGGTCAAGGCAGTTCTTACAGTGAGACCCTCCCCAGTTGGAGCTTTGCTTCAGGTCACTTCAGTGAAGTCCTCCTGAATGAATTTCCTCTTCACTGAGCACAGACAGGGCTGGTGGCAGTCAGCACAAACCCAGCACGGCAGCCCGTGGGAGAGGGAGCACCTTGCTCTTGCCTGTTGGGATTGCCACTGGGAAATATCTTTGGCACACTTTGGGCTGAAATACTCCATTTCTGTGAGGTGCCCCACAGTGCACCCCTAGAAGATTTTAGGAAAAAGGAGTTTGAATATTGCTGCTTCAAAAGTTTTGACTAGAGACCTTAAAGAGGGCCTGCAAAGGCAGGATTACTTAATCACTGAATTGAAGATGTAACAAATTTTGTAATTATTCAGTAAGTGACAGTAAATCTCTGAACTCCTAGACTGAGACTGTGATCAGACTGCAGGTCTGGTAAAGTTGGGTTGGAGTTGTAGTGGTGAAGAGCCAGGGAAAGAACTTGGCAGTGCCAAATTCAGGTAATTGCAAAGACCCAACCAACAAAGGGTTCTCAGGTCAAGAGATCCGAGTGGTCCCCACTCCAAGGGCAAAAAAAGCAACATAAACAGCAGAAAACTCTGTCTTCTAGGAAGAGTAGAGAGCTCTGCTATTGCTGATGAGGTAAGTGGAAATAAAAGCAATTTACTGTCTAGAAATTTGTCATTTGTTTGTGTTAATATCTCAGTAAAGAGGCTGAAGAGACCATGAAGTGCTACTTGTCCAAAGCAGAGCTGCCCATATACATATGAAGGCTGTATTTTCTTTTTATTTTCATTTTAATTTGCAGCTAAGAAATGAAAACAGAAAAGGGATCGGGGGAAGTCTGACATATTTAAAATGAGTTCCAGGCAGTTCAATTCCTTTGGCTTCAGCTGAATATGTATTTTTTCTAGAATGTTTAAAAGGGGTTTTGTGCTATTGTATATCTTTCCTCTTGGTGATACTTACAACAAAATTTACCTTAAAGCATTTGCTTTGAAATCTGATCTGAATTGCCTGGTATTGGCAGAGTTCTGTCTCTCTAATGGTTATTTATATGGGTCTAATTATCTCCTTTAAAACTCAAACCTCATTTTGGTGAGGTAGCTTTACAATTTCTCCTATTTTTCTTCAGTTTAAGCACCAAGAGATGGCCACCCTTGCTGATACCAAGGAATAGGATAAATGTGTTACATTGAATTTTTAAGGCCACTGAGTCCTGTGGATATTTATTGAAATTGTTCTTTTTGCACCTGGACTTTGGCTTCCGTACAGTTCTCGCAAAATTAGTGCCTTTGGTTTAACAGTAGGTTTATTGTGTGCTGTATATACATATGTAGATGAATGAAGTTTCTTTTCTATTTCTGCTTTCACCACAGCAAAAAGAAGGAAATTTCAGGTTGTTAAAGCCTAATGCTCACCTCAGTATGATCTGTAGGGGTTTTTTGCACACAGTGCAAAGGTAGGTCTGCTGAAGTAACTGTTTGTCTTTCCACAATTTGAATATCTCACTAGCAAGTTACGTCTAAAAATATAAAAATACCATAAATTGCTGGAATTATTTCATTATTAGGATCTGGTTCAGATTGGAATAGTGATGAAAGGAACTATTATCTAAATTTTACTCCTTCATGATTTACTGCTGAGAACAAACTCCCTGTAGGGATATTGCACTGCTTCTTGTTTATGGGCATGAGATACACAGCAAATGGAAGTGGCCCATAGGAAGCTCACAGGGGATCTGCTAGAGATAATTAGTGCATCTGGTTTCTCTTCCCAAATTCATCTGTGGTACTAAACTAGCAGATGATTCTGTTTTGCTTGATAATTGTGAGCAAGGTTATTTGACTAATGAAAAGTTCATTCCTCTTTAAGACAGGTAAATTCATGTTACACTGAGAAATGTGATGTGGATAGTAGGAAACAGATTTCTGTGAAATACTGTTGCTTCCTAATGCTTTGCCCTGAATGAAGGCTTACAAAATGTGTGAGTTGCAGTTACGAGTGATGACCCCTGTGAGTGCAGAGGGAGGTTTTTGAGAAACAGTGCAGCTGGGAGGCTTAATTTTTTTGAGATGATGAGCTGTAATAGGTGAATGTTGTTTCACTGACTCTTAAAAAGTTTCATTTAATGAGTCAGAATTAATTCCATGCAAATCTGATTTCTCCCTTGCTCTTTTTCTAACTGTCAGAGAGGAGGAGGAGGAACATTTTATAAAACACTTTTTGCTTTAAGAGTAGAATTTCAGATGGCTTATATAATATCTATGAAAACTGAGAGTGAAATGTACTATTTTGACCTTCACAATCATCTGATAAGTGTTTTACAGCCATTTCAATTTTGTCTTCTTAGTATCATTAAATTCTAGAGAACTAAGTCTAGTCAATTAAGATTTACCCACTACTTTAACTAAATTTAAAATGTGGTTTTGAGAAAGCTTTTGATGCTTAATACTGAATGCATTTTCAGAATAGAGAAAGCTTGTAGCTCTATTTCCCATCCCAAAGAATGTTTTCCTTAAGCCTCTCTTTCTTGAGAATACATTCCCATGGATACCTGTCTTAAAACTACTCTTCCTTTTGTAAATAGTATCTGGGTTTGATTCTATCTTGATCGTGGCATTCCTGAAAGTGAGTGTCAGTTTATATAATCACAGAATATGCTGAGTTGGAAGGGACCCACAAGGATCATCAAGTGCAGCTCCTGGCCCTGCACAGGGCACCCCAACAATCCCACCCTGTGCCTGAGAGTGTTGGACTCTGTCAGGCTGTGCTGTGACCTCTGCCCTGGGGAGCCTGTTCAGTGCCCAAACACCCTCTGGGGGAAGAATCTTTCACTAACATCCAACCTAAACCTCCCCAGCACAACTTCACTAACATCCAACCTAAACCTCCCATGACACAGCTTCACTAACATCCAACCTAAACCTCCCCTGACACAACTTCACTAACATCCAACCTAAACCTCCCCTGACNAACCTCCCCTGACACAACTTCACTAACATCTAACCTAAAGCTCCCCTGACACAACTTCACTAACATCCAACCTAAACCTCCCTGACACAGCTTCAGGCCGTTCCCTCAGGCCGTGTCACGGTCCCCCAGAGCAGAGATCAGGGCCTGCCCCGCCGGTTCCCCTCACGAGGAAGTTGGAGCTGCAGTGAGGGCTCCCCTCAGTCTCCTCCAGGCCGAACAGGCCGAGGGCCCTCAGCCGCTCCTCACATCGCCCCTTCAGACCTTTCACCATCTTCATAGCCTGCTTTGGACACTCCTGAAAAGCTTAAGGTCTTTCTTACACTGTGGCACCCAAAACCGCTCACAGGACTCGAGGTGAGGCCGCACAAGTCAGAGCACACAGTTATCACAGGGGAATATCTTGGTTTGGGAAGGAAGGGAGCAGTATATAAGCCCTTTCCCCACACGTGAATTACCTTATCAACTTCATTGGAATTACTACCAATGAAAATTTCTAATTTCATGATTTTGTGCAAGAAATAAAAAGTCTGGGTGTAAGCACATGCTTTAGTTGCCTGGTAATTTTACTATAAAATTACGGTATGTTATGGTAATTTTAACATTAGGCTTTGATCAGCAAGCTGGACTAGCTACCTTCCTTCCAACCTAGATTTTTTTGTGACTTCCAGAACATTATTTGTGAGCTGATGTGAGTAAAAGGGACTAAGGATGACTAAAGCAGTTATTTATATTTATGTCCAGTTAGGTTTTAATTTTAGTGTGATTTTAAAAATTTTTTTTTTTTAGAGGTAGGAGAATGGAGAATCAATACAAGTCAACTCTAGGGAGTGTTTGAGTAGGAAGGGTTAAGGACTATCATTTTAACAGAGATGGCTCACCCAAGCCAAATAACTTTCTCTTATTTAGGGGAATAGCTATTCTAAATCTGTTAAATTATTATATTAATGGTATTTTCATTGCTACTTCTATAAATATCAAAATATAGACAAAATGGATCAAATTTTTTTTTTTTAATGTTCTGGTGTTCTTAACCTTAGTAACCTTAAGAGATTTCTGTTACAATTATGAGTAGTTTGCACTTAACTGTCAGCATCAAAGCAATGAAATATGGAAGGTTCCTGTCCCGTGTATGAAACAGAGTGCTTGCATGCCTTCTCTAGAAGATTATGTTCATGCTTTCTTTTTTCCTCTGAGGTGCAACAGAGCAAGAGACAGCCTTTATGACACTTACTGGATAGGTTTAATTAGGCCGTTTGAGGCACTTTGGATCAAAGTAAGGAAAGAACCTGTAACTGCAGGTCAAATTTCTCAGTCCCAAAGGCCACTGGAACACTTTCTGTAGACAACTGTGAGAATTAGGGAATATTATAATTTTAAAGGCTATTTTTTTTTCCTTACAAGAAAGGCTTAATCTTTTTGCTGAGTGCAGGGAAAGAAAGAATGCTCGTTCAGAAAATAAAAGTCTTGTTGAAGGTAGTGGTATGTCTAATGGGCTGATTTCAGTCTTCCTGCAGGGTTCCCACTTGGTATGTAAGACACACTGTGGTTTAAAACCAGTTATAAGCTCCACTGGTTTATGTTTCTTCGTTTAAAAGCAAGGTGAGAGTGCCTTCGACTCACTACTAGAATAATGTGTAAAGTGTGTTTGGTTGTTTATCCTGTGCCATGTGCTTTCTGCTCCTCAGACTGTGAGCAATGTGCTGGTAAATCTCAGAGGAGTAACAGTAGCAGTCTCAGAAACAGAAAAGCCAAAATCGGGAAAGGCAAACTCTACAGCAAGCTGATTTCATACTCTTCTGTTGTATGTTAACTGTAGCAGAAAAACGATCTCTGGAAATAATTGTGTCCCTGTGGACAGCTACAACCTACACCTCCAGAGCCATGGACACCACAGTGATACACTTGCACCACGTGCAGGGGCAAACCGGCGTATGTGTAATGTGAAATGTTTAATGTTTCTTGATAGTAATTCCTCTTTACTTAAAATTAGTGAAAATGAGTGTCATCATATTTTATAGTGGACTACAGAAAATAATAGAGTGAGCAACAAAAATTACTTTTGGCTCATTTCCAGGATAGTCTGGAGGTAATGCAGACAATCACGCTGCATGAAATAGAGCACGATGTCCACCACAGATGTTGACAGAGCAAATTGGTTGTCTTGTTTTGTTTTGGCTTATAGAGTTTAGTATGGGGAGAAAAAAAGGCTTGTGCTACCCAAGATCATTTTGAGGATATTCAACTGTAGAATCCAGGCTCATGGAGAACAGCTGTGCATTGCTGTGTATGTGTGTCAGAAAGTAACATCCTTGCATGACAATGGAGGGGAAAAAACCCCAAACAAAAACACAAAACAGACTCTGCTGTCACTCTGCTATCTTTGTTCTACCTGTGTGTATACATATTTTGGTTTAATTATAAAATTTTCAGGCTTGTCAGTGCAAGTTTTGGCTGCAGTTATGTGAATGATTTCTAGTTGATGGCAAAAATGTATTTGCTCAAATAAACTTTTATTTTAAATGGAGTCAGTCTTAACAGATGTTGGCAGACTGAAATCACCAAAAAGAATGCATGTCCAGTTACTTTCTGTGGAAGTGTCATCTATTAGAGCATCGTAAATCAGGAGGTCTCAGAGAATACCCTCTTGAATTACGCAAGAAGCATTTTCATGGAAATCTGTAGAGGGGCAAAGTGTGTTTTTCTGTAATAAATAAAGCTCCCTGAATTTTATATTTACAAGAATCCTATTCATTTGAGAACTTAATCTTGTGTTGTACAAGGCTTTTGCTGTTGACTTCCCCACAGTCAGTATCAGCCCTATCCATGTGCCTCTTGCACTTAGTCACACATCCAATCCATTTATGTCTCTAAGGTCCCACCTTGTGTCTGAGGGCAATCCATCTTGAATGCCATCTTTTACAAAATTAATTTTTCATTATGTCTCTTTTTATTTGTTTTCTCCCTGTGTGTTACTTGCTTCTCTCCCATCAGCAGAGAGATGAGTTTTGGTTTTGGCAGGAATGTTTTTAGTGGCTGCTGTGGGAAGATCACATGTAGTCTTTCAGCTTAAGCTGAACTGCAGCAGGAGAGAAACTTGGATATGTAACTATCCTTCTGCCTTTTCCTTTCCTTCTGATTCTCAAACACTCTGAATGCATCCTGAGTTTCTCCCAGAAATATGAACAGTGACATGTGAAGACTTGGTACTCTTGTCCAGATTTTCATTCTGCTTGAGCACCCTGACTGGAGCTGGAGCCTGGGCTGTGGCACGTTTGGGAGTATCTCACATATCAAATGTGCACGTGCAAGAAAAGCCTCTGGCTCTGAGAGCAGTGTCTCCAGGAAGCATCCAGCCTCCTGAACGTGTGCTTGGCAAAGTTCTGCACATTGCAAACCCTGAAACTGCTGCATGTGAGCTTCTCCTCCTGTCATTAAAGCCTGGACTGACGTGTGGTGTCCACCCATCTGCCCAGGGATTCCTCCTGTCATTAAATCCTGGGCTGACGTGTGGCATCCACCCATCTGCCCAGGGAGTGCTTGTTTGCTCGGTAGTGTCACAAAATTACTGTGATGAGTCATAGCTGAGTGTCCTGAGGTAAACTCCAGCCACACAGTGTGCTCTGTGCTCCCTTCAACTTGAAAAACCCACAACTCAAAATCAGCACAAATGGGGTAACTGTTGAAAATTCATTTCTTCAGAGGCTTCAGAGGATAAAATCTTATCTCAGATTCACAGACCCTCTCTTAGTTAAGAATGTCTGCATTATGTGTAAGAGCAAACTAGATGAGTTCTATGCTGTTACCATTAAACATTCTATCAGCAAACCTCTGATGGGACCTAACTCAGCTCTTTTCCTGGAGAGAAGGGGGAAAAAAGCAACTATTTAATTAGGTCTTTAGTACTCTCAGCCAAAGCTGGAGTTTCCTTCCTGAGATTTTTTTTTTTGTAGGTAACAATTCCAGTAAATTCTGTTGGTAGAAGCTGCCCACTTTTCATAGTCTATACATGTGGGCTGGGTTCTGCTGGATTTGGTAGCACTGGGCAGTGTGGGAAACTGGCCTGACATAGGGGATGGGGCCAATGCTGTAGAATCTTTAGCTCAAATGTATTCTGGTGTTGCTTTTAGTCAGCATATGGCCTGTTCCTGCTTGAGGAGAAGGGAGTAAGAACTGAGAAATATAAGAGCAGCAATAAAGAGTCAGGATTTTCCCTCTTACTGTCCAGTTTCTGAACTTCACCAGAGAACTGGATAGATGAGTAATTTTCAGCCTGGAGTAAACCCCACAGTAATGACTGGCCTTAGAAAGCATGATGCCCATCTGTGTTTTGAGATGCACATCAGGGTTTTTTAAGAAACAGGTTTGTCTCCTTTGATATAAAGAACTTCCTGCTTGCTGTTTCTGTCCGTACAACCTTCCTTTCCTCTCCAGGGACGAGTAATAGCCCTGTGCTGAGCCAAAGGGTAAACAAAGACTTGTAATCAAGGAGGTGTTAGCAACTAAGTACTGGTCTATTAACTGCCTGTTAGTACTAAGTCATTTGTTTGTAATTTTTTATTTTTCTTTTAAATGTCTGGGAGGAGCAGGGGAGTGATGATTTTTATTTTCTGTTCTATACTGGGGAAAGAACTGAGCAGGAACATAAAGGCTGATTTAGGGACTGGTTACACTTGAAGAGTGGTTTGACAACATCTCTTACCTGAATAATACTCTTTTCTGTGGTTTTGAGTTGTTACTTTGATTGCCGTTTGAGGGGTAAAGCAAGAAACATTCATTTATGAGCTGGTCGTGAAATGTGTAGTACTCTGCCCTGGTTCTGGACCTTGAGCTAACAGTTGCAAAACTAGCTCTGTGTAAACCTAATTTTGCACTTCTTAGGTTACCAGCGTTTCTTCTCTAACTGATGGGAAGAAGAGCAAACCTGCTGTTGCAGTAGATGAATTTCTGATTGGGATGGTCTGTAATTAACTTGTTTGTTTCTCTGTGGGTATGGAAAATTTTCCACTGTATTTAAAATACTGCTTTTTTATATCCTCTTGTTTTTATAGTTCCTGTAAAAATCATTACTGTTCATGTGACATGGGAGTGAGATATTTCATTGCTGTTGAGTGCATATACATTAGGAATTGTCAGTCATGAGCGCTGTCACAAACCTGCATGGGACAGGTTTCTGTGCTGTTCCTCAGCTGTTCCTTAGGAGGCTCTTTCAGAAATCCCATCCTCTTCCATGCTCCACTGGCCCACATGCATCACACAGAGCGTGCTCGGGTTCTGCTCTGCCATGGCCCTGCAGTGCTCCCAACAGTCACGGTCTCCTCCTCTGTGTGCATGTGCATGTGGATGAGATATGTGACAGATGCTCCAGGAAGGAATAGGCATTTCCATGTCTTCTGGCTTTCTGTCCTGCACACTTCTTAATCTCATGACCTTGTTTTAAGTCTTTGCTGCAGAATCTGGTGATGAGACATCCCTGCAGGTAATGTTCTTTCATTTTCAGTTGTATTCATCAGGAAGGGTGACCCTGGGTAGCCTTGACACAGGTGTGTACTGTGCCATTGTGCCATTACTCAAATGAGAGGTGTTCTGTGTTTTTTCATTTGATGCTTCCTCAGTCAGTCCTTTTTTCCTCCTGCAGAGTTAAAAAAGCACTCTGTATTTTGCTGCTGGTGGAAGTGTAGTCCTTTAAATTTAAGTCTTTGCAACAGCAGCTGCAACAGCAGTCTGGCCTTCTTTAATACTCAATGGAGAGTGCTAGGGTTAGGTTTGGGAGTCCTCTAAAGGCTCTGTGACTATATAATGTGACTGTATAATTTGGGCTCCTGTATTAGATAGCACTAATGGTCTCTGAAGAGATTAAGTTGTGCATGTGGTTAGCCATGTATCCATCCATGGCAGAAACCTGAATGACGTCCACATAGCCTTGTTCCCAGACCTGTCCATACTCTGAAGCAGAGGATTCCTAGGGAATGATATTGCTCCCTGTAGCCCCTTGTTTCCAAAGGCAGGCTTTCAGTCCTCTTCTGTGCCATGCCTTCATTTAATAGCAGTGTGTTCTCTCATGTTCTTCAATGAATCAGTGTTGAAAACTTCTATTCCATCCATCTAGCATGAGAAATCAGATAATCTTTTCACAACAATGTTCACATAATGGGCCAGCTTTCCTCTCAATGTGTTTGGTAACCCCGTTAATGTTAGTAGGAGCTACATGTGCATACAGGGAATAATGGTCTCCAACATCCCTATGACAACTGCTAATTCAGTGTGACCAATATATAATTTCTACTTTAAGCCTGAAGCAGTCTTTGGACCATTCAGTGGGTCTTACAGCCATGCTTAGAATGGCTTTTTTGCAAATTCAAATAATGATGTAGAAGTTTTAGCATTATTGTGTTTAGTTGGTTAGGAATTTTTAAAAAAACCTAAGGTAGTAATAAACTGTTGAGATTTATGTTCCATTTCCTACAATTGAATATGTAAACCGAGTACATTAACCTTAACTAAAGCAACTTAATACAGATTAAAATTTCTAGCTTTTGTGACTTAGATGCTGATGGAGACCTTTGAAGATTTCATAGTAGTGAAAACCTGTCTGCTCAAAGTTGTATCACAGATAAGGCAACATGTTTTATTAGGCACTTAACTTTGGTGTGCTGGTGCAATGGGAGTAGCAAACTTTTTCCTGGCAGGAATAACCATAAGTATTTTAACAGTTCAAAGAGTTTTTCTTTATTGGGGCAATAAAATGACTTCTCTTATGAGCCAAGAGATGAAAATATTCCTTAGTAATGTTCTTCCTATGTACATTTTGGTGAGAATTGGGTACCTAATGTCATTAGGCAATATTGAGAATAGCAGAGTTACCTGCTTGTCCAGGCTTTGTTTTGATCTCTTGGTCTCAGATGTGTTGAGAATTTGAGTTCCAGGGAGAGTTAAGGTGTTGAAAGAGAAGGGGAAGTATTGTAATTTCAGTCACTAGGGTTCATTTTAATAACATGTTCCCTTGGATTTTTCCCCTGAGGATAATAACAGAAGCCCACCACTGTTGTCTTATTAACTGTACAACTTGTAGTGTCTCTTCACCTAGAAGTCTTTTCAGTCCTTACATCTTTCTGAGACTCTTCAGCTTCTGTAGAAAGTATTCTCATAGAATTCTCATAGAAAGTGTTCTCAGGCTGAACACAATAATCCAGAAGAAAATTTACCTTTCAGTAGTAAAATATTTGACATTGCCACTACCTTTAAAAGATAGTGTTTTCTTTGCTCTTTCCAATGCTCCTGCAAGCTGAGCAGAATGTATCTCCCACTTTTAGTTCTTAGGACTTTGTAAAAGCTTTTAGTTATTAAAAGTTGTGGTTTGTTTCTTTTCAAATCAATTCTCACAAATCTGCTAATTGGTTCTATGATTTTTGGAACAGTATTGCTGTGTCTTTGCTTAAATGTGAGAAATATTTTAGGAGCTTGCAATTCAGCAGGAGTCAGGAATGCACAGGGATGTTCTTTGACTACTGTTGGTTTATCTGGTAAATGAACTGCTCCCGTGTTTCACAGTAATATGATAATGCAAGGGTAATGCTCTATTAAAGCTGAGATGATCCACATTACTGGATTATTGTCCATATCCAGAACTGACTGTTCCAAGTGCTCTGCCATAGCACATAGGCAGCTATCTTCTTCCACAAGTCCAAAATTTTGTACGGAAAGACATCTCTGTTCATGGAGATCCAGTGGATTAGGAAGTTTACTCTTCACTCCTGAAATACCAGCCAAAAATGTGGTCATTCCACAAAGCAACATGTTCCCTGATTATTTGTAAATAAGGAATGCTTAATGTGTTCCTTATGCATGTAGTGCTGACATTTTAGCCACTCAACTTGATTTAAAAATAAGAAATAAAAAAAAATTAAATTGGAATGTCTTGTCACCTTTGTCTGTGACAAAAACAACTTCGAGATCCACTTTGCTCTTCAGTCAACTGCAAAGGCATTGCAGACTTGCTTCAAGTTTCAGTGCAGAAGTGTCATGCCATGATGATTCTGTTCTGTACCAGGTTTCACTGCAGAATTAACTCCAAAACATCTGTAGAACAAATCTTCTTGCATGCTGCATAAAAAATGTGTTGCTCATTGCGTGGGTGGCATCTGTCAGTCTGCTTGTGAGTGTCAGGAACCATATTGTATTATTTTTAAAGTCTCTGAAGGCTGATAACAATCTGTCTGTAACTGTAAAATAGTAATCTGATGTAATGACGGGACAAATAAACTTCCCAGATGACCTGACAAAAAAATGTGTTCTTGTTGAGTAGATATTTACAGAGTCAACAAGTCATAAAAGCAATTGGCTGGCAAGAAATGCTGCTGATTTCAGTGACACTTATTAAGAGCTTTAAAAATAAAATTAACTAGGAAACAACCTCATCTCAGTCCCAGTCTCACAGGTCAGGAGGAAGAAGAGGTAGCCAGTCTGATTTCTTGTGCTGCCCCTATTCTATTATGGCCTGCAGTGTATGTGCTTTAAACAGTGCAGGACTGAGTAGCAAAAATTCTGATGATTTGATTTCTATAAATGTAAGGAGGGGAAGCAGCAACGCATAGTAACCCTAATTTTAAGTACTTCTAGCTACGACTACTCAGAACCAGTTAAAAAATAGTTATAGCTCTCCTTTCTAGTTCAAATTAAATATTTTGAAGTATTCATAACTTATGTCCTTCTTGCCTTTTCTACTGACCTCCTTGTGTCTGTGGTTTAAGCTTTAATTTACATCTACGGTTAAAGAAGATTTTTTTTAAGCCTTCAAGGAAATAGTTTTCTGTGGATATTGCATGTTAAAATAGAATAATATTTCTTATTAAGAGGTATTTTAGTAGAAACTCTTCCAGGTGCTATAGAGCTAATGTCAAAGTATCACTAAGAGCTATTTCTCATGTAGCAATCATAAAAGATGACTAGAGGAGATTTTCTTCTTGGGGATAGCTGATTGTGTCTTCAATTTATTAGACAAAGATAGAATTTCTGAAAAAATTTCTGTTGGACTCAGCATAAATATCTCTTTATCTTAGTATGCAAGATGCAACTGTTGTCTGTCCATTTGTATCTATTCTCTAATGATCTTGCAGATGGGTATTAGCAGAAATAAGAGCACTGTATGTTGTGCTTACCATTTATATTCAGTATCAGTTGCAATGGAAAGGGATCCAATTTACATTTCTGTTGTATGTAGTTTAAATTGTGGTATGTGGCTTGTCTTTAACAGCTTTGCCCCAGTTTCCATGTTTTCTGAAGGGGAGATTAAAGTGGATGCTTCATTATGTTAAAAACAAAAGACACAGAATAGAAATAAAGTTGTTTTATAAAGGTGAAATAGCTTACAGACCAATAAAGCCTGATTAGATACCTTATTCCACAATTTTTTGGTCTTATATATATGAATTTACATCTTTTTTGTTAGCTTCAGGATGTCTGTGGTCCTCTAAAGAACTTCCTGCATTCAGTGAGGTGTAGAAATGTGGAGAGGCTAAAGGAAAAAGTATGATGGATGAAGAAAACATCAAAGTATGTCAAGGAGATACAGAGAAAATGCTGTGCAGGAAAACTCATTCCCCAAGCTGAGGATTCAGCAGATTTTCATTTAAGCTCATTTTATCCACTAAATGTTATGAATTCTGTGTTTTTATAATTTTCTACAAAATAGCTCTTTCCCATGAAAATTTTGGGCTCTTTGGACTGGATTTATGTCATCAGACATGAGGGTGGTGAGGTCCTGGCACAGGTTACCCAGGGGATCTGTGGCTGCCCCATCCCTGGGAGTGTCCAAGGCCAGGTTGGATGGGGCTTGGAGCAACCGGGGATAGTGGAAGGTGTCCCTGCCTGTTGGCAGGGGGTTGAAACTAGCTGACCTTTAAAGTCCCTTCCAACCAAACTGTTCTGTGATTCTGTGATACCTGATCATTTTCCCCATGACAGGAACCTCTCTACTTCTAAAGACGTGTTATCATGGCAGTCACCCAACCCCCAGGACTAATGAACAGAGTCGAACAGCAATTGTGACAATAGTTCTTTCATTTCATCCCTCTGTGTCTGTGTATGGTCACAGAAAAGATACAATAGATTTTGCAGGGAGTGTCAGTCATATGCATGCTTCCTTTCTCTTTCAGCCTGGAAATTTAAGATCTCTGAATGACTCAGTGATCTCTGGATTCCTGATCTTTGTGGACTACTGCACGCCTGCTTTCTAATTGAAAGAGGGGGAAGATGTTCAGATGAGACATTGCAGTATTTGTTGCATCTCTTTGGACTAGAGAATTTTGTTTCTTGAATCTGTTCACAGTGCTGTTTTTGGAGATACTACCACTTCCATGGAGGCAGAACATAATAGCCCCAAAGTATGCAAATACTTCACCTAAATCCAGCATTTCTGCATTTTCCCACTTCATCTGGGACTTTGTTAGAAACATGTTTGTTTTCCTATAATGGTGGCATAAAAGAAAGTTTTGCTAGTAGGAAAAGATGAAGAACGAGGAACTTTCAGGCCTCAAAAGATAGCCTCTTCCTGAATGTAGGTGGCCACCCTTTCTTTTGGTAAGCCCCTCAGACTTGCTGGCATCGCTGGCTTTGCCTGACAGACAGACAACTGGCCACTTCCTTTGCAGCGACCATCTAAACGAGTCCCCAGCTCTGTCACCACTTGGCTAGCTAGAGCCTTTGGATCACACTCTGTTTGAATCTCTGGCATGATATCGCTTTTCTGACTACTTTCAGAGTATCTTCAGGCCTGAGAGCTCTAGAGCAGCCACCCGAGGGTCACATATTCACTAATTAACTTCCTTTGCAAGGCAAATGGACTACAGCTTTCAGCCAAACTCTGCTAAATTGTTCTTTCTTTTGCAGACAGAACTCTCACCGGCTGGGAATCACCTGTAGGACAATCTGTACAGACAATCACATCAAGGAAAAGAAAAAAGTATGTCTTTCTGTAATTATGGTTCTTTTTTGAGTGTGTTATCCATACATTTCACCATTTATTTTTCTTTGCCACTTTTAAAGAATGCTGGACTTTGCACTGGTGAAGAAACCAAGGAACTGTTCTGCTCATGGATTTTTTTTTGGTTTTGGGGTGAAGGAATCTTCAATCATGAGCATAAAGAATTTCTCTAAGGAGAATAGAGAATGTGACTGGCAAACAATGAGAGTTCATTTTTTGCAGGCCCAAAACAGTATTGGACAAAACTGTTTTGTTTTTTGCCCGTCATGGTTTGCCAAAAGCTTATAGCTCAGTGCATTTACAGCAAAAGGTTATATGTGCAACTGTTGGGAACTTTAAAAATTTTTTTTCTGTCCTCCACATTAGCCCCAAAAGGAAATATTTTTCAAAGGTAAGATTAGATTTTTTGAAAGGAAATATTTTTCAAAGGTAAAATTAGATTTTTTAGGGGGGTTTCAACAATATTCTAAACTGATGTTGGGGTTCTATCAGAGAACTAGATCAAGTTTTTTTTTGTAACCATCAACCATCACTTGCTTATGATATGAAAATGTGTATTTGCAGAACTGTCCTCATGCGTTACCAAATGTACCTCTCTGGGTGTGTTGGTGCAAAATGTATTATATTGTTTACAGCTGGTGTTTCCTTAAGGATTTAGGGTTGCTGTATCTGTCACTGATTGCACATCATCTGTAGTAGTGTGATTTCAGGTGAGAACTCCTAGTGTTTCTAGATAAAAGGAGGCCTTTATTGAACAGGGACAGGTACACCTGTGGTGTTTTTTTCCTTCTATCTCACGTATATTGCCTTGTTCTTAGTCTTGCACGTTTCTGGTTTTGTCAAAGTAAGTGGAAAAAGGGGATGCTTAGTTCTAGAAGCATATTGCTTAATCCATTTCCTTTTCAGCTCTAATGTTATTGGAAGACTAGCAGTGAAAGACTGCTTTGGTGTGGGGGAGGTAGATTTAACCGAGCGAGATAGAACGCACCTGTGTGCACACTGGAATAGCTGGAACCAGGTTAGTTGAGAAGTTACTGTAGGCTGAAGCAGACTTTCATGTCGAAATAGAAGGCACATCGAAAGCAGTAACTTATTATAACATACCCCACTTTGCAGCGGGCAGAGCGAGGATGGAAGCGGAAAGGAAGCAGCGCTTCCCATCTGCCCCTGCCGCGGGACATCGCGGGGCGGAGGAGCGCTCGTGGTGCAGGGGCGGCCGGGGGCCGTTCCCGGCCGTGCTTCGCAGCCGGTATCGTCCGGGAGCGCCGAGGGAGGGAGGGAGG
>VZRO01007719.1:121769-296292 GCA_013397915.1 Daphoenositta chrysoptera | reverse complement strand
GCGGGGATGCGGGCACGGCTGCCGGCTCTGCCCCCGCCCCGTCTCCCCCGGCTCATTGATGAGCTCCGGGAAGGGCTTCTGCATTGCAGACTCGCTTCGCTCCTGCATTCGCGGCTTCAGCCTGTACAAGGAGCCTGTTCCCTGGCCGGGTGGTTCGGTGCTGCTTGGGCAAGAGGCTGATTTGGGCAGGTGGTATGTCCTTCTGTGTTTCTTGGACCATGTCAGGACATTTGGGGGGATTGACCTCATTCGATAACTATTAGATGTACATATGATATTTGTTCTTCTGAAAGAGCTACGAAAGGGTATTTGCCTGGAATTGCGGTAATAACACTCATTAGGAGTTCACAGGGTGTAATATAGTGCAGTGAGATATTATGTGCATATAAAACATAATGCAGTGAGGCACACGACCTTACATAATCTAAATTTAAAAAGCTGACTACCCCTACGCTTACCCTGGAGGTTGTAGGAATATGTCTGTTCTAAGCGCTTTCTGGAGTCTCGTTCGCTACCTATCTGACATAAGGATGCAGTGTGCCCTGTGAGCCAGAGCTGAAAATAAAAGAATAAATTGTTGGCTACTTCTGCAGTAGTTCAGTCACAGTAAGTTCCTCGTTGCTGGTCAGTGTCTCACACACACAGTGATATTCATGGCTACATGGGCATACACAGCTGCCACAGCCAGAGGGAATGGTCTCTCCTGTTGTCCCTTGGATGTGCCTTTAAATTGACCAGCTAAAACACTGTCATATTTTAATAAACTCTTGAGGCTTCTCTCCCGTGGCCTGAATAGTGCTGCATTTTCTAGCATATGGATATGAATTTAATGTAAACAGAAAGAAACCTTTCACACTTTTCATTTGACCTTCACCATCTCAGACAAATACTCAAAACTGATGATCAGGGAAAGTATTTTGGAAAGGCCTGGTTTAAAATATGTTGCTGGATGCAACATATGCAACTCAAACCATATCTGGGATGACACACAGTCAGTGTTCTGAGGCCTATATCAAAGGAAACTAATGTCTGATAAATTTGGCCCACATTTTATTTTAACTCAGTCCTTACAGATGACATTGACTTTAATAAAGGTTGCTATGGCACAGATTTAAAGCAAATTATATTAAGCTTCTGCAATAGAAACTGCTGTTGGTAGGAAAAGTGTTGTTTTGTTATTTACAATCTGTTATTAAAATATGAGTGTGTTAGCTGTTGAGGCTGAATCTGGCTCTGTTTTGTGCTGTTGGTGTGAATTGACTAAATGGTCTCCTTTCTATGGATGGAGGCCAGCTTTTTCCCTGGTATGACTGTGCTGCTCACACATGGACAAACTAGACTTTTCCCATTTGAATCTGGAATATAGATGAATATCAGTGCCTACCAGCCTCTGGAACACTTTCTATTACAGGGCTGTGTGCTTTGGGTGAAGCTGTAACACTGGTGTGGAGTACAGAACCTCTGTGGGCTGTGCGTGCCCCCACAGCAGCAATCCTGGTATGACATGGGGTAGCAATGGCACCTTGGTGAATCTGGTTCTTTTGTGATACTACGTTTTCATGTCTGTAGTTTTTACAAGAAACTCAGTCATCTTCAGGACGGCTTAATTCAGGTATAATATCACAACTGGTAAGGGTATGAGGCTGGGTGGGGATCATGTCTGATAGAGTCATATTTTTCTGTATGTATAGTGCAAAAGTAACTGATTGTTTGCTTAATCATAATGTATCTGTTTTTGGAAGAGGTTGGTTTGTTGGTTTGGGGGTTTTTTGGCAATGGATTCTAGAAGATTTTAGTCTTGGTTTAATCAATACAAATTCATGTAGTGGTGATGGTGGCTGGAGGTTACAGACTCCAAGGAAGCGTGTAATGAGCAGGCAGAAAGGTACTTAGTCCTTCCCTAGTAACCTTACTCTGCATCTTTCACTGCCCTGGCACATCTCTCTTATTGTCATGTTGGCAGACTCAGCAAAAAAGGCCATTCAGTGAGTGGGACTCCAGGTAAGGAATTTTACAGAGCTGCACACATGCAGGCTATGAACACTGATGTTACCAGTACAACCATTGTGCTAATTGTTGCCATAGTTGCCCTTCATATTACTTATTTAAAAATTAGGGAATCAATGTTTTAATCAGTACTGTACATAGACCATCTAATTTAAATTAAAAATTTATGTTTTAAATATAATCCCTGTGGTGTTTTCAGATAATTTAGAGTCTTGTATGAGTTCATTGGTATCACATCTGTGTTATTTGGGGGGGAAAAGGGTTTTTTTATTAATTTTTTTATATACTGCATAGACACAAGAATTAAAAAAATGTGTGTATCATTGTGTTGTCATATACTTTTATTTTGCCTGTTATTGCTTTTAGACACAGTAACTAGTGTAGTGTAACCTCTGTAGTCTTTATGGGAGGAGAAGAACAATGGCAAGCCATAATTATGTATTTATTGCAGGAGAGAAAATTGGACTTGAGAGGAGGAAAGGACTAAGGGAACTAGCATAATATTTGTTTCTAGATAGTCTATACCTCATATCTCGCAGTTTTTAATGAAGCCTCTTTCTGTTTAATATTTCCTGCATTCCAAAAACTTAATGAAATCTGAAGCTCCTTTTGACTCGAATTTTGTAAGATATCTTGGGATTCATATTAAGCAAAAATTAAACATAAACTTTTAATTAAGCAAATGGTAAGCTTAAAATACCAAGTGCAACTGTTATTAAATTGAGGACTGAAAATAGAAAAGGCTTTGTTGTTGTTGAAGATTTTGTATTCTATAAGTTCATTTATCATTGATATGACTACACAGGCATTCATAGATATTTAGACTAAAGCATGGAGCTAAATGTTATGTGGACCTTCTAAATAAATGATTCAGGTTGCCCTAATGAAAAAAACTGGGAGATTAACCTCTGGCTGCTTTGATAGTCAGAAAATTCAGCTGTATAGTCTTATACAAAAGTAGTTTACCAGTTGAGGTGTGGTACAAATATTGCATAGATGTTATATTGCATTTTCCTGTATTTCTTTATCATTATTTTCCTAAGGCAAAGCATGACACAAAACGGAGAAGTTGAGTAAGATGGCAGAGCTATTCTCAAATCCTTCCTGGTAATTGATTAGTTTTATTTTAAGGGCAGATTAATTAGTTTATACGTGTACATGTAACAGCACAACACTTTCGCTGTCAAATATTTTCTAGACTTTTTTTAGTTGTCCTTCTCCAACTACTGACCCAAGGGAGGAAAAATTGTAAATCTGACAAGCATGGAGGTACTGGAGATATGACAGACTTGACTTACAGTTCTGTTTTCATATTGTTCTCCTAACATCACTGTTTCTGTGATTATTTCTGAGTTTAAGTAGTTCCAAATGACAAAGCTAATTGTGATGTATTTTAAGTCTCATTCTCAGTTTACTCAAGTTTCTTGTTCTTCTGTTTGAGGTCAGTGTTGTCTATTTTAGGATGCTGTTTTACCAGTGATTTTTTAGCCATAGTGCTTTGCTGTAGTGTTTTACTGTGGATTATTGACATTATCTGTATTTATTTAATATCTCTCGGATGGACCCTTTGAAAAGCTTTAGGGTTGAAATAGAGAATTTGTTCAGCTTGCTTGTTAGCTTTTATTAAAAGAGTTTATGAATTCATTTGTTTAGAGTATCTCAGCCTTTTGAAATACACTTTCAGTAAAAAAATCAGAAATCTCAGGACAAAAGTATGAATATGATCTGAGTTAGTTTGAAAATGTATTTTCTTATGTATTTTATAGAAGACATGAAGGATTGCTGTTGCTGTAAGTATTTTTCAATACCTGCAGGGTGTTTTTCAGACTGAGCATATTTGCAAATGCTTCATGATACATTTAGTAAAATTAGAATGCTTCCCGTTGTATGTTGAAAATTCCTTTGGTCAGAACACTGAGTTTTGCTGCTCTCTGATCATGATTTCAGTCTTGCATGCGATGCTTTAATTTAGCCTGTACATAGAACAAAGTATGGGGGTTTTGTACAACGGGTAAAGCAGCTATTTTTATCTGTCAGTGTTTTGCAGATACTCAGTTCTCTACAGTCATTTTTTTTCACTTGCACATTCTCTTAGGATCTGCTGAGTAATCATTTGCATTGAGTAGTTAATCAAAGAAGGGGCAAAACTCATGTAGAAACTGAGCAAGCTGTGGAAGAATTTTGATTCTCATTTTGGTCACAATGGCTATATTTCCACTATTGTTTTCAGAATTAGAGTAAGGAACACTGAGAACTTGTTCTTAATTAGATGCTTGAAATATCACGTTTCTAATCCTGATGTCTGCTGACAGTGGCCTCTGTCCTATGGAAATGTACAAAGTGGTTACTGCTGTGTGTGACCAGGAGATGTGATACGGTGATGTTATCAGAAATGTGTTCGAATGCCTTTGATTAAAATGGCTAGCTGCCATGGTGATAGTGCCATAGAAACTGGTGAAATAATCAGTGCCTATTAGGAAATCTGAATGAAAAATTCTTCTCTAGTTTTCTATCTTTTATGTTTCAGCACCTAAGCAGGAATGAAACTCTGCTGATGTTATATTTCTGATTGAAATACATACTGAACTAATTCCTTTGTATTACACAGCAGACCAGGCTCAGGTTATTGTATTGGTACTGCTGAAACATTAAATGCATGAGTGGCTGACAATTCAGTCATCCCACAGATGACTTCTAGTCCCAAGAACAAGGGCATTGAGGTAGAGACCTTTCTTACAGAGCTGATATTTGTTAAGTCACTTTACTCTTTTCCATTGTGATGACTTTCTGAATAGTGCAGTAAGTATAATTTTCTTCAAAAGCACTCTTCAAGCAAAGAAGGGCTGTGACTGTGTCCCACAGCCAGTGCCTACAGAGACACAGCACAGTAGTGAAAGAACTTTAATTTGGGAGCTCACTTTGTAAAAGGTTTTGTCTGTCTCGAACTATGCAAATATTGAGTAAAAGAATGCCAGATAACATCATATAACAGTAATATCTTTACTGGCTTAGTTTTTCTCATCTCTTTTGAGATCTACTGCCACAAGAAACAAAGTGCAAGAAGCAGTCCCTGGCTTACCTTGCTCTGTCTCTGGCTGGAATGCGTAATTTCACTATTACTGATTAGTGACTCTGTAGGGTACTTACACCTTACACTTACACCCCATTGGACATTGCTAAGCAAGGACATGGGGGGATGAACCCAGAAGTATCTGTCCAGCTATATACTGGTTAAATTTCTCTGCAAACAGTTGTATTGCCCACAGAGTTTCTGAGGTAGTGCAGAGGGGCTTTTATCCTGTGTTAAATAGTCTTCCCTCTTAGCACTGAGATCAATGTAAAGGACAATTGCTTGATGTTGGTGAACTTGAGTTTATTACTTAGATTCACCCTGTACTAAGCAGCAGACAGTAGAAGTAAACACAGACTATCAAGCTATACATTTAGATCCAGATATGATAACACACTTTCTCTAATCAGAATAACAAACTTGTCTGAGAACAGAACCCAGACCAAAGCATTGCAGATGGATGTGCCAGGAACAGTCTCAGATCTGCCATCCCTTAACATGTGCCTATCTCTTACCTGAGAGTATTGAATATCCCAGTAGCTTCTATTTTAAGTCTTAGAGTTGTTCCATTGTCAGTTCTGAAGAAGAGGATGTACAGGTGTATTAAATACCATTATGGTAATGGGACAGCATTGGTTTAGTGTAAATAAAGCATTGATTCCACAAACTGTAATTAAGTGTGAAGCAATGAAATCACCTCCCATGTCCCTCTAAATAACTCTTTATGTCTCTGTCTCTGGAACAGTACAAGTGGTTTAAAGGAAAGGCAGAGTAAAAAGGGAAGGCAGATTTATGTAATTTCATCAGAAAGAATGACAGAATATACAACCCGTAGATAAAGTTCACATGTGGGAAAGATTCAGATAGTACGGTGTGTTCATCTGCTCTGCCAGCTACAGCTGAGTTAAGAGCTGGAGACAAACTTCCCTTCAGAGCAAATTAACAGAAGTAACATATAATGGAGAAAGCCACAAGGATAAGGTTAAATAAAATCAGGTTGATACACTGTTTGCACTTTGCTAAATTGAGACTGTTTGCTGGTAAGAAATTGCCCTTGAAAAGTATTATCCTATTTCATTACCCCTTTCTCATTACCCCTGAGTACTGGTGTGTCCAGGCATTTACAAGAAGGGGATTAAATTCGGGAATTGTGAAGTTCACCTGAAAATTCAGAATTTAAATGAAATTCACAGCAGCTGAGATGCTTTATATAGTGTTGGTGTTTCATGTTTGGCTTTTCAATAATCATAAAAGCAAGACTCAAAACTGTGGAAAGGCATGTCAATGTCAAGACATTTAGGGTGGAAGTTCCAGATTTTAGTGACAGTTTTCCACAAAGATTTGAGGCCCTGTGAGCTACTCTCACAGCTTATGTATTGTTTTGATATCTCAGGAGGCAGGGGAAAAAAATCGGATATTCTAGTATTGGACTTTATGCAGCGTCTCTTCTGTATTGAAAGAAGATCTGTGTGAAGGAAGGAGTTTTTGAGCCATGTAGTTGGGAATGTCTTCGTGGCTGACGAGCACTGTAGAAGCCAAGTGTTTCTTAGCAATAGACAGTTTATTCTTTCAGGCTTCTTTATATGAATGCATATGAACCTCAGATACACAGAACTCACATCTGTGCTTATAATTGAAGTTTTCATAGATGTCTGTGTTGTGGTTCTGTTCATTGCTCAATACTTCAAGACAGAGTTTCAAATAAAGTAGGAAAAGTTGCTTGCACTCATATGAAAAATCCTCCTTTTCTGAGAGGCACCCAGAAGTGCTTTGCTGGTTTGCTCTTTCTCTCGTGTTTCTCTCACTGTGTATAGCCACACTTGTGACTATAGTCTGCTCTGGCATTCCAACATGAGGATGCTTAGTAGATAAGGACTGTATAACAGTTTTGGGCAGGAAATACAAAGGTAGATATTCATTACTGTATAGTCAGGCTGTAAATTCTCAGAGCAGAATTTAATCAGGATTATTAAAAGGATGTGTTTTCTTGGCAAGAATAAGAGGAAGAAAAAGGCTGTGAAAAAATGTTATATGAAGGTTCTCTTGAAGAAACCCCATGTAGAGATCTGTAACGTCTCCTGGGCAACACAGTTTACATTTTTATAATTCTGCATTGTTCAAAATTTCTTCTGACATTGACAGATAAAAGCCTGTGCAGAAGAAAGAGCAGCATCATAAATCTAGAGCTGTTGTTTGTAACAATAATCACTACGTTGTTTCTCTGTGGGTTACATCATCTTTGTAACAGGAGATACCTGTTTCCTATCGCTTAAGCCATCCCAAATACTGTTCTCAGTTCCTGTACCTTTCAAAGGGAGAATCCCTGTGATTGGCAGAGGAGGATGTGTCAAACAGTGGCTAGTGGTTGGAAATTGAATCTCAGTACTTGTGACTGGGAGAATTAATAGGAATTTTATAGTAGGGTCCAAGTCTATTTGAACGGGTTTTGTGATTATAAACACACGCTAAAAACTATTAATTACTTACTACACATGAGGGAATCTTTAAAGCAAGCCTGTGGCACTTACTGGCACACTCCCCTCACTGCTGTGCTGTGTTGCTCATGTGCAGACTTGGTAGCACTCTGACTGCAAAAGGATGATATTCTCGTGTCTGCAGATAAGCAATATGTACTCACCCTGGCAAACCCAGTGCATGTGCTTCCAGTTGAGGTATTGCTGGCTGCTCCCCCTCAGTGCTAATGCAGATCAGGTGCTTGATTGTGAGCACACAACGCTGCAAACTGTAGACCTCAATTAGCACGGAAATATAAATCATTATCTTTTGCTGCCACCAGAGATGAATACTCTCTCAGCCTGAGCAGCTCAGTTGTAAGTGTCTGGAGTTGATGACATGTTTGCATCTAGCTGATAATCTCTTGACTTTCTTTGATACAGAATTTGAGAAACAGAGCTGTTATCATTTTCCTTCCTCCAGTTTTGTCTCCTAAAATATGCTTTACATGAGAAATGGTCCCTTCAAGAGCTGTTCAGTTGTTAGGTTTCATTCCACATGCCTCTCATATTTAAGATAAAATATTTTCCTATCCTGTATAGAGGGATATGTACTCACGAGAGAAGATATCTCTGAAGCGTTTTTGTTGTCATTACATGTATCTGTACAGAAAGAAAAATGTGAAATATCTTTCTTTGGATTTCATAATGCAGTTTACTTCCATAAAAAGTTGCTTCAGTTTTGTGAGGTAAAGATTGGGAGAGCACATAATTTTATTGTATATTTAGGGTAGAAATAGTCCTATGACTGGTTTTACCCCAATTATTTTCTTAAAGAGGTTGTAGTAACTTGTATGTATGTTTTCTGTGAACCATTTTTCTTCTGTGGATCTGAGACTTATCAATGGAGGAGAAAATTATTCTGTAACAAACTCCTTGAGAGTCAAGCTGCCATGGTCCTTAGGAGCTAGAGAAAAAGAGGTCTGGGGCTTTGAAAAGACAAAATCCATCCACCTCCTCCAGGCCACTGAAATGGGCCTTCTCTCCTAGTAGAATTAGGCCAGAAAATAGCCTTTGAGTTGTAGAGCTCTGAGTATCTCTGGCAGAAGATTACTTCAGAGGGAGTCATTGTGGCAGTAAAATATATTTTGAGCTGAAATACTAAAAGAGTGGATGGCCAACAAGTGGGTTTAGTTCACTGCTATTACCGTTACTCTGTTCTTACCCATAAAACTGTTTTTTACTGTCAGAGAGCTGCAGATTAAGGCCCAGATATTTTAAAACACATCTCATGACTAATATCTATGAAAAAAATCTATTTTGAGCTGTTTGAAATGATGCCATGTCAGAATATTCACTTTTAAAGTGGGGCAAAATGTAACTATATAAAATAGTTTGCCACATAGGTGTGATTCTGGTGATATTTTATCTTCAAGGCATGTCTTTCTTGGATATAGCTATGGAAAATACATTATGTTTAGGGAGAGGAAGAAAAAAAAGAATAGATTTTCATGAAACCTGTAACTTCACCAGTATTGTGTATTTCATGGTCTTAAGAGGAGCTAATTTTAAATCTGATTCAGTGCTGTATGGTAAAATCCTGAGATCTAGATGCGAAAATGTCTAGTAAGTCAAACTCTAATTATAGTAGCTTGTGGTTATCTTATTTGACTGTATCGCTATACTGTGATAAATTTAACCAAGTGTTAATTGTAATTTTATAATTTGAGATAATGAGCACTGCAGACAAGGGTTCACCAAGTGTTGTGAAGATGGAGACACCAAAGAGGAACTTCACAGTGTGCACAGGTGTTTATGCAAAATGTGACCTTTGTTTGATCTTCAAGGTGAAGTTACAAAGCAAATGAAATGCAGTAGCTGTCGGTATAAAACTATATATATACAGTTATAAGGGGCTATCACTGCTTTTGAAAGAAAATATTGTGGAAAAGGGCATGAGTTATTGCCAAATTGCAAAAATATATGCTGAAAACCTGTAGAAGTCTTTAAACCTTGTAAAAATATTTTGAAGCAGGGAATTAGCTAATCCTCCAGTAATTTGCCAGGAAAGTTGTGTGGGGTTTTGTTGGTTGGTTGGTTGGTTGGTCGGTGGGGTTTTTTTTTAATTTTTAGAAATTCCTAAGCAGCCAGGTAAGAAAAAGCTTATTGCCTGTTTAATAAAATAGCTGGGTGGAGAGAGCTGCTAATAATATGCAGTTCTCCTTCTGTGTTGCTTCTTCACGTTCCCACTGTTTGCTTGGCTGGAATGTAGTGGTGTTACATATTTGTAGATCTAACAGCTCTTCTTCAAGCCTTGCACTGTTAATTTGGGTCACTGCATATAATGCATGTTAAATAAGATAAGAGGGTTTGTTGTAATTTCAGAAGAAGTTAGCAGTAGGATCTCACAGTATTTACAGGAAACATATTTTAGTTAAGAATAAGCACATTTCCTTTAAATACATTACTAGCCATTCACAAAGTGTAGTGTTCTTCTGGAATACATCTTCCTCTGTATGTAAATGACACAGCTTTCCATGAAGTTGACCAAATGTGGCAAAAAGCAGACTATAACTCTGAGATCCAGTGGCTTGGTAGATCTTTGGTTAGGGTTTTGCAATAGCACATTTAAGTTTCGTGTGTGACTAGTTGAGATAAATCTATTTTTTTTTTTCAGAGACAGATTAAAATGAATTATTTTATATCAATAGCCATACAGAGAAAATTGTTTTAAAAGTTTCCAATGCTTCTTGCCTCAGTTGAAAAGCTGACTACAGGTCCTTAAGAGATCACATGACTTCTTTTAAAGGGATTTAAGCTTCTAGGTCATACGAAGTACTTTAAAAAAGTTATTTTTTGTCCTGATGATTAAACGTCCAGATTAAGTTGTAACTTCATTAATAGCCAAGATATAAAATCCTAATTCAAAACATTGATTCTATATCTGAAAAAGTAGAGTTGCACTTAAGTCCCAAACCTTTGTGTGTTGTCTGTTCTTCAGCACTTTGAAAAATGAAACATTTTTCTAGCCCTTAGACGTGCCTGTTTAAAACTGAACCTGCAGGCATGTAGTCTTGGGGAAGCTGTGGCAGATACTCCAGCATTCCCTTCCAATCTTTTCCTTTCTGGGATCCTCCAGAATCCATTTTGTCCTAGGAATCCCATCCTTGCCAATTGTGGGGCTTATACTGCTTTGTGAATAATGATCAGTCATGAAACAAAGTTTCTAAAATATTAATTTTGAGTACCTCTTTAAAAAATCCTTCAAATGAAATGCCCAAAGAATGGGAAAATGTACTGCTACTAACAAAATTTGCCTTAGTGTTAAGGGGACTAGGGCTTAAAAGTTACCTTTTTTGTTTCAGAATGTAGTTTCTATGTATCAGTGGGTAAATTCTTCAGAGACCTTGCATCTGTTGTGGGGATTTAGCGTTTTGATAGAGAGACGTCTAGGATGTGACACATTAGATTTCTGAGGCTGGTGGGACATTTATGAGGTTTTATGGTCTGATCTCCTGAAATCCCTCTAGCTATAGAACTCAGTGATGGAATTTCTTCTATTGAACTATAGGATCCTTTTCAGAAAAGACTCTCACTGCTGATTTATAGACTCTTAATTCATTAGATGAATATCATGAATCCATAAAAAGTAGCAGCCTTGGACAGAGGTTGCACCTTTGTGGTTCAAAGAAGCCCTTTTTTTTTTAACCTTTCTTGTGACTAATACTGAAGTTGAATGAACGGTCTGGATTTAAAACGTGACTAAAAGAAAAAGATTTGGTTTTGTATGGTAGCTAAGCTGGTGTTTCAATTAAGCAGTAAGTGTATGCAGGTCTTAGAATTGTCATGACTTCAAACATACAAAATAAACATCCTGTATTTGTAAAAGTGATCATAGAGTGTGAAATGTTCTTTGCTAGAACTTGCTTTCTCTCTACTTGCATTTTATAAATTTATCCTATGATGAAAAGCTCCTGTTGGCTTTACTGAGACCGTGGGTAAGTTCAGAGGCCTGAATGCCTAAGTCAGGCTGCAGAATCAAGGCCAGGAGGGAGAAGCTGCTACTGCCATTGCACATACTGGCACTTACAGTATTTTATACGTTCAGAATAGTCCAGTGCCCAGGCTAGCAAGTGTTTGGGGAAAAAAGTCTTCTTTCTTTGCAGAATAAGCTAAGACAGCTGTTAAATTTCATGCTTAGCTGCAGAGCTCATATGTGATCACTGAAGATGAGTATCTGCCTTAAATAAAGGAGCAGGTCATTAATCTTTTGAGAGCTGTTCATGCAGTCTTTGCAAATACAGAGGCCTTGGGGATAACATAACTTCAGTAGCAGAGCCTGCTAGCTCTTGTGTGCCAGTGTGGTGTTAATTGGAAGAGAATTAGAGTAAACTTGCATGCTTTCTAGCTGAATTGTCACCAATCTGTTTAAAATATGTTAGTTGCTTTTCTCAGGTCTTTACTGTTAATGAAATTACCTCCTAAGATTTTATGCATCTAAAAAGATGCAATAACAGTGCCAGAAATGAAATTAATATGCCATGGGAGCTTTCCTAATGAAATTAATATGGTATTTATAACCTTTTTAAAGAGGCTTTTCACCAGTTACAGCATAAAATGGACTCCCAGGAGAATGAGATACTCCTTCTTTGTCCAAGGTTTTATACTGCCTGCTTCCTTCCATGATACAGGAAATAGAAATCTCAAAATAAAAATTAATTCTTTGATACCCTTCAATGGATTCCTAACTTTTTTATTATTAATTGTGAACTTCAGTTTTAGATTAGTGGGGGTTTTTTTTTCAGCTGTTCTGCTGTGGTTTTCTATGAGGTANTTTTTTTTTTTAATCTGTTCTGCTGTGGTTTTCCCCCTGGTAATGGCAACTATCAGTATAAAAGTAATTTTTCTTTGATTTGAGGGAGTTAGATATATTTTTTTTAATTAATTTTTTTTTTACTTTTTATGTTTTTATTTTTTAAATGGTGAATCAAATGTACCTAAACATCTATAAATAGGTAGTATTATTCCTAAGGTAGGCCACAGCTTGCTGAGGAGAACTAAGAGGAAACTGAGTATTGCTGCTGTCAAAGGTGAGGCAAAGCTAAAACCAGCATGGAGTGGGTTTATTCAAGAACCAACAAGAGTTAGTCTTTTATCACAGTGTTCCCATTTGGGATATCATTCACCTGCTCTGCCACCAGCACTACATTCAGTGGGTCCTTACTTCCCTTCCCAGCAGGTTGAGCACTGCTGTGTTGGGAGGGTTGGGTGGAAAGTTCCCTTGATTTGTGCTGTGCCACCAGGGTTCCTGGGCATCCCCTGCCTTCCCTTGTCTCCATGCATCTCTCATCTCTAGGATTTCCCTTGTTGCCATCATGATCTTTGCTGCCTTCTTTCCTGGCCTCTTCTTCATTCTGAGTGTGCTACTGCTTTCAGGGAGCAACTCTTCAACACTCCAACTCCTATTTTTCCCCAGTTGGAATAGTCAGTGTGCAGAAACCCGTGTGAGCAGCCTTTTTAATAGCATGTTCTGCCTCTGTGCCAGTAGAAGGATTCAGAATGTGACCCTTCTGTTTAATCCAGGTGTCTCCACAGTTCACAAGCAGCCTGTTCAGGTTGCAGGGAGCACGTACCAGTCTCTGCCTGAGAGTTCAGAATCCAGCTTCACTCACCCACAGACCCACACACATCCCCAATTCTCTGCTGCCTGTTAGCATTTGCAATTGAAGCTGTTTTTTTCAGTGATGTGCCTGTGCCAAAAGCTATGTTTGCTGCCATTAGGAAAACCTTCATTCACCTTGTCATAGCCTCTGATCTTCACTGATGTGAATATCTTGCCTTTGCAGCATACTTTCACACAGAATTTCTAACTTTACTTGGTACGAAAGGAATCCAAATGTGGATTGGTGCTAGAACAGGAGGGACAGCATATGACTGTCAGTTTGCATCTCACATGACACTTTCAAGGTTTATTCCATGTGAAAGCTTTATATAAATGTGAGAATGTTCACATGCTGCAGTACTTGTCATGATAAATTTCAGGTAGTGATATAGTCCTTTAATGATGCAAAAGACTCCCCTATTGACTGTGAGTGTAGAAACATACAGGTAAAATTTAAAAAAAATTAAGGTGACTTAATAGTAGCAAGAAAATGTCTTTGTTCTTACTGCAAATTTGGATTATTTCGTTATATCTTTTATTCTGACTTTCTGTTGATGGCCTTTTCTCTGGTGCTTCTTCCTACATGGTTAATGTGAGGGTGTCCCTTTGCTGGCCTGGGGAAGGGTCACGTTTCCCCTCACTTTTCAGAGTCAGAAGTCCAGCTGGACTCTCATGTCTGGAGGCAGTTGACCCCAGAAACAGAAAGCATCTGGGGGCAGTTAAGGTCCAAAAGCATCACTTGTACATCTCACTGTTGGTTGTCCAGTAGAGTTTTCAGTTATGAAGTATTAAGTTATGAAGCTTATGTATTTGAAAGAAGTTAATGGACTTTCTTAAATTGCATTGTAGAAGCAGCAGAGCACTTTCTCTGGCTGTTATTTTTATGTTTCAGGATATTTTGGGGAAAAAGGATTTGGGATATGAAGAACAGCTTCAGAGATGAGGAAATTCCTTATTTTCTCATGCCATAGGCCTTTCAAGGAGCACATGCTCATCTCCTGTTCTTTCCTTGCAGTGTTTCTGTAGCTTTTGGTTCTGCTGATGTGTTTGAGTCAGAGGGTTATCGACATGTCCAGTGTTCCCAAGAGAAAACAATATGGAGCCTGATTGGTTTAGCATCCTTTCTGCTGCTGAGTATCAAATTCTACTGGGAATGTTTCAGCCAGCTCCAAGAACTCTGCTGCTGGCTGAAGCCAAATGAAGAGCAGCAAAATGTGTGCTTGCCACAGTTGTAATCAAAAGCACTTCTGCTGTTTGACTTGGAAGGAAATTACGAAGTACTTCTTGGGCAGTTTCCTCTATTTCTGTGGCAGAACTGAAAGAGATGTCCTAATATTTTTATTTATTTATTTTTAATGTAATCAATTAGAGAAAAGGGGTCAGAAACACTCGGGGAAGTAAAATATCAACCTTTTTGCAAAGATAAAACGCATTCTAGACTGTAAGCCTTCCCTGTATTTGTGGTGGAGAAAGATGTTTGCCACACAGGGGTTTATACACTGTTAGGATAGAATAAATATTTATACATATGTGTGTATATGCATGTATTTATGTGTGCATGTACATCTAGAACAGCATAGTTCCTGCTAGTCAGTGTAAGCTTTTTCCATGTGCCCTTCCTTCTTCTTTCACCTGTCTGTCCTAGGCTTGCAGCAGGGATGCAGAGGGATGTGGTGGGTAGTGGAGCTCTGCCCCTGCTGGCTTCCCAAGGGAGATGATTTGGGAGGTAATGAGATTTTTAGGGAGTGAATGATGCAGGACTCTTTTTATGCTCTTCAGTATGGGTTTTCTTTGAATTTGGGTTTGTTCTAATGTTGTACTGGGGGTGGGTATTTTTGGTTTGGTGGTGTTTTATTTTTTTCTTCTCTCACATATGTGGTTTAATGTAAAGATCATTATCAGCAAGGATTTGCAATGTAATTGACAGATACCCCACCTCATTATTTCATTCATATATGACCTGGGATGAAAATAGGTTGCACTCACAGGTGTAAGACATGACTGAACTGTCACAGTCTCTGTTTCTACAAGACAGTGAATATTAAGTACAAACGGTGTGAGGTTTGTTGTTGCAAACCTGGCACAGAAAGGGGAGCTGGGTTCCTGCTGAGTGGCTATGTGGTTACTTGTTATTAAAATGTTTCCTGCCCGATGAAGAGCATTTGCAAAATGATGTTATGATAATCACCGTCTTGATGGATACATCAGGTGCTGAAGTGCAGACATGGAATATTAACAGCACATCTCTCTTCAGCCTGAGTTAGAGTCAGGTTCTGTAGCCAGGAGATGTAATAGTCCACTAGAAAATGTATGTGTTTTGTGATTCTCTTAAAAACTTCTCAGAGATGCAGGAGAAAGGAGGGTAACAAAAATGTTTTTAAAAAATGACTCTTTAAAATCGAATGCTTCTCAACTCCTATTAACCTGTCATTGTATCTTCTGGCAGCACAGTTCTACAACTTCCAATCATTCTCAACTGTAGTTTACTAAATATTTGGAGGATTAACACTCAGATTCTGAATTGTACCTTCTTCCCTCAGTAAATCACTTAACTGGGGGAGTAAGAGAGTGTATAGAAGATAATTGCCAAATTTATAAAAACTGAGGGAGCCGCTGCTTAATACATGTGTTAATCAGTTGTATTACTGCCCATGGCAAGCGAAGAGGGTTTTTGATATTGAGAATACTGTGAGCAGAGAGATCCCTGAGTTTGAGGCAGAAGTTTTAATTATATGGAAAATCAGCTCATAGAATACAGCAAATCATTATATGTTAAACCTGGGCCCTTGAACTTAGGGCGTGAGCTTTGCAATTTGGGTTGGTTTTTTTTCTTCGCACAACTGAGTAACTATACAGTTTCTTAAATAAGCTGGAAGATACAGACTGTTGACCCCTTAGGCCATTTTAATTTTAGACACCTAAATTTAGAGTTTGAACTCTCATTTAGAGCATTGGATTTGAGAGATTTGGACTGGAACCCAAGAGCCTTTACCCTGTCCCTACTTACATTACTGTCATCTCTCTGAACTCCCTAATACTGAAATTAATAGCACTTCTTTCTGTCTTGAGACCTTCTCAAATTGCTTTATTCATTTTTCACTCATTTTGCTTCAGAAGGTATGTATGTTGCAGTTCCTTTTATTAAAAGCAAAATATGCATCAGATATGGAATGTAGAGAGTTTTTTCACTTATAATTAGAAATTTACAACTCTGCTTTAGGTGAAGCTTACTGTGGAGCTGTTTAAATAGCTGTGCTACGTGTTCTATCGTAAAATGGATGAATAGATTATCCAAAGAAAGATTGCTTATTATGGTTTTTTGGTGTTAACTAATGTGTTCTCATCATTGCCTGGATTGCAAAGTAAAAGTTACAATATATAGTGAATATTTTAGATTTCATAATCAAGAAAACATTTTGAAATAAAAGGAAGTTACTACATCTGTGTGGAGGAGACACTGATAGAAATGTTTGTGTTTTGGAAGGGAAAATAGTCTTTGATAAACTCAGTTTTACGTGGTAGCTCAGCACAACTGCATATTCAACCTGTTACTGCAGTTCAGCATTGGAAGTCAGATCCAGCACATTCTGTACTGGGAGGTATTAAAATCAGATCAGTGCAGCTTTACATAAAACCAGTAGTCTCCAACTATATAGACAAATGCAGACTAAAATCTACCAGTCAGATTTCTGGGTTGCAGTGTACTGCAGACACATACTGGAGTTCCAAAACACATTAGGGATGCTAAGCTGTTATATTGTTCTAGTATACCACAAAAACAGTATTGGAAGTGACTCTGTATTCCTTTAATCACTCTCCTTTATTCTCGACAGCTCAGTGGAATTAAGCTTTGGGCCAGACAGTGACAGCTAGAAGCCATTTATGTGAGCTCTGCAGAAAGCAGCCATCATGAAGGGTTCTTTATTTTGATGTGTAATTTGGGGAGAGAATAGTGTTATTTTCCGGTGCTGTGGAGAAACTAATATACATTTCATGAACCATTTTTGTTTCATGTTTCAATGCTATCCAAGTGCAAATGTCAGCAAAATCTGTCATCCCCTACCTCTCTGAAGCCATAAACAAGCTCAGCAGTACCATTTCTCTCAGAGATTGCCACTAATAGAGTCTTTTTTTTTTTAATTATACATATACCGTATAAGCTGTACAATAATTCTGCATACTCATTAAAATACAGAGATAAAAGTATGTGACTTTCATGAGCCCTCTCCTGGGCAAGGCCCCAGAAGGAAGCAGCAGTCTTGTGTCAGAAGGGTGAAAGGGTAAGGAAGCATAGCCAGGGTATTGCTTGAAGCCTGCAGGCATGTGCTGATAAACACAGTCACTACACATTTCCCAAATTGTTAAGTAAGACAGTAAAAAATATGCTCACAGTTCATCAGGGGTAAAAGCTTGTGTTTTCCCTTAAATCACTGGTATAATTTTCATTTCTTCCAAATTATGAGAAGCAGTGGGGTTGTTAAAAGTTCTAGCATGCTGCCTTTCACACCGTTTTTTTTTTGTCATAGTTCTGATGAATATTTTTTTTGGCAGCAATATTTCACTTTTCTACATCTTAGAAAGTCCAAAGTAGCTTGACTTGGATGATTGGAAACAGCTTTATCTGAGGAATATGTACTTCTGTCTAATGAGAAATGCCATTAATGGTCTACAGCTATTAGATGGCAGATGTAATATCCAGTTTGAGTTGTGTTCCAGATAACAGAATAAACAGATTATGTAGAAAATTGTTTAGGACAAGATAAAATTAACGGTGTACATTTCATAGATATTTCACGTTTTGGGTGGATACATTAAGACCCAGTTTGAATAGTTTATCTTTTTCAATAGGCCAGATTATACAATCCAAAAGAATTTCAAATACTGAGAACAAAAGGTTTTCTAATTGTGTTGGTGTGTTTTTCCTTTAGAAAGAGCTGTTGAGTCTGATGAGATGCCTTTCTGAAAGGCAATCAGCTTTAGTATAGGAGATTCCATGTACTGGAGAATGAAATGTGATAGTTAAGGCTAAGTGAGAATTGAATTCAACAGATATCCAAGAGAAAAATCTGTAAATCAAAGCAGCTACAGAATGCAAGCCCTAGTACTGTAGCTTTCTGAAAGGATGCTGTACAAAAATAGTTGTAAAATGTATTTGTAACAGTGGGAAACAAATATTTCAAATAAACAAGTGTAAATTTATGACTGAATACTTTACCATCCCCTTTTCTATTGGTTTCAAAACCTTCCATAGGTTTGGAAAATAAATTCTGGTCTGGTATGTCATCCAGTTAATTTTAAAATTAATTTTTTTATTCAAACAAGATTCGTATTGTAATGTGACAGCTTAGGCTGGGAGTTTGAGACAGAATTTACTGAATTTTCAATCTAGTCTACTACAGCAATCTGTGCAACTGGGTACTTAAAGATGGTGTACAAATTCAATAATTAAATGATAACTGACTTATTTTTCTAAAAATCTTGCTCATCTGCCAGAAATCATTATTTTATTTTTCTTGGTACACATACACATTTTCTCTACAGTGTGTGGGGGTGGTTTTGCTGTGGGTGTCTGAGAATGTGCTTTTGATTGATGAGCTAAGCTGTTTCTTCAGGTACTGTAGCAAATAAGTTTGGATGCAGTACTCCAGAAACTGCTGCTCCTGAAGAGAGAGGCAGAGGGAAACGGTGCTCCCACGGTGCTGCTGCTCTCTGACACAGGGCTTGCTTTGCTTCGGGAGCTGTTACTGAAAAAACACGTGCAGCTTCCCACTGCTGCACTCACAATTGTCTCTCTCCAAAAGCTGAGCCATGACTGTGGTCAGTGAAAGATGGACGTAATACAGAAGTAATAATTCTGAGCTTTGGGGAATCTAAAATGGGATCTTTTAGTAGGAGAGGGAATTTAGCAACTTACTACCTAATAAAATACTCCTATTACTGCAGTAGCTTTGATTTAGTAGCTGTTGTGTTTCAGCTGTTGTGGTTTTTTGATTTGTTTTTCTCTCTAGGAATTGGATGCACGAATTCCTGTAAATAATAATAATGTTATTTCTGTTAACTTTTGTGTAATTTTGACATAATCACCCCTTCCCTGTTCTTTTGTTTTCTGTGTTTCGGAAGGATTTTCTGTCTTCTCAATAATTTGGTTGATGGAACAAAAGCCAAGAAGCTTTTGGGAGTGTACGTTGGTAACTTGGTTTAACAGCTTATGTTCAAGTAATATTTACACCTCTGGCAATATATTCTCTGATTCTATACAGGTTACTGGCTCACAAAGGCAGCAACTTTATTTCTCTGGCTATTTTACTGTTAATTTTAGAAGGTGTTTTCTTATCTTCAAGCTTGAAACATATTTTGGCAGCTAATATCACTCTAAATGAAAAAGCAGGAAAAATTGGAATGTGGCAAAGAACATAGCCGTAGCTATGTGTTAATTTTTGGAATATCAAAAGTCCAAACAGCTTTTGACATGTTTGCTTCCTGAAGTTGAGGGGGAAAAAGGCTTCTGTTAGGGCTTAAAAATGAATGCTGTGTATTTCCAAGGTTTTCAGGAAAGGAGAACATTAAGTGTGTGAGTAGCCAGAACACTCCTTGTTAATCCCTTTCCCACCATCCAGTCTCTACATGCTGGGGAGAGGGACTTTATTTGGTGCAAATTTTAACAGAGCTTGTTTTCCTTGCAGTCATCAATATTTTCCTATTTGTGGAATATTTCTCACATGGTCCTATTACCATTTAAAGGAAAAGAATTTAAGTAATCCCTTCTATGAGCTATGATCATTAAATTAATTTTACACTTAAATATAAGTTTACCTCCAGGCTTAGGAACAGTTGACTTCTCAGCTTTCCCAGGCAGCCTTGTCCACTGTTAAATACAACTGAATCTGCCAGATAGCGTAGAGTACACTAAATATTTTGATATTTAGACACCGGGAAACTCCTGTTAAACTTTCCTAAGTTTACTAAAAGGATGCCTACTTGCAAAAAATCTCATCATTTCTACTGTTGTCTGTGGTGTTACTTACAGGTGCAATTATTTTGCCCCATCAGTCATTGAGTAAAAAGATCTCTGCAAAAGAGGCATAAGCTGCTGTGCCTTTCATTTTGTTGGTGTCTGTGGGTATTGGGGTTTTTTTTGTTTGGTTGGGTTTTGGGGTGGTTTTTTTTTTGCTTTTTTTGCCTTTTTTTTTTTTTTTTCCAGAGAGGCTGATGCTTTAAAGGTTAGCCAGACTGGCTGTAATAGGGACTCTCTATGAGGTGTATATACAGTGTCAGTGTCTTCAGTGAGTGAAATCCTCCTTCTGTACTTGTCATTTGTTAATATTTGAAAGCCAAGGAACCTGGGGAGCTCTGGGGTCTCACTCACATCTTCTGGGTGCCAAAGCCTTTCTTTGCAAGCTCAGTATTGGCAGCACTCGTGCAGTTGTCCAAAGAGCTTTGCCTCTGACATTGAAGTATCTCATCTAATGAGTGCTCCAATTCTAAAGAGGAGTGGCCAGGAAATAGAGAGATTTTGTAAAAGGAATCAGCACTTCCCTTCCTCTTTGCAGTAAATGCTAGATGAAATACGTGGGCTGATTTTGTGAGATGGGGAGGTGCATGTCTGCTGAGGTACAACTCTGTCAACAAATAGAACATAGCAGGGGCTTTTGTTGCCATTTTGACTTCAGAGAGAATAAACCATACTAGGATCCATTTCACTGCTTGCTGGATGCCATGCCAATGAACACATTAACTCTTTTTGGAATTAATTGTACCACTAATTATACCCCAATGTTGGATTACCTGCTTTTATTAATAGTTCCTATATATGTATATATATAGATAGATATATAATTCTAAATAAGATATTCTAGGGGCTTAGTTGAATCCTTTTTGAGATACAGATTTTTCATGCAGTTTTGTTGAGCTTTATTTCAATAGCACAAAGAAATTGCGTATTTTCAGAACATACTTGATAATGAAAATTCACCTCATATTTCCAGCAACGTGACTGAAAAAGACTTTGCCTGTTATCCACACAGCACAGTAAAAACTGTTCAGTTGTTCTGAAAGTCTGCAGTTTATTTGCTTGTACAATAAGCAAACAATACAAAAATCCTTACTGCAAGAGCTACATTAGCAGAAGACTATGCTTGAAAATCCAAAGACTAAGAAGTTAGGAAGTGATAAAAGAAAATGTATCTGGATTTGTAGCTCAGTGTCTTGTGTTTACTTATTACAATGCAGCCTTTTGTAATAAAGTCACTTATTAGGTCTCAATTTCAAGATTTTAACTTGAGCATTTCTGACATATCTGAAAAGAGTGACCCCAGAAGATTTTTCAAAATAGAAAAATGTTTTTAAAGATTGCCTGGCTTTGTTTATCAGTTCCTCATCCATTTCAGTAGATGTGTTTTTTTTTCTATTTTGCAGATACTCTTTGAAAGTTTTGCCTGGTACTGGTTTAAATAGGAAGGCCCTTCACAAACTTGTTGAGGTTTGTTGAGTAAAGGTTTCTGTGAGATCAGAGATCTGTGGAGGCTCACAGCCCACCCACGCAAGTGTGAGGGGCAACATTCTGCAGTTTGGAGAGCTCTGTATTTATAACTGGAATGTTTTCTAGGCAGCCCTTTATGAATGAAAAGGAAATTTGTCTTCATGTGAGATGCATAACTATTTCCAGACAAAGAAAATGTCTTAAGCTAAAAACCTATTGCCATGCCTGACAGTCCACAGGCTAAAACAGGCAAGGTAAACGTGTAACTCCATTTCATGGTGTCCTCAGCTGTCAGTGTGCAAACTGCCAGTGAGCACTTTGGAATGGAAAAGGAATGGCAGTGACTGTCAGCTGTGACTACCAGGGTCCCTGTCCTGACTGCCCAAACGTCCTGGACTGTTGTGTAGAATCCTGCTGGCTGCTTGAAGCACCAACATGGGACTTTATTGAGCTGTAAAAGTGTATTTTTAAAGCCTAAGGGTAAATCTCTTACTGTTTCTTTTTTGGAAGTGGGTTTCCAGTACTGTAGGAACAGTGATTTGCCTATATGTGAGATGAGAGCTGAAATTTCTACAATCTGTTCTTACAAGACAAGCTTTGTGAAAATAAAAATTAACTATTTACTTTATGGGGGGAAAAATGGATAAGAGGAGATTTATTGTTACCTAAAATTACCAGAGCAGAGAAAAATACTAATGATAGTAGGAATATCTTTTTAAGCATAGACATGGTGTAATGAGATCCATGACTTAGAAAACAGAGCTAAATGAACCAAGTTCACCAGTTTTTCAGTGGCAAGTTTAATTAACCATCTGGAATCTGATGGATTTTCCACCAGCTGAAGTCTTTTAATCACTGCTGATTATCTTCCTAAAATCAATTTTGTAGCTTAAATGAATAGAATCACTGAAGTATTAATGTTGGGAAAGACCTCCAAGATGATCAAGTCCAACCTTTGACCACACACAACCACACTCACTAATTGTATCGTGAAGTGCCACATCTACTCCTTTTCTGAACTCTTGCAGAGGTGGTGGCTCCACCACTTCGCTGGGGAGCCTCTTAAAATGCTTATCCACTCTTTCAGTGAAGAAATTCTTCCTCATATCCAACCTGAACCTCCACTGGCACAACTTGAGGCCATTTCCCCTTGTCCTGTTGATTTTTATGTGAGAGAAGAGGTTGACTTGCTCCAGCACCTCAGTGTCATTCTTGTGACACTCCCACCCAGCTTGGTGTCATTTGGAGCTGGACTGGCCCCAAAAGCCCTGGGGGGACACCTTTTGTGACTGACCAACTGGATTTAACTCTGTGTAAATGGGCTTCATAAAAAGATGACAGAATTAATTTCTTTGGCTTGTCTTATACAGGAGCTAGGCATTCAGAGACCCTGAATTACACTGCTGTCTTCTAAATTACTACTTAAATTTCATTCTCAAATTTACGAGGAGAAAATATCAATTTTTAAAATGATGATACGTTCAGAACAAATTTACTTGGTCAAAACTCTGGTTTTAAAAATGTCTTGTTTAATTTTTTCACCTTTGTGCATTACAAAACTCTGATGAACCTTTTACTAATAATTTTCCTTAAAAAGTGATATCTTTACATCTCCAGTAAATGACAGAATCTGTTCAGTTTTGAGAAAAATGCAATGAGGGGGGAGGAAAAAACCCCCAGTAAACACCTTCCTGTTACATTTTTTAGCTGTCCAGGGTGTTGAAGAAACAGTAAATATTTCAGTTTATTTTTGGAATGAATGAGTCCAGCTGTAACTTTAATTGTTCTGGTTTATGTTCGGTGAAATTTCAAAATAACAAGTCATTTTTAGTTCAGGTTAAAAAAGCAATGTTTGACCAAGTTTTCAGAGTAGGTTGACTGCAGCAGCTCCCTGCTTATGATTTTTTGTATTACAGATCTTGACAACTGAAAGAACAGTTTTGCTGTTTTCTGGAAACTTAGTATTCCTGTGGTCATTGCACTTAACGGAAGAATTAAGACAAAAGCTTTCTCAGTGTACACATCATTCCGTGTGCCTAATTGGATGAGTAAGGAAATTTGTGGATGTTCTTTTCAGAGGAAGTGTCTTATGGCATGAGTTTGTTCATGTTGTAAATCACGAGGTACTGCCCTTCAAGGCAGCCCATGGGCATAAAAGCCTGTGACCACAGTAAGCCTCTTGCAGGACATTGTGCAGCCTTCTGGGGTGTGCAGCTCTGTAATTGCTGACCCCTTTTCTTCCTCATTTTTGCACAGCATTGTATGAATGTTTCCCCGCTTGCATGTTTCACCTTCCTTTTCCAATGTGGCCACTTATGGCTGCAATTGAAGAAAACTCAAGAAAGCAGAAAAAGCCCTTCCCTTTTTGTTCATTAAAAAAAATAATTTATGAAAGTATATGGGAATATGCTAATACATGCTTCCTTTATTGATACACGCTCGTAAATATACTTGCTTTTTCTAAGAGCTTGTTCTTGACGTAAACCTGGATACACTGGAAAAATACACAGGTTCCCTGTCATGCAGCTGATCTGTGTCCATTACGTATTTTGTACCTTGCTGCCATCTGTCCACTGGCACATTGCATGGGTAGAATAATAGGGGAAAAGTCCAGTTAACTGTGAGCAGCATACAGCAGATATTGGTGGTTTTCTGATCCATGGAACAGCATCAGGTGCTCCTAGACTTCCTAAAGACCTTTTGACCTTTTCTTCACATTGTATTAGTTCTAAAATATGTTGCAATAACTAAACATTGTTTTAAACTTCATTTAAGAATCTAGACTGAAAAATTGAGAAAATAATATAAAAATGTAAAGAATGTATTACTTCATATATATATATATAGAGAGAGAGAGAGGGTATCTACAGTATGCTGATTATCTGGGTTTCTAAACTAGTTCAAGGGTTCAGCAGTGATCATTGCTGAAAACCTCACTCCAGCAGGACTCTTCCATAGGAAACCTCATGTGCTTAGAAGCAGCCAGCTGAATTGCACATTACCTGCAATTTTCAGTAACCTGCACTACATGACCTGTCCAAGTCAGGTAGCACTGCAGCATTTTAGGATGGGAGTGCTTACAGCCCTCAACTGGATCTGCCAAGTGCCTGCAAGGTCAAGAGAAGCATTGCTCAGGTAGATTTTGAGTCTGCAAGCTGTTCCAGTTGGCTCCAATTGTCTGTGCATTTGGAATAGTCCCTGGGGGACAGGATTACCAATGGAGTAAATCCTGGCCCTCTCCAAGTACAAATTTCTGTGTTATTACTCTTTGCTATTTGCATTCATTCGGGGACAAATGTCTTCATTGAGCTCCCAGACAGTTCTTTGCTATTTTGTTTGGGAATAAGTTGCAAACCTTTACTTGTTAGGAAAGCAATTTGAGACAGAAAGTGTAGATAAAACCACGAGGGTGCATGTACTGGGGTGGGTTGTAAAAGCCCTGCTTAGGCAGCTGGTCTGGTGGGAGTCCATAAGAATTCACACAAATTCAGCAAGAATCTTGTTTCAGGTTACATTTTAAAAGTTGTTTTCCTGGTCCTCTGGAGACGTTCATGTATTTTAGAGAAGAACTGGTTGCTGTTTAATTCCGTTTCTCCCCAGACATCTCTTCAATGTTTGTTCCTAAGATAACATCCCTCTGTTCAGGTTACAAGAGAGGGAATAGGTGGTTCAGTGTCTTTGGCTAATATTATTTATAATGTTTGTTTTGTCCCTATAAGCAGGTCAGAGAATTGAAATTATGATTTCTTCTTTATCTCTGAGATGGAACATGCAGTTATAGAAGCAGAATTTTGTTTTTACTGTGGCGTTGACAGTATTCATGAAGTCTGTGGTACGCAGATGTACACCCTTAAGCTGATCTAGACAACAAATCCCTTATGAAAGATGGTTGGGTTTTTTTCCTTCTACAGCAAGAATTGCCCTCCTGCGGTTAGAAAATGTTCTTAAAAGGGAGATGGAGATAATCTTAACAGGGAGCTCACTCTGTCTTGGAATATTGGTCAATACCTGCTTCAGGAATAAAATAACTTTTAGCTAGAGTGAGAATTTCCAAAGGATCTGGAGAATATTGACTGCATTGCATTATTTATTTTTGAGGATGAAGCTATAGAGGAAAAGTGATTTTATTTTCTTTTCTTGGTAAACACAGACAAAAGCTTCTAAATTGTAGGGAAATTAAAACCAATAAAAGTAGCATTGTAATATGGTGAATTTTGCTGTCTGTTCTGAGGATTTTGATATCCCCAGAATGATAATCCTTCCCTCCTGAAGCCAGTGTCAGAATGACCAGTTCTAAGGAAGTTCAGCCTCTACCAAAGAAGAGCTTTCTGTCCTGCTTCAGTGATTCGTTCTCTGGGCTTCTGTGGGTTTCTGTGTCTGGCACTTGTGTGAGGCTGGTTCTTGTCTGGGTGCTTTGTGAGGCCTTTGGAGGATTGCCTGGGAATTCTTGTAGTGACTCTAATCAAGCCGTGGGACATTCAGTTGGAGTCACAGTTCCTCCAGAGATGCAGAGAAATCCTAGCTGTGTGGCCAGTGTGTGTGCAGCTCAGATGTACCACGGATGTGCAGCAGGAGCGATTTGCACACGGCAGAGAAACCCAGCTTGCCTGAGACAGAGAACTTGGTGTCCTGTCTGACCTAAATACTCGGTTTGTCTTCTGACAGGAAAATCGTAAATGGCAATGTAAGACGTAATTAAAGCTTTCTTCCCATATTCAATTTCCAGTGCATCAGCTTCTGGAGAACCTAACTAGAGATGATGGGGGTGGGGAAGGGACCACACTGCAGCAGGCAGCAGATGGACCAAGCTGGTCTTTACCCTGTTACATGAGTAATTGCAGAGATGTGATTTAGAGATGGAAAAAAAGAGCCTGTTCATCTAGAAACCTCTTATCTGGAAAAATCTCCAGATTCTTGAGAAGCACAGTGTAAATTGTAAGCACAATTTGGGATTCCTGTTCTTGGTTTCTTGTTCTGAAATACTAGGTCTGCCCTGAGCAGCACTAGATATTCGAAAATCTGGCTATCCTATACAAAGGGTATCTCAGCTGGCTCTTTGTTGAAGCTATTTATGACTTTTGAAAATGCTGTTGCAATGATGATCTACAGTATGTCCTCAAGTCTGCTCAAGTGTTAATTAGTTTATTGTTTTGCATAGTGTATTAAAAGCTTTTCTGTTCCATTTAAAGTTTGAACTGTAACTCAATCCTTAGGATGCCCCACATGGAAGGTAGAGTTACAGAGCAGGAGGTTAGGATGTGGTATTCCTTTCCTGCTGTGTTGCTGCCTTGGCATATTATCTGTTTGACATCTTTGGTAGATGAGTGTCTGAAAAGAGAGTGAAAGACAACAACGAGATTTTGTTTTCTCATCTTCTGTATTAGGCATCTCATCCTCCTCTTACGGTGGGTTTTTCTGTTTCAGTTTGTTTCTCAGCGGGAAGTATTCCAATTAACTTACGTCACAGATGTACCTTGTTGAAGATCAGGGCTCATTTTGCCAGGCACTGCTACAGTTTTTTTACGTGGAAGTTTTTTTGAAACAGCAATGCCCTGTCTCTTATGCAATTTAGTATAACAACGCTGTAACTCTGTAGTACTTGAAACTCTGTATATGGTTAGTTGCACTGTTTTGTCTCCAGCCTATTGCTCTATTCCTCTTCCAGCTGTAACCCCCATTGTATTTTCTGACTGCTGAAATTGGGGCTGGTTTTCTCCTGTGCTGCCCAGTGGCCTTCCAGTCAGTGCCACAGTTGCTCAGCTGAAGATTTTAGGAAGGCACAGTTCTGGTCTTGACTTTCTGTTGAATGTTGGCCTGTGTGCACTCTGGATGCACTTCTGTTTTATTCTTATGTAAAGATGCTCTGCCAATATCACTAAGGAACATCTTTGTTTTTTCTAGAAGGATGGAATATTTTGCTGAGGTTTAGAAATTATATTTAAGTTGCTGTATCTGTGATTCTTCATTAGCCAGCTGACAACATAAAGGGTTAGTATTCTAAAGAACATACAGGGTTATTTTTCTTTTAATGAAAAGTAGTGTTGATGAAACTTTGCCAGGTAAACCTTGGAAATGCTTTGTCCTTGAGCAGTATTCAGTCACTTGCAGTCAGGGTGGTAAAGATACTTTCTATAGACTATGGTAATACCTATATTATGAGGCAATAGTCATTTTATATTGCACTTTCTGTTCTTTGTAAACAGCCCATAACTCATCGTTCTCCAACTGTCTTGCTCACAATATGCATTTCAGACAAAATGCAGTCTAACAAACAAGTGCGAAAAGAGCTTAATTACTTACCTTTAAAGTTAATACTAACCATCAGACTCAGTTTAGTTTCTGATAAATTTCTGCTATTAGCCAAGCTGTTATATTGAAAAGTTGAGCTTCCTTAAATTATGTGTTATTTACATCTTCTCATTGTGTTTGAATCACTTTGATCTGTAGTTCTACTGAGGATTTTGCTCTCTACTTTGACTTTTGTGCAGGGATTCAGAGCTCTTTACTTTGTCTAACACTATAGCAAGTGAGTGTATTTTGAAATGTTGTCTTCAGTTATTTGACAGACTTCATGGGTGCTGTCTCAGGTGCTTCAAAAGTGCTTCTGTAAATGGCTGGTTCCCCTGATAGCAATTACACACACTTGGGATGCAACTGGCAAAGGAACAAACGCGCGTGGGACCAGGTTCAAGACAGCTGGCAGTGTTACCTCTGTCACAGTGCCAGCGGGACGTGTGACAGGTCCATCTGACCCTCCCTGAGCAGTGGGGAAGCTCTGGTTGTTACAGGCTCTGCCTTTTGTCATTTCCACCTCTGCCACAGTGTGCTGGGTCCTGGCTGGCAAAAACCCTCTGAAGAGCTTCTCAAGATATTGCAGGTTAAATAAAGGCATGAAATCAATCCTTCTGGAAGGCTTGTGAAGTGAAACGGAACATAATCACCTTACAATCATTTTAGGGATTATTGTAATTTTTTCTCGTTGCCTTTTATTTATACTGCTTCATGCATAGGATATGACATTAGAAAGAGCTACTTGTCTTCTGTTGTAATTTGCCTTCTTTCTGCTGGAGGGAGAAGAATTGATATGATGATAAGTTTAGGGGGATGACAGGGAATGGCCTCTGGAAAATTTCATACTGGTTTCTGCCACACGTGGTGCCTTAACACACACAATAATTAGAAAAAAAGAAAAGAGACAAGCAAGCTAATGAATCAAGAATGGAGTACCGCTTAGGATATTTTTAACTTGTTTTTTTTTTTTAAATTAGTGCCTCTAACTTTTTGATAGAAATTATAAAAGCAAGGGCCATTTGTTATAAACAATTTTCCCATCCCCCACCCTAAAAATGTGGAATGTCTTTTTCTTTCTTCTGCTACAACATCTGGGGCTCAGTGAAATCAGCCTGTGGAGAAATTAAATGAAATGTTACATTTCTGTGTTGTCAGATGTCTGTCAGCTGCTAGTAAGAAGAATATTAAATAAATCCTTTAGGCTCTAACTGCGTGGCTTACCATAGGGTTAGGGATAAATGTATTCCAAGTTCTCTGTTTGAAGCTGACAGCTTCTCCAAATGGGGAAAAAAATTGATGGTAGTTGATGTTAGTTAAGAGATCTATATTATCTAGAGATAAAAGTATGTATGTTTATATTTATATAAATATATCCATAATACACAGACATATAAATAACATAGATGCAGTATAGATGCAACCTACCTGTGTGCCACATACAGATTCTATAAACATGTAATATCTACATACATTCTAATGTGTGCATAACGTTTTCTTTCTGTCCATAAAAACTCACTGGGTTTTTTTATATTTATAATGCCTTTATTCTACTGTATTTGACTTCTAGTTGTTAAAATATTTGCTCATTTCTTTGCATGTGACTTGGTAAGATGCTCAAAAAATATAGCAGATGTGGGGGGATTGTTCTCCTTTTTATTAATGGGTAGGATAATTTGCAAATAAAAGTCAATTCTAGGGTTTGAAGTAGGCAGTTTAGCTACAGAGAATCATATATTTCTTATTGTCTACATTTCATAATGGAAAATACGGGAATTACTTCTCTGACTTCAGCTGAAGAATATATGAAGGGGATAACAAAAGAAAACTGTGATAATCTTATGTACATGACTATCCAGCATGACATTTAATTTTTTCAGTCTATGGCGAGGTTACATTTATTGTAGTTTGCTTTAGGTGCTCCATAACGTTGTCTTCCTTAAACCTTGCAAAAGATCTAATTCAGTGGAAAAGGTAAAAAAAAAATTATTTTCTCTTTATTAGTTTCTCCTAGTAGTCTAAAACATGGAAGAATTGGAGATTGGGGGATTGTTTGGTTAATAGGTTGGTTGGTTTGATGGTGGATATATTTTCATCTTTTTAGATGAGTTTTGATACCAGCTAGTGTGCAGATACATGTTTGTGTGCTATACAGCAGAGCAGAACCAAGAAAATTCTGAGTAGGAAAATTTACAAAATGTACTGTGTGTTTGCTGGTAGGCTTCAGTAACAGATCACATTTGTCACTAAGCCTTACAGTACTTTCCATGTGTAAATATATTTTCTTTAATGTATTCTGGCCTAGATGTTGTGTCTCAGATGAGAGAATTAATTAGATGGGGAATTCCAGGGCTGGATTATGTCAATGGCAAGTGAATCAACTTCTCTTCAGTTGCTGTTAAGTTCTTTTTAAGATTAGTATAATTACTCTCATTTTACAGGCGTAGAAACTTACTGGGAAAAGCAGAGTTACTTGCATGGGTTTGTAGGAGCCTTTTGAAGCACATCTGGCCCCATGCAAAGGAGGATGCTGGGAGCACCACGCTGTTCCTGGAACTGCTGCGTGGGTGTCCGTGGGTGCCAATTGAACATCTCCTGTGCCATGGGGCAGACAAACAGAATCAGAAGGCAGCTTCAGAACCTTTGCAGGTCAGCTCGGGGTGTGCCCAAGTGTCTGCTGCACTTAACATACAGCTATTACTTGAACTGTGTGGGATCCACACTGTCAATTCATGGCCCACTTTGCAGTGCTTAGGTGTGCTTAGATGTGCCTGAGATTTCTTTCCCCTCTTTCCACTTTCTCAAGCCAAGTTTTGATGTTGTCTTCGACAGCTGGAAATATTCAGGAAAGGATTGAGGAGAGGGATTTGAGGCAAGTGTTGTTTTGTGTCCCATTGAAATACAAGTGGCTCTTAATGTGTCAGGATGTACAAGCAGGAGGAAAAGAATAGAGAAATGTGTGAGCAGAGGTGAAGAACTGTCATTGCTCTCCACTACTGAATAGGCAGAGTAGGCTGATGTCATTGTGACCATAGGAACAAAAAAAACCCCAGAGAGATGCTAGGCTTGATTACATCAGTTCATAAAATGGGCTTTGCTTTCCTCTTTGCACTACCAGCTTTGATGCAAAAGCTGATGTAATGCAAGAACACTTAGTAAAAGTGCAAAACAACCATGTTGTAATTTTTTTTTAGCTTCAGAGAGGATTCTTTGTTATTGAAGGAATGGTGATTGTGCCACTCATTTCAGTAAGTACTTTTTATAACAGTTGACTAGATGACATTCAGCTGGACTGGCAGAGACATTTTCATCTTCTGGTGCTGTTTCTAACACAATCCATAGTTGAAATGGAAAATTTTGCTTCTTCATCTTCTTTTACACATATACAGGAACTTGAATAGAGAAGAATGGAAGTCCTGCATTATTTTAACGCATTGAAGTGTGCAAATATACTTCCTTTTTTTGTTATTGAACTTCCTGCTTATTCTACCAATATATATGAGAATTTGAATGGGTCCTACTAAGAATGCTTATTGAAGCAGGGTTCCCAGCTTGCTGCAGTGGGGAACTTGGGCTCAGTTCAAACACCTAGACTGGCCAGTACTGAAACATCTGCTGTTTACCTTTTTCAGTTTGTTTCAGGAACATGGGTAAATAAGGCTCTGCACCTTTACAGGCCTATTTGCCAACTGAGAGCTTGAATGTGTTTTGATGTAGGTTAATGGTACATGAACATACAGATACTGTAATGAAGTTATCTGGGGGTTTAGTAAACATGTAGTTGTGTTGCAGAACTTTTTCCTGTCTCTGGTAAACGGTAGCTAGCAGTGTAACATAAGTTATCCTGTACATCACATCTGAATTTCATACTTTACCAGCATGGTCTGAGAAATGTTTAGAATGTGGCTTTCACAAGGACTGAGATGATGTGTATTGGGGAATGCCCTTAATAAAAGTGAACCATTAAGGGTGTTGTGAAAATAATGTTGATTTAGCATGTGAGAAATAACAATAACTATTCTATTTAGCATAATAAAAAATGTGGAGGAGGGTCATTTTTGGAGAGGAACTTGGCATTGTTGAAGAAGTGACTGCATCCTGGGTAATTTTGCCGATGAAGCTCTATAACCATGGAAGCATAAAACAGCTTGGAACACTTAATCTAAAATGTTGGGCATTTCTCCTTTAAAACTCTGCCTTGTCTACTTTTGAAAAAGTGGAGTTAGGCAGTTTAAAATTTTGTTTCTTATGCTATAAAAATAGTTAAGGACTTTCTTTTAATGTCATACTAAAATCATCAGACAGTTCTGTTTACAAGAGAAAATATTTTTTTAATGTATTTCATTCTCAAATTAGGAAAAAACCCATAGCTGCCCACAAAATCTACAATTTTCCAAAGTGTATAGGAAAATTATATTAAAAAAAAAGGGGGAGGAGGGGTGAGAAGCAAGCATTCAAATTTCCATGGAAGCTCTGTGTTTATGTAAAGTACAGCAGCTGCACTGCAAATTCCCCTCTCTGGATGACCTCAGTTCTGAACAAGACAGACTGTTCTGGGTGCAGGTGTGATTACTGAATTATTTGTTCTGTTTTAGTGTCAGTCAGTTACAGAGAAGTATTATGGGTAAAATTTGTATCCACTGAATAAAGTGAATTGGTAGATTTGGTATTCCACAGTTCACTATGTGCCTTCCTGCTATTGCAGAAATAGTTTATTTTATTCTCTTGAATTGCATTAGTTAAATAGGACAGACAAGAGGAAGTGACTCCAGCAACAACCTCTGAATACATCAGGCAGGCAGAAAGGCAGGATTGCACTGAAGATGGTGCTGGACATAAAAGACAATTTTGACAGCTGAATTAGGATTTTTTTTTTAAGAGGTTTGATTATGTTGTTGGAATTGAGAATTTTAAGTTTCTTCTCCATGCTTCATGAGAAATAGAGCTGTGAGAAATGCTCACTCCTAACACATGTGTATCCAGTCAGCCTTGGTTTGAATGGGATTATTCTTGTGAACTTGCCAGCGGTTTTCCATCCTATCTTAGATCACACTGGTCTTTGTCAGGTGTCTGTACTTATTTGTGTTCTGTGTGCCTTTTATCTCTTACCAGTTTATGCAAGTTTATAGGAAAATCCTTCTCTTTCGTTATTGTTTGGTGTAGACTGCCAGAGAGCAGGACTAATGTACTGAAACGTGGCTGCTTTTCTCACACTTGTCTCCAACCAGACAGGTGCAGTCAGACTGGGGACCCCAGGTTCCTGAACGCCCAATCTGCAGGATGTCAGCTGTTCAGGGTCTTGGAAGAATCGGCACAGATCTAGAACCCACAAAAGCAAGTCCTTGTAGAAAGATGGATGTAGTTTTCTCTGAATAATTAGCGAATCAGGTGTCTGCTTTGGCAACAATTTAAGAGAGAACTATTTGCCGTAAGATGTATTACTTCAACAGCCAAGGCAAACTTGCACTTCTAGGAGGTCTCCCTTTTATCACTCAAAGGGCAGTAAAAGAACATGGCATTCAGGACAGTGGTAATCCTGTAAGGGTTAAAGGAGTGATGGCAGTAGTGTCTTTATGCATCCACTATTCTGATCCTTCTCTCTCTTCAACATGGTCCTGACAGGACTGGCTTCATGTGAGGCGCAGAGCATTAGTACAGAAATGAGTCTGAGAATCTGGGAACACTTTTTAAAAGGAAAGGGGATTAATATTAAGATTCCTATGCAAACAGCAATGTACTCATACACACTTCTGTGTTTAATGGGTTTGCCATTGCACTGTGTGCTTTAAGTAAAAAGTAGATGGAAAATGGAAGGAAGTTTCCTGAGACTGATATAAATACTGGTCTTTTTTCTGATCCAGTGCAGTTTCTTTAAATGATCTGACTCTAATTGAAGACATATAGGGAAATAGATCAGATATCTCTGAGGATTTAACAGGGGTTTTAGGTGAATAGTGAATGATGAACAGGTCAAAGGAATGTGTAATCCAGTGTACTCACTGTACACACATGATTCTCCTGAGCATGAGAATTGCCTCTTTTTCTTTTAAACCATCTGAAGCAGATAGATCTTCCTCATGAAATCAGTAATGCATTCATGGGAGGACTTGGAAACACATCAACATTTCTAATGGTGGGAAGCAGTGGAAGAGGGATTTGGCAGGGTCAAGGACAGCTCGAACACCACCCACTGCTGTTGGTGTTGGGAGTAGTGAGACACTGTGGTAAACAGCTGGGATTTCTCTGAGTCATTCATTCTCCGTTCCCACCTCATCGCTCTGTCTACGTGTGTGGGTGGCCAGGTACGTTTCTAGGCAAGGAAGTCATTAAAATTGATGTCACATCTCACAGTCATGTTAGGGGGGAGAAGAGACATGATTGCATCTTTCTCTTACCCATTTTGGAGCCTTTTTTGCATTCACCTACCTGATGTACATGACCATCAGTAAAAAGGGCAGGGGAGCAACACAGAGATGGCCAGATATTGTCCCTCACGAGGATACCATAGCTTGTATCTTTAGTCTCACCTGTCTGTGGCATGCCAGGCACTAGGCTGCACACCCCTGTTAACGTGCAGGAATGGTCTTTTTCAGAAACAGAATTGTGAATGTCTTTGTAGTATTGTATTCATTTGCCCACCTGCTTTCTTGGGGGTGGATGGTGGTTTTAGGCTGATAACAGTCGATCTGATCAAGGGTATAAAGGTTAGGGGTGATACAATTAGGGGCATGCTAACTTCAGCAGATAGTATGGCTTATGTTTGAATCAATTCTGCCTCCTGTTGAAAAAAAATGGTGCAATAATAAAGTATCAAGGCTGGGTGTCTTGGAGCTTGCAGAAGGCCACAAGTAGAGTTCATGGTGTGCTCACTGTCCTGCACTAAACACTTGTGTGTATGTCAACACCAGGGTTGGACATTTTGCTTCAGAAAAGGCCCTCCATGTAGAAACTTAGGGCAAGGTTGCTATCTCAGCATGAGGTTACAGTAACCTGGAATAGTATTTTGTGTATATGTTCTTTTGTTGGTGTAAGGTAGAGCAGAGTCATCCTGCTTCTTTTGCTAACAAAATCTGACACACCTGAGCCCAGGGTGGCCAGCTGGAAGAAGATACTGAAACCCCCTAGTGAGTGAGGCAGTACCAGCATTTAAGGAAGTTTAATATGAAAGTTGAGATAAATAAGACTTGTTTCTTTATGATCTTTGAATTTCTTTGCATGTTTCTCTTTTGTTCTTTCAGGTAAGGCAGTGAAGCCTTTAACTGCTCCAGAAGAAGAGGGTCTGGAAAGAAAATGTCTTTGGCGAATAAGTATCAGGTAACACTGGTAGTGGGGAAGCTTCTTAATTTTTAAAATATTTATCTGAACCAGTCTTGATGAACTGAGTTACACCTGAATTTGAAATTACAGATTTGGAGGAAGGAAATCTTGAGCTCTTAGTCACTGAAACCAGAAAAGTGCCTGCTTTTCATTTTTATGTAAAGTGCTACTGCTTTTGATATGCAAATGGTGCACTGTACTCTGTAACCTCAGTCTTCTAGATAGCAAAAGGAAGGACAGAGAAAAAAATGTGTGTGGTGCAGGAATTCAAATGATATGGAGGCAGGGTTCCTACTCTCGTTCACAATGCAGTCCTAAATTCCAGTAAAGCACAAAGAGATCAAATCAGCTTGGACTCTGAGGGCAGGGATTGCCCTGTGTGGTAAGGGGCATTTGATAATTCCTACATGCCATGAGTATAAAAGGTAACTGAGCTGACTGAATGTTAAAGTAGCTGGAGCAAGCAGTAATAGAACTGAGTGGGTTGTAGCCGAGCGACAACTCATCATATAATCATCATGTTTTCCACTTAGAGCATCTCTGAAAAACAAGAAAGATGGTTTAATTCTTTTTGGTTTTCCTCTAAAAAGAGATTTTGAGTAGTTGTTTTTTGGAAAACCTTAACTGACATCTGGGCTATAGGTACCTATTTTGAGTGATAGAAGAGTTATTGCCTCTGGTTCAAAATACATTCTCACACACACACCTCATTAAATCATAGGGAGAATTTCCCTTAGTCATTTTTCTTTTCCTTAATTGCCTTCTCTTGCACAGAGGTCAGGCTGGCTCTGCTGGCATTTCACAGTGTAGAAGTAATCACTGAGGAAAGCACAGACTTTTGCATGTTTTGGTGCCTTTGATGCTTTCCATTCTTTCTGCTGCCCACGTCTCATCCCTGAGGAGCTGCCAGAAGAATCCCAGATGGGCACAGATGGGCCACATGAGTGGCTCTCTGAGGGCAGCCCCTGCCCTTCCCATGGCTCAGCTGTACCGTGGTGGGGAGGCAGGCCACTGTCCCCCCTTCTTCTCCCATAGTCCTCAGTTCCAAGAAGCTGATAGAGGAGAAACAATGGTTCTGGTATTATATAAAGCAGTAGCAGGTTCCCAGTTTTTACAGGAAGCTGTCACTAACCTCCAAGTCAGTCTTTTTTTTAGCATTATCAGGCTTTATTAGGTGAAATAGGATTTAAAGGAAAATGGTCTCATGAGATGAAGCTAAAATCAATAGGAGATTGCACTTTATGCTGTGAGTCTTTAGGAATCCATATGCACTGTGTGGTCTAGTTTTGGGTTGGGAGCTTGTCAGGTTTTATATCCAGAGGTACACATTGCATTTAATAAAATATGATTCTTTTAAAAGTGAAATTGCATTTCTTATTTCTAAAAGTGAAGCTGTCCTTATGATGTTGATGAAGTATTGTAAAAACGTCTTGAAGGGTGAAGCTATGGCTGTGTTTCCCTGTGAAGTCAGCAAACTGGGTGGTTGGTGCAGAGTGTAAGAGGGTAACTTCAATTGCTTACTTTTGAGTTTTTTCAGAAGGGGTAGCTCTGTTTGCAGGAGTGCACTCCACTGAATTGCTAAAGTTTGTGCAGCTCTCTAGCAATAGGTTTTCCTACTGCAGCCCACCACTGAAGTGTCTATATGCCTTTAAATTGCTTTGCTGATGGCTTTCAGTTACTGTTGGGGTGGGGGTTGCATGTGTATAAGATTCAGAAATAGCTTTTTCTCAGAAATTTAGGGCAGATAAGTTAACTAGAAATCATCAGAAATTAGGAATATACATGTCAAAAGTTATTCATCTTCTGCCACCTAGGAATGAATGAATGAAGGACATATATTCTCATTTAATTGAGAATTCTGAGCTTTCAGTGGCTAGGGGTACTTATTTAATAGTGTTTTAATAAGATTAATATGTTCAATAAAGTGTAGGTGTTCACAGTATTGGGGAGGTAAAAACAACCTTTATGATCTTGTATTTATTTCTTAGTCATGCTTACAGACCACTCGGACAATCACCAGAGCAGGTGTCACCAAGTGGCCCAAACCAGTGGTGCGGAGAAGGAAGAGAAATCCACCTGTTCACCTTCTGGGTTTTAGCATCACCTTTGAGTCAGTGCAGACTACTTGTGCTGGGAAAAGTGCTACAGTGCAGATAGGTGGAGATTGGGGATGGCATCCATTGTTTGTTCAATTCAGATTGTAGCTATTTAATTTCAGAAGATGAATGTAGATAACTGATCAACTTGAGAGTTGAGATTTGCTATCTTTCTAGCATGGGCCGGGAGACGTGCCTTTGCTTTTTGTGATAAAAAATGTTGTGTAGTGTGTAAGGTCTTAATCAAAGAGAGTTTTCCCTTGTAAAAAGGTGTCTCTAGCTTTTGACCAGTCAAACATTTGCTGTGTTTTCTGTGACTTCATGCTGCTAGTACAGATGCTGACACATAACCAGATGGCTGCCTCAAAGTGCTCTGGGAGCTAAAGGGAATGTACAGAAAGTTTTCCAATCTTGGTGATCCTGCTTCTGTCACCAAAAGCTTCATGAGTCATCAGAGATTGTCACATTTTGGTTATGCCATAAACAAGACAAAGGCTGAATTTTGAAAGTATTAATAACCTTTATAGGCACTTACTGTAAATGTTTCATGTTCTTTCCAGAAGAATTTTCTTGTGGTTGTTTCAGTTTGACTCTAGTGCTATTTGTTTTTCTTTCATTATGGATGAATCATCAAATAGCTGAATGTAGAATGGAATACTGAGGTCAAATTCATTGCTTGTATTGGCAATTACAATTTCATTTAAATCTTTCGTTCACACTTAGAAGAAACTGTGGCTTTTGCTCTGGCCTCTGCATTGAAAGACACATTTGGTGTCTCCTTGCCCATTGTTTGTGCTGTCACATGAATTAAACCCAATTAGGAAGACACCAATATACTTCCTTTCATTTTCCTAACCGCTGTTTTATTACCCAGTGGATGCATGCAAACATCCAGGGAGGGTGTTAACAGGAGGCAGAGAAACCACAAGAGACTTTCCTCTGCAGTCCCTTCTATATTCATTCTTTCCCTTCAAGTTTTTGCTATCTGGAGAGAGACTTGTTCTGGCTATTTGTTAACTTCTGCAATTGAAACAGCTGTTGTTACTGGACCTTCAGAGAGACAAGGGGCACTCACTCTGATGGACAGTGACACTCTGAGTAGTCCTTCCATGTGTGCTGTTTCCAACTGAGCACTGAGTGTGCAGCTGAGCAGGATGGGAGGGCACCAGGACAGCACAGCAGCATTGCTGATGCACCACTTGCTCTCAGTGATTTGTGGGTGTGACTGTAATGTGTGTGTGAAGGAAATGCTGCTGTTGAAAAGGAATCGGTTGAACTCACAGATCTTGAGCACCATTTTTCAGCTATGAGAATTTTGGTATAATTATGTGTACCTGTACAATCTGCACATAACAATAGAAACACTACAGTGAAACTGAGGTGAAGTTTGGGGGATGTTTCAGTCTAGAAGTTGGAAATAAAGGCTTTGGCAAGAGTGGAAAAAGTACCTGACAATCTTTTTAAAATGTCTAAATTTAGCATTTTGGATTGTTTCCTATAATGCTGGAAATCAAAGGTGTGATTTAGTCAAAAATATCAGTAAAATTTTGCATGTGAAATTCAGTAGAAATTTTTTAAAATGTGCATGAAAGATCCCAACAGCATGGAGTGCTATCTTCATTTTCTAAACCTAAAATATGTTGGCTTTGTGACCACCACCACCACTAGGAAATACTCTGTGTATAAATATAGAGACTACTTCTTTCTGGTCAGGTTACCATGGCTGTTTTCCATTTTCAGTGCAGTTCCACAGAATAGTGAACTTAATATTCTAGGTGGCTGCTATGAGTTCACCAGGAGAGAGCTCAACTCAGCCTGTGGAGCAGGTAGTGTCTAAGGGCTTTAAAGATGTCCAGCAAAGGTGTGTTATGTTGAAATAAATTTGTGCAACAGCATATACTTGGGAAAAGTATAGCTGAGAGAGTGGAAAAGGAAAATAGAAAAGAGTTTGTTAGTCTTTTTTTGTAAAAGAAATACATTAACAAATATGTGGATTTTCTTACATAAATACACAATTGCTTTTTCTTTTTTATGGAGGAGAAAGTGTAACTAGGAGGGATAAAACTTAAAAGAATTGCAAGAACTCACAATTCATATTCTTAGTATTTAAAAATTATAATAATGAACGCCCTAAAAACTTTACAAGGTTATGTTTTAAGACTTTGATGAATGCTGCATAGACTAATAGAGAAGCAGTATTTAGTCAGTGTCAAAGAAAAAAATGCTATTTGGTCACAGTATTGCTAAACAGGCTGTAAAAGAAGAGTGTGTACAGGTGATTTTTGTTTTCTTAGCAGGTAAAGCAGATTAAAACTAGGTAAACTATAAAATGCTCACGTATCCAGTCAGGATGAAAAACATTTGCGATAAAGCTCATTAAACCACTCAGGTCTATGCCTCATGGTTAATTAATTTAATACTGACGATTCTTTTAGATCAGTCTGCAATGCTTGTTGGTTTTGGGGTTATTGTTTTTTTAAATCATATTACTCTTTTTGAACAAAATGAGTAGTTCTCAATCTGCAGGTGTATTTTTCATGAGTGGGAAGGGACTAAATGTATTGGATCTGCTGGAATAATTTACTCAGTTCTGCCACTGACAGAACTGGTCAAACTGGTGGAAAACCAGCCCTCTAAACTGGATTTTGAGGTGTATTTCCTTTGTTTATCTGAACCAAACTGTAAGGGGGCTGGATTCCTGAGAAGCTGTACATAGCATAGCATTTTTTCCGTAATAGTGCTACAGATAAGTATCCCAGGGTCAGAGTGTGCAGTGGGTATGACAAATGGATGCAGAACAGTAAATTAGTGTCACTTTTGGAGTAAAACAGTAAAACTTGTTCTGCTCTTCTCTCCATCCTCACAGGCACATGATACTGCAGAGCTTCAAAGGCAGAAGTAAATCAGCTGGACAGTTGCCTCCTGCCTTCCTAAATAGGCAAACATATTAGAAACAGAAAAAGGGGCCTACCTACCTCATTCCTGTGAGTAGCTATAAACTTCCCCTCCAACCCTCAAATCAACATCTGCCAGGTAGTTGTTATGGAATGCTGAGCATAAGGATGTGGCAAAGAAAACAAAAATTTTAATTTGTTTTCTTGTTGACAACAATGAAGTGTAGCCAACCAAAGAAACCAACTAAAATTATTAACAGGCTACCAGCATGCCTAGTGCCTGTGGCTACACAGAGCTGATGGGTGATGCATTTTTACTTATTAAATGAACCTTTATCTGTGCTTCCTAAAGCTTAAATGCTGCATAAGTTCCTAAAACCATCCATATTGTTGCCATGTTAAACTGCTGCTGCAGTTGATGTGTCACTGCAGAAGCTGTTTTGGGCTTAGTTCTTTACTTTCATATTTCTTAGCAGTTTATTGTGTAATAACGTGGTGTAACCCATTGTGAGGCTTAAAGACCCCCAGAGTGACTCCCTTGGTCAGTGCAGTGAACAGAACAGCGTTTGCTAAACAGCTGCTGTGTAGCTGACACTCACCTGCTTGGAATTGCCTTTTTCTTGCTGACTTCTGTGTCCTTTCTCCAGGGAGAAGGTGGGTTTGCTGGTGTGGATGCCTGCCTCGTTTCCTTCACCAAAATGAGTTAGGGCATGCAAGAGAGAAGGGAGACTTCTGCAAGTAGAACCTATCATGGTGAGTCAGATTTTGTCCCTGCTTTTGCTGTAGAGCTTCTCAGTGTCGCTACATTGCTTAAAACAAACCGTTCACACCGAAGTCTCTCTTCCCTCTTACACATAACACTTCCTTGGCAGCAGTGCTAGATGGAGAGGTTCTTCCCTACTGCTTTTGCCTCCCCTGCCACATGAGGTCCACAAAAGTGCTTGGGGGACCTGCAGCATATTGAATGCAGCTGAAAATAATTACTCTCTACCATGCATACATGAAAAGTATGAGAAACTGTGTTCTGTAGTTTTGATTTGGAACCACAGCATCTGTCTTGAGCATTATACTAAAATTAAGTACATGGGAACTGTATTTTTAATTTTGAGTTGCTAAATACCATCTAAAATACCTCATAGAGATTAATTGTCCATTACTACAGAAAATTCCATCATTGTTCGCTGGGATTGTGAAGGAGTCCCAGCAGAACTCCTGACAGTCCATAGCACTGCAGCATGGACATTTTATCTGCCCTGGTATCTTCATTTAATGGGTTTGTTTCTAATTTTGAAGCTTAACCTTGGGTTTGAAATTCACTGCAAAGAACTTTCTCAACAGCAATAGGAAGTAATAATAATAATGCTATAGAAGCATTGCCCTTCTCCCTCCTCCTCATCATAATAATTCTGTCTGTCTCATTTCTTGCCTTCTTTATTGCCTTCATTTCTCCAGGTTTTCCTAGCCTCCCACTTCTCTGTTATCTCAGTTTTCACATCATCTCAGTGCCTTGTAAGGATGTGTCAGGTCAAGCTTCTGGGCAGAGGCTTCCCACATACTGCACTCAGATTGGCCTAAGCACTTGTGCATCTGCAAGTATGACAGTTTTGAATTAATTCAGGATTCATTTAAAAGCAAATGCAGTATCTTCTGCAAAAATGTTTACTTATAAGCAGACCTTCATACCAAATACATGTAAACAGACTGAACTGTGTGTGGATAAGCAAAAAAGCAAAGTTAGAATTCACATATCTTTCTTTCCTACTTTCAAGCATGAATTTCTCCAGTTCCTGTGTTGGTTTGGGGCATTTTTATTTTGTTGTTTTTTTGTCTCTGACTGTCAAAGGTCTCTCTTAAACATAGATTCTATGTCTGTCTCTGCTTGAACACAGATTCTTTGTCTCTTCTTTCAGAATTGGGACTTGATGTTACAAAGTGTCTTAAAGCTCTTGAACTATTGCTGAGCTCATCAGTTCTCTCTATAGCTGATGCTATAAATTTTTTCCAAGCTCCACCCTCCTCTGTGCATACTGGATTTTATTTAAGCTGTTGAGGATTAAGTATGGTATTAGTAAAACCTTTGGGATTCTTGCTGAGAATGGTCTAAGTATCCATTTTGATCATGGAGAAGAAGCTGTATCCATGTGTTGCATATAGAATTTTTCCTTTGGAACCATTGTCACTTCAGAAGTCCTTGTGAGTTCGGACACTGCACTCAGCATCTGTGAGTCCCTGTCTTTCTACTTGGGTGTCAGATTACTTTTATTTGTCCTTGCCAGATCACCAGCACTGAACAGATTCCATTGTTCTGTTCTGCTGGGACAAAGTCAATCCATGTTAATGGCTTCTTTAATCTTTTAAAAGTGATTATTTCATTTGGGGCAGTGGCTCCAGCCAATTCCATTCTCTTGCTAGTGATAGTAGTCAAGTAGAGATAAGCTGTGCCTGCATAAGACAAGTAAGACTCTAATCTTGCCTCATTTTGTGCCTAATTTAACTGAAAAAAAATTTCTAAACTTGGTTCTCAGAAGTCATAACATTGCATGGCTCATGTGGTTTACCTTCTCCAACCTTGATTTCAGGTAATACTGGTTAGCACTGTATATACTATTAACTCTTACGTATCTAATCTAAACCAGATTTATCCACATCTTCTTTGTGCATCTGAATTGTCTAATTCTACTGTATACTTTTGTTGGATTTTGGTTTTTAAGATCCAGAAGAGTAGAATATCAGAGTAGACCAAAGAACCTGCAGACTTGAAGAAAAAGGAGGAAATTAAATTATCTATTATTCCACCTTGCGTCTATTTTTTTTAATGATAAAAGTCTCTTTTAAGCTATTAATTATTTTTGTAAAAACAGATCTTTCTTGGGTATTCCTTTTACCATTTTTACAGAACTTATTTCTCTGGGTGTCCCCTGATGCCCTGGTTTAGATGGCTAAAATCTTCAAGTCACGGGTACTGTTGTGGTGCTGTGTTGAACTGTGGGAGCCACTCAGGTCCTACAAAGCTCAGTGTCTCCTTGAGCAAGTTGGGGTTCTGGCTTGTAAATAAGCCCAAGTATCTCTCACCCTTGCTCCCAATGCCTCCCCTGTGCTCCTCCTCTGCAAAGGCATTTCCAGGTTCTAGTTTGTTTTTCACATCTGCATCAGGCATCTGCTGTTTCCAGCAGGGCTGGTGACAGCATCGCCCAAAGCACAACAAACTCCTGCCTACAAGTTGTTAGCAAACTGCCTTCTTTGGGATGTAGGCCATGTCCCAGAACTCTCCTGTAGTGAGGAGGTGGTTATCACTTTTAATTTTCTGATGCAGTTACTATAACTTGTAGACAGAGTGATAAGACACAAATGTTATCCCATTTTATTTAAGTGCCATCTTGGTTGTTGCTGTGGTAGTATTTTTACAGAAGTTGGCTTATTATAGAGCAGTGGCATTTGGTTTTGCAAGTAACTGGGACACATTACCTGCCACTACAGGCAGCTTACTCTTGAATTCATCATTTGGCAGTTACTGTTCATTTTAGGCTGATTTAAGATGATGTACCATTTGATTATAGTCTGAATTGCAATATTGAATTTGCCCTAGGAATCCTCATTAAGATACAATTAATAAAGACTAAGTGCTGCATTAGGATACTTGGGCAGCTCTGCTTAACGTGGGTGGAAGTAGAACTGTGTTTTAATTACAGGCAATGTTCTGTCATTTTGAGATTTAATTTCTAGTTGGATTGGTTATTTTAATAACTGTCTATTATCAGTTACAATTATATTACATAATAGCAACAATATTGTTATAGCACGAGGTACATACTGTCACTGAGTGGAAAAAGGGAGATGTAGAAAACATAAACATTCCAGTCAGTGCTCTTTACCTCTGCTACGTGCCATTATAGCTTTCATCACTTATTTTGTCAGTGTGAACTCAACTAATTTACTCAGTTCCCATGTAATCAAAATACTTTTGCTATATATTAGAAGTAGAGTAAAATACCTCTAAGTCATATTCCACAGCGAGAAATGAGATTCATTCTCTTTTGCAGAAACAGTTTAAATCCTGTTTTTACCACTGAATCCATGTCTTTAAAGCACAAACTCCACAGAGCTTTTCAGGCCAGTGTATTTCTTCTCTTAGCCAGTACTGTCCAAGATAGTTTCTCATGGAATTTCAGGAAAATTTGTTTGTCTTGAAGGTTTCTTTTTCACAGTAAAATTATTTTTCTAAGGTAGGTAGTTCTAGACCTGGGTGAAAAGAATTAAATGTATCCTTTAAAAAAACTGTTCTCCCTGGACAGTCTAACCATCAGGATGTAACTTAATTTAAAAATAATGACTTTTAAAATGTTTTTAAATTTTAAAATAAAGACTCAGTTCAAAGCAAGAGCCTGACATTCCACAGAAATATATCTTAATCTAAGAAGGCCTTAATATATTATACCATGAAAACTACCAATATATAGGGCAGTAGAAGGATACAGTTTAAGTACTTGATGCAGTATGCTTTTATAGTATTTATACATTCCTTTTATACTTATTTAGCATGAAGTCCCTGAAAATTTCTCTTCCACTGGTTTTGCTGTTAATAATATGATGTGTATATTAGCAGAGTGTCTGCAGACAAAAATAGAGACAGTGGCTGCATGACAAAAATATGATCTTTGTCTCTCTTGAGGTATTACCATTTTAGATAAGGTGGTTAGAATCTCTTTAATTTCTAATGTGTTAAACCTTTAAAATCAGAACAGTTCGAAATAAATACGTCCATCTGTTCTAGATGCTGCATGGGTTCTGAAACAGAGTTTTAGCATTGCAGAACTAAATTATGGCCCAGCCTTAGTTGATTCAGAGCCATATTTATGAGTATATCCATGTGGTTTTGAATTACCTCTCTTGCAAAGCCAAAAAGGATTTCAGTAAATTAGACAAATGCTATCCATTCCTGATCTCTTGGTGTTATTAATGTATATGAGGGCAGAGAGCATATGGATGGAGAAGCTGGCAGGGTTTGTATTGCTAAAAGAAGAAAGAGCCAGTTGAGGTGTTCATACAGAAGACAGGGAATAACTTGTTTCCAAGTAAATCATCTCCTCTCACATTTCTTTAGAGCCACCTCTGTGTATTTAAAGCATAAAAAACTGACATCATTTTTTTCACAGGGATGTTTAAAATCTTTGGAAACTTTACCCAGAGAGAATAAAGTTTTGAGTAATTAAAGTAAGCTACAGCATAAATTAGACCAGTAGGATTCTAAAAACATCTCTTCATGGAACAGTTAATTCTTCACAGAGGACTAGAGGAGCCGTAACACTCTTATAAGCTGAAATGACATTTGGCAAATAGTAAATTTTAAGACTGAAAAGGGTCAAACAAACACTGTGGTGAAGTTCCAGACACTTATTTCCTGGTCACATTTTGCTAAATTTGGAACTGAGTCTACATCCTTTGCAAAATGTGTACTGCATGTAATTGTTCCAAATATTGTTCCACTGGAGACTGTGAGATTTGGCTGTTTCATTTGTGTTATTTATTGTTGCTGTGTTACAAAAATGAATTGTGCATTGGTGGTATAATAAACTAGCAAATGTCTTATTTGTCTTATTAAACAGGCAGGGATTAAAAGGATGTCTTATTAAAATGTCTTGGTTGAAAAGTTACGTGAGTAATTGGATAAATTTTTATGGTGAGGTATTTTATTTTGTGAGGTAATGATCTTTCCCTTTATGCAGAAATTAAGAGAGATTTACACTCTTTTCAGCAATTGTTAACAGAGATTTTACTGCATATAAGAAATCATTTCAATATTTTTTCATTGATTCTGAAAGCATCTGCTGGATTGCTCAATACTATGATGAGACAATTTGTTAGATACAATTTTGATTCTTCTGACAATTAAAGCATCACTGAGAGAAGGTGCCCCCCAAGACGAAGCCAATTGTCTCTTTTGTGAAAGTTTGGCTGGTGAAGAAAAAAATCCCTGAAATTAGCACGGTACTTCTTTTCTACACAGTTTGACAGAAGTTGTCTGGCCAGTATAGTGCATACATGTGTCTGGGCTAACTCTGGGATGTTCTGGTGACTGCAGAAGTTTAGGGTATTAAAAGACAGAAATTCAAAGAAAATGATGCTTCTTTCTCTCTCTACTGCTTGCAGAACAATTTCCTGCAAAACTGATAGGATTTCCTAAATAAGATTTCTCCGTGTGGAACTGGTTTATGTGAATCCATAGATATTAAGTGTGCCTTGAAGCATGCTGGTCTTTGTGTGTTTTTATTAACCAGAAGTAGATAGGTAGGTCCAGACAAAACTGAAGAGATTGGCACCTTCAGCATTGAGATCTGCCTTCTATTTCTGAAAAATGTTGGAGCTATTTATAAATTTGGAAGATCACAGGACTGTATGTGGCTTATCATGCTTATGCTTGTTAGTTCAGCTTCTGATGTACTATTGTAATTAACTTTCTTCCTAGCTTTCACAATCACAAGGCTGTTTTTCTATTTTTAAGGCCTTCTGCAAAAATACTGGGTATTTTATCTTCACTGAAGCGCTGTGGCACATTGCAACTGATGTATAAGGCTTAAGTGTTTCTCTTTATTTCTCCTCAGAGTACATAGTATACATTGTGCTGTTTGACATCATAGCCAGCTTAGCAATGCCTGGGAGAAAGTTTCCAGGGCCTAGAAGGCAGAACAAAAGTACTATAAAAGCTAAACCCCAAATTTCATCTTTACACCTCTACCTACAATGAGCAGGGGAGTTGAAAAAGATTTCAGGGCTTTTTCAGGCAGTTTAAAATATAGATGGAGGAGAAGGAAAAAGACTGCAGTTCCTCCCAGCTCTTCCTTAGCACATTAGCACTCTTTAGAGCAATACATGCTCTGCATTTTTCCTGCTCAGCCAAGGCATGGTGAGTCTGTCCACCTGTCTACAATCTTACCATTACAAACATTACTTCATTATTGTATTTCTGAGTTAGCAAGGCAAAGTGATATAATTCCAGCAGTTCAGGTATTTTTCTCAGCCAGGTTTCTCCAGTAAGAAACGTGATACACTACAGCTTCAGTCCTTTTTATCTCCACATTGAAAAAAAAGGCCCTTGCTGAAGCCTTTGCTCCCATAGATGTGTGTGTTTTCATCTCATTGGTGTTTAACAGATGGATTAGTTCATGGAAAGAACTGAGAACAATCTGAGCAAATCTGTCCCTTAGTAAATTCTTGTAGTGGTTTGTAGAAGGCCTGATAGGACAGGAGGATTTCCAAGGTCAGCTTTCAGTGGTGACACTGGCTGGAGTGACATTCTACTAAGTGTCTGACTTTCCAGAGGTAAAGTATTGTGGGAAAATTTATTGCTTATCTCTAAGTAGCAATGGCAATTATCATATAAATTCTCTGAATGTCTTTCTGTTTGAGAGCTTAAATTCTATCATTTGAATTACAGAGAAGGTACAGAGCCAGATTTTCAACCTCCTGCTGGTGATTGTTTATATAACTTTGGGCCTTTTGGCTGTGGCTTTACTTCAGGAGACTGACAGTCTAATTTAATCAAGCAGATGTGGATTTGTATATGTAGAGTAGATATTCAGTCACATAAGCTGTGTAAAAATTCACAGGTCAGATTCAGGACTGTTTGAAGTTGCCCGAGAAGTTTGTTGCAACTAAATCCCTTTTGGAGAAAATCTATTTATGGAAGTGGTATTTTTTTTTTCTTCCTTTTAGATAAAGTCTCTAATCTGTGGAGATCATCATCATTAATGTTATGCATAAGACAATAGTAGTTGTGGTGTAGTTTCTGAGTTCCATATATTACATTACACATAAGCAGATCCATTTCTATGTAAATTAAAACACAAATACTAGTGGCATGAGCTTAGATCTGATCCAAGTTTAAATATTTGACTATTTGGTGGTAGTGACCTTCTTCTTTTCTTGATATACCACTTTTACTTTGAAGCTAGTGCTTAAAAATCCAAATTATTAACAACTGGGTAAAGTTCAGCTTGTACCTTTTTACATTTTCATGTATCATGAACTCCCCACAGATAGTTTGCTTTTCAGTGTGTACTGACTGCAGCTCCAAGAAATGAGCTCATTCTGTCTGTCATGAAATGGAGAACTCTGCTGGTTAATTGACTTGTTCAGCAAATGGAAAAGCAAGAGGTTTTTCCTAAACGTTTGAACATAAGAGAAAAGCTGACTCAAATGAGTGAATATTGCATATCTGCTGGTTTTGGCTGGGGTAGAGTTAATTTTCTTCACAGTGTCTGGTATGGGGCTGTGTTTTGGATTCACGCTGAACACAGGGTTGATGATATAGAGATGTTTTTGTCATTGCTGAGCAGGGCTCACACAGAGCCAAGGCCTTTCCTGCTTTTCCTATTTCTAGTCTGGAGAGGGACCTGGGGGTGCCTGGGGGTTCTGAGGAGATGCAGCCAGGACAGGTGACCCCAGCTGACCACAGGAATGTTCCAGATCATGTGACATTGCCCCCTGTATATGAGGTGGGGGAAGAAGGAAGAAGGGGGGGACATTTGGGGTGATGGCGTTTGCTTCCCCAGTCAGTGTTCTGTGTGATGGGGCCCTGCCCTCCTGGGGATGGCTGAACACCTCTCTGATCATGGGAAGCACTCAACTGATTCCTTGTTTAGCTTGGCTTTCCCTGTTAAACTATCTCCATCTCAACCCAGGAGTTTTCCAGCTTTTACCCTCCCAGTTCTCATCCTGGTCCTGCTGCAGGGGGAGTGACCGAGGGGCTGCCTGGGGCTGGGCTGCTGCCTGGGCTAAACCACACCAGCACACACTCCCTGTCTGGCAGGCTGACTGATTACTGCCAAGTGACTGACATCAAAACAAAGCTATCGTTTTTTCAAATCGGTTTCTGCAAACCTAAACAAGGGAAATGGGAGTTCTGCTTCTTGCAGTGTGGTTGGTCATTCCTTAAGCCATCAATTTGAAAAGCTCATATAGTTGGGTTTTTTGCAGGTAAGGGATGAACATGGTTTCAAGCAAACTATTTTTTGTTGGTTTTTTTTCCCTCGGTTGTGGTTTTTGTTTTGTTTTGGAGGTTTTTTTAATGTTTTGTTTGTTTGTTTTTGGTGGGGTTTCTTGGGTTTTTTTAAATTTCCTTTATGTGGTTTATATTCTTGTCTGTCTGTTGAGCATGTGTCTTAAGAAACACTGCTGACCTGTTGTTGGGGGACCAAGTCCCTGCATCAAAATCATAATTTTCTCTCTTTCCCTCCCTCCCACCCAGCCATTTGTGTTTCATATAAAACCTAAATGAACTTAAAGATCTTCATTGAAATCATTCCTGCTCCACATCCACAACTTTTTATTCCGAACCAACAGTAACAGAATTCTCTCTCTCCTCCTTGCATTTCTGGCTTATAAGCAGCCCTGCTAGTCAGGCAGAGCCATTTTCTGCCATGAGTTTTTGAATAATTCCTAATAAATTGACAGTGGGTATTGTCCAAAGTGCTGAAACATTTGTTTCTAAAAATAATCAGCAACAACTCCCAATCAGCTCTGCTATGCATCTGGCTTCTGATCAGGAGCAAAGCAGAGGAGTTTGATCAATGCCTGTAAAATAAAGGAAAAAAAAAATTAAATGTATGAAAGAAAATAGTTTTTTGGATAGCTTAAAGGATTTTTTTTTAATGTATCTGTCAACTTTCCAGGGCCTTTATGACAAAAAGCAGAGAAAAATACAGGTATTTCTGAAATCCTTTCAGAATTCAATTTAAGATGTTTTAAAAATATATAAATACTTTTCTCTGCAGCAGATTAAATTGAAAGATATTTATATGCTGAAGCTTGCTGTAAGCTCTACAAACATGTCCTAATTCCTCAGAGTGATGTTGTCATCACGTTTGTCAGCTAAGGCTCAAGGAGACTGCAAATTCTTTTGTATTTTCATCTCTTTTTTCTATCTGGGAGTTTGTGATGAGCTGTTTGTTTCAGAAGAGATTTTTCTTCATTTAGTTTACAGGTGCTCTTTTGATATGTGAATTTGGTACATAAGTTTAAAAAATGCAGGCACTGTTGTTATATTTTTTTTTTAGCTGTTGCCTGTAGACATTAATATTCAGTGTGGTGAAGGGTTTTATTCCCCCACCCCCAGGCTCTATTTTGCCATCAATAGCAGTTTCCATATGTTTTTTCCTGGCATTATGAATTTGCTAGTTTGTACAGTGCTATTTAATTCCATGTCCTGCTTTTCCATAGAATGCAATAATAGATGATGACGACAGTGGCAATTAGAACTAATGGTCTACTTCTTAGAGATGCTGAATATCCATTAATCCTGTTGAACTTGGTCAGAAATTAGGCTATTTTAACATCAAACTTGGAATATCTGATAGTTGCAGTTGCCTTTGTGTGTACAGTTCTGCTGTGTGTTTCCTTATAACACTTTCCTTGATTCATCAGCTTTCAGTTCTCCTTGTTGAGCCTGAGTATTTCCTATTAATTATTATTTTTCACATTGCCTGAATTACAGGAAAAATCACAATGGTAGAGGTAGTTACACCTTAGTTATAGTGAGAAAAAACTTAATCTGTGTTACCACATTGATTTGACTAAATGAAAGGGGAATTTTTCTTACTGTTTAGGACTTTTTAAAAAATTTTTGATGAACAGCCATTCTTAATACTACATAATTTCACATTTACTTCACTACATGACTTTCCTTCTGCAGGACTTTCAATTACTTACGTAGTTTAAGTGAAACACACAGTTGCTATACTTGTATTATGCATCTTCAAAATGTTGTGAAATGAATCATTCATTTCTCAAATCTTTTATTTCTTCATTTGTATCTCTAGCTGTTTTGAAATCTTGGAGATGATATTAAATGATAGGTTCTTTAGGACAAAAAGGAATTAAGTCTTCTATTCTTCTTAGTTTCCCTTTCTAAACTAAATGCAATAATTGAAGAACATCATGTTTCACAGAAATAAAGGTGGGAGTCAGAGGGTTTGGGGGAGATTACCCAGTTCTGTTTTGCTGCATTGTGTGTGTGTGTTCTTCCCTGCTGGAGCTCATTTAGCTCAGCACACAACAAGCTGATATTCCAGCTTCTGCTGAATTCCAGCACATGACACGTCTGCCTGGCACGCTCGTAGCTTGCTATTCTTTCTATCTTATGTGCACCTAAGGATTTACAAGGACTTGCTTTTTGTACATGATCTGAATTTCAGAAGTTTAATCCTGCTATTTTTAGGGTACTTGTAAGAGAGAGAACTTTCTCATCAGTCTGTCACTGAAGCTGTGGGATGAACCAATTGAGGAGATCAGTATTTTTAAGAGGAACCTGGAAAAATCACCGTTACGTGTTTTGCCGTGATGTGAGGAACAGTGTAACGTGCAGAGTAACAGACAGTCAAGCCTTGTGTTTAAAATAGCAGCTAAATTGTCTCTGTCAAGGCATGGATGTGCTGCAGACTCCATTTTTAAAGACTATACTGAACCCTTAATCGCTGACTGTGCACTTGACATACAATTAAGCATTTGAGCTTTTCCCTAATCTCTGTGTACAAGAAGATAAAGGATGCTTGGAGACTTGTATCAGTAAGACTATTTATACAGAGTTCATACTGCTAACACTTTTGATGTCCTTTAAGCTTCTGCCTTCATATCCCTGTCAGCTCAATCCACTGCACACATTTTCTGAGTCAAACTGGCATAAGCCAGGAAGAGGAGAAATGTGTTCACATGCAAGAACACTGGACACAGTAAGACTTTTTTCTAGCTAGAGGAGAAATCCTTTCCTTCATCAGTAACTTGGACGGACTCCACAGACTCAGGACACAGATAAAGCAATAGGTGTTTCTCATGCAGTGATCATAAAGAGAGTTCAGGTGATGAAGGTTCAGAAGAAAAAGAAACTGAGTTTTTGTCAGCCCTTCAGACTGTGCTCAAGAACTTGTCTTCGAAAATTTAGATCATTGAGGTGCTGCCTTACTCTGGTCATGAAAACCCCTTCCTTCAGGTGATCTTGTTATTATTTCTTGAATATTACTGCTTCCCTATTATTAGAGATATCTCTTCCCTCATATGTTCCTTGAGCTACATTAACTAATTGCAAAGAACCAATAAGCAGTGAGCAAGGCCTTGTAGTGAATGTAAAACTTGCACTGAAGAAGCCAAGTCTTGACAGCACAAAGCTGATGTTACAGAAGGGGATGTTTTATGTCTGGACTTACAGCTACTTCAGTGGGCATGTATGTAACAAAAATAATGGAAGCACTTGAGGTGTGCTCACACTTGGGGAGATGCTGATCCACATTCAACAGAGTATTGGCAGAGGTTTTCAGCAGTGTGCAGCTGATCTTAAGCGACTGGGAAAATTGTAGGAAGTATTTCAGTCCTGTGTCAGAAGCAGAAGTGGAAGATGGAACCCATTTTAAGTTCAGAACAAGCAGTGCATGAGAGTCTTGGATGAGAATTGAGGTATTTCTAAAAACTTAGTGTGGAGGAAGCTTCTTGATCTCCTTGTTAGTGACTACTTTGAAATGTCAAATAAAAGTAGGTGAAAATGAGAGAGTTACTGTGGATATTCATTCTTAACAAAGAACATCTCTGCTCTCTGGCCTCAGCTGATTTTGTCTCAGACTCTTACCTTCAAAAGACCTGTTGGAGACTGAGCTCTTTGGTTTGCAATACATTTGTAGCATCTTCAGTCTGTGTTTCATTTTCTTTGCTAACTTCACTCAGAAGCTGTTGCATGCAAAGGTAAAAAGATAAATTCAAAATTTGTGCCCGGAATGATGAAAGAATTGCAACTCAAATTCCATCCTGAACTTTTTAATATCTCATGAAAATTTTATTCTGAGCTTTCATATCTCTGTGTAGTTTGTCATAGACCAAGTTGGGGTCATATAGGGAGCATTTTTCAGTTTCTTGGCCCACTATACTGGGGAATACAGCAGAGTAAGCAGTATTTAGGGTTGATCTTAAACTGGTGAAGCTCCAGCGTATGTGTGAGAAAGGCTGAAAAGGGCTGAGCTACATGCGTGTCCTTACGCCCTGACCATCACAGTATCCATGGTAATAATTTAGATAACTTATTTACAACAACAAGCTAAATGGAATGATTTTTATTGTAGTTTAAATGGTATCTTGTGATATAATTTTAAAAAATCTACTGCAAGCACACTGGTTGAGTCCTCTTTCAACAGGAGAAGTAGGCTGAGTGTTGGAAAGTGTTTATTGTTCTGTGCAGCAGATGTGTTGAACAAAACTATAGAAATGTTTCAGCTGTTGTTTGTTAACATGTAGTTGAGAATAAGGGATATACTTTGCTTGTTTATTACCAGGGCAGTGATAAAAGTTGTATCTCCTTAGCAGAAGCATCATCATTTTGCTTTGCAGGCTGGATATCAGAGTTTCTAGTTATTTCCCTGTAGCTAATGGGAGTTTCATGGTGTAGATACTTCAGTTTGTTAATATTGTATAGCTGGAAATGTGGAGGCATACTCACACTCGATGGTTATTTCTATACCCTGCAGTCCAAATGTCCTTGAAAGTGTTAAGAGTTATTAAGGGTTGCTTCTGTAAGTTGGGAGTTTTACAGCTGGTTTTTTTAGCTTCCCTTAGGGTGATAAAGAGAGGGTCACAGGTGAATGTGGTTTAACTGCATTTCCTTTGCAGTGTATGAAATGATGGTTTTTATGCTGTTTATGAACTTTGAAATAATCTGTTCAGTGTGAGGGTATCTGTGGTGTGCTACATTCATAAGTGAGTTCCAACAAAGAATTGAAGATAATACTTTGGTCAGATTTATGGTTTTTGCATGGAAATATGTCATGGTGGAGAAAAAAAAAGACAGGAATCTTACTAAGTTCTATATATTATTTCACATACACCTGCGTTAGAGTTGGGTAAGTTAACACTTATTAATTTAGGTACTTAACTCATGATACAGTTGAGTTGTCACACAGCTGGGATGTTTTGCATAAGAACCAATATCTACTGAGATTTGGTTACTTCTGTATGTATTCTAGGAAATAAGGAGAAAAATTGTTATGTTCTGCTTTCGTATCCTAATTCTCACAAATTTGTAAAAATTGTGGACCTTGTTACAGTTTTGCCTGTTTTAAAAGCATTAGTAAAAGGAATGTTTTCCATGATAAAAAGATTTGGGCAGATACCTGGGGTTAGGCCCAGTTACAACTGTATGAGTTTTGTGAATGGATCAAAAAACCAGAATCAGTAAAACTGATTGTGTGCCTTTTAGAAGGTGAAGCTTATAGTAGTTGGATTATGTATTTGCAAGTAGCAGGATTTATTCTTAAGATATAGGAGTAGATTATATGTAAAGGGAACTGCTGTATCTTTTAAAAATAAATAAGCTCCATCAAATGGTGTTCCTTCTTTCTTCATGTGCTCATCTCTTTTTTTCATCAAAACGAATGGCTATCCTGATTGAGTCTTCTCCTGGATATCTCTTTATTAGTTCATTGTCTTAGATTTTGGAAGCTTATGAGAAGAAAACTTTCAAAGCTGTATTTGATGAATCTTAGGACACAGAACTGTTAGAGGAAATTCCAAGTGCAAGTTGCCATTTTCATGTAGGAGAGCCATAAGGATATTTTTGTACATTCATAATTCTTTCTTTAATAATTGTCTGGGTTGTGCTCAAGTAATATTCTTAATGCAAATGACTGTATGTGGTAATTTATCTGCATTACGAGTAGTATCCATTAGCCTTCTAAGGTCAAAGGTAAAGTCGATTTTGGAAGTTATTATTATTCAAATAGCAGAAGTGTAATGATTAATATACTACTTCTTTTTCTTTTTTCTTCCAGATTTCTCAGGGGACAAAATTTTGCTTATTCATACCTTCTACTGTGGCAAAAATGGATTATTTTCCTCACCAAAAACCAGCAGCATAACACCCATCCAACACCTGCCTCAAGGAACTCTTATTTAAAGTCTATTGTAAGTCAAACTAACCACTTGCTTGCTTAAAGGTAGCTTTAATCAGCTGTGCATCTATTTACAGCTCAGGACCCAGCAGCTTTCCCAGGAGCGCTAATCTGAGCAGGGTGGCTTTGCTGCAGCAGCTGTTCCTTCTTCAGGGGCAGCAGAGGAGGCAGGAGGCGGCTGCGGGGCAGGGCTCGGCCTGAGCTGCTGCCTGTCCTTGGCCCCGGTGTCACCCGGGTGTCCCCTCAGGAGCGGGCTCGGCCTGAGCTGCTGCCTGTCCCTGGCCCCGGTGTCACCCGGGTGTCCCCTCAGGAGCGGGCTCGGCCTGAGCTGCTGCCTGTCCCTGGCCCCGGTGTCACCCGGGTGTCCCCTGAGGAGCGGGCTCGGGGCAGTGCAAACCCCGCCGGTGGGGTCAGGCCCCGTTGCCACCGGCCGATCAGGAAGCTGATCTGAATTGCGAATGACGGCTCAGCCTCCTGTTGCTATGACAATTGATTTCAGACGTCGAAGTGTAGAATCGGGAGTAAAGAGCTCAAAATGTAGGGAACTGCAAGGGGTTCGGCTGGTGGTGTTGGCGGTGGGGCTGAAGGCTTCTCGTGGTGCCCACAGGCCCAAATCGGTCTCTCCTAATGCAAGGCCGACTTGAAAAATAGTAATGAAACTCCACGTTATGGATATCCAAAAATGGCTGCTCAGAGTTCATGCTTCACATGCATTGAAGTTAATTTTATGCGGGTAGAGTATATGATAGATGTTTTTGGGAAAGCTGTGTTAAGATTAGAGTTTTGGCTGGCATACCTTCTTTATTTGAAAGAAGGATGGCGTTTGGAGAAATCTATTCAACATTTCCATATAATATATGCTTTCTGTATCAGGACAAATTCATAAACAAGGAAAAGGAGGGGAAAAAATAAGGAAAAAACTTTCAAATGAGGAAGAAATCTAGTGTTTATGTTGCTTCTTTGGAGATATATTCTAGTAAAGGAGATGCATGTTACTTAATGAAACTGCAATTAATAAGAGGCCTCAGATTAACATCTGAAAGCCTAATTGTCATCTTCCAAGTGCAATATAATACTGCCTTCTTCTTTATCACTCTCATAGTTAAAAGAATAAGTAATACTTGAATTTGTTTTAAAATTAGGGTATTTGTTTTAAAGAAATTCCAACTTTATCAGTGGCATTACATTTTTCCTTTGCACAGCTGCTTTCTGTTAGAAATTAACAATTAACAATTAACATACTATGAGGGCCCTTGTGACTAAAGTAAGGGAAACATTGTAATTGACTTACATTCATTCTCCATGTCTTGTTTTATCTTGTTATCTATATCATGTTTTCTTGTTTGAAAAAAAAATACTATAGCAATGGTGGTGTTTTATCCTGAAAAAATACTGATGCAGAGATATAGAAGATACTTACCTGAAAAGGCTCTGTCTCTTGCTTGGTTTATTCCAGTTCAGGACCCCTGTTTCTATGGACTTCTTGTTTATCTGTGATATTTTTTCCTTCTGAGAATGTAATCACTCTTAAGTAAGAAAAATAGTGTTATGAAAACCCTCTGAAGTTCCATGAAAATACAGTTGTAAAAATCTCTTCTAAAGATAATTTAGTTGTGTCCATTATTATAGTTTTAGCTTGAAATAATTCAAATATGTAAGCAAATAGTAGACACTTTAAATAGCATTTCTGAAAATTGAAATGTAGCTGCATTTTTAAAATATACTCCAGTTGATCCCTCAACCTTGCTGGTATTTATCCTAGAACTGGACTTAAAATACTTGGATAGCTCTCTTGGATAGCTCTGCTTTGATGGTTCCCACAGAGCCAAGGATTCTTCAGCATAGCTTCTTTCTTTCTCTGTTTTTTCCACTTCTGTGTCTAGTGTATGTGCTCAGGACTTGTCTACACAAGATACCAGGAAAAACTTATGCAAATCAACTAAATGTAGGAATTTGATGAGGGCAGCTGAAATCCCACCAAGTCCCTGTGTGCGCTATCCCATTCATAATTAAAGTGGCCTCCAGTGAATTCAGTTTAATTCACTTAGAAGGCAAGATGAGCCAAACCAAATTAAGGCCAGCATTTTATTTGCAGATGAAAGTGTTTGCAAAGGAATTTAATGGACATAGACAAATCCAGTTAAATTAATTGGGTTAATTTTCCTGAGTTCCATTGTGTAGATAAAACCTTGGTAATAATGTCTGATTTGAGCTTTTACTTTTCTTCTTTCTTGTTCTTCTCCTTTTGTTCCTATTACTCTGATATTTTAGACTTGAGAAGGTAGATGGTCCTCACCAGATTCTGGCTTGTAATTTTACTGTGTGTTGAGAGTCCACATTTTAACATATAAATGCCCCACTTTGCCATCAGGTCTAGTTCACAGTTACTTTTGTTTAGGCAATTACCATCGATCTGTCTTCTTCAACTAATGCCTTTTAATCCAGTTAGCAAAAAAAATACCATCTCCACTTTCTTAAGTGACCTGCATTAACTACCACTTCTGTTAAAGCTGCTGTTCTCCTCCTAAACAAATCTTCTCTGCTGAACTTGATTGTTTAGTTATAGGCTTTTGCTTAATAGTTTAACCTAATAAAGAGTGGTTTCATTTCATAATATTGCCAAGATTGTAGAATTATGGCATTTCCCATCAATTGTAGCCTGTCAGAAAGAATTACTTTCAAAGTCTTAAACTGTGCATGAAGAGGGTCCTTCTGCCTTCCCAGCCAGTCCAAGCAGCAGGAGCATTGCACCCAGGAGTGACTGCACCTTTGGCCATTGCTGGACCAGCTGAGAGCCAGCAGAGATGTTAAACAGGCCCTGAGCTCTGTCACTGCAGGGACATAAATACAGCCTGGGGGGAACTGGTTTAATGCAATTGCTGGGTGTCTCTCTGTTGGTTTCCCAGAGCACGAAGACTGTGCTTCTTATTGATGGTGCTTATTTCATCCTTTCTTTGAAAATTAGGAAAGTGAAAGATCTTAGTTGCAGCTCAGTCATTCTGTCTTCCTGAGGATTTGTCCAGTGTGTGCTGTTTTCTCTGTTCCTCACTTTGGATTTGTCAGCTGTGTCTGTTCTGGATGCGCAGGATTTGTTTTAACATGGCTGCTTTTGCTTCATTAGTTAGTCCTGTGCATCTCTTTAAGCTGCTTTAGGAAAAGAAGTAGTTCATATCATTTAACTGGGTGAAGCTATTTGATTTTGAAGAAGTTAAATTTAGATTCAGGTGAAGACTGTTTACTTCCAAGTATGGCTCAGCTTTGAGAGAGAGGTACTTTAGGGGAAGAAGAGAAGATCAAATATAACTGAGATTGTACCAAACTGATTTCAAGTCCTATTAGCCCATCTTAACATTTCAAAGTAATCAGTATCTCCTCTTTAAATACTTTTTAAATGCTTTTTCCTATAATGTACAACAAATTATCCAATTTCACTGCTTCTTGTATTTGCACTGTATAAATAGGAAATTATTTAGGGGAGAAGTTTGGCCAGAAAATGAGTGAAAACTAAAGTCTTCCTGTATTTTGATGGTCAAGAAGTTTCAATTTCCATTCAGTTCAAAGTTTGTGTGTCGTGTGTGACCCATTTGAAATGAGAACTGCACGTGTCTGTGGTGTTACCCACAGGAGGAGTGGTGCTCATGGACAGGTGGTGTGAGGTGAGTGATTGTGTTAGATCTGCTCCATGTGTGTTCGAAGTGTAAGTTGTGTTAATGCTTTGACAAGCCATCGAGAGCAAAGGTGGTGCTGATGGTTCCTTAGGTGAGGAGAGACCAAATCCATCTGGGGAGAACAGTGGGTCTGAGAGCCACCTGCCTTCTGAGTCAGTGCCTCCTCTAGAATTTGTAATTTATTTTCTTTTTTGCTTACTTTTTACACTTCCATCTGGGTGGGTTTTCCCAGCTGATAGTAGTTTTCTGGTAAAGAAAATGTTTTTAAGACTTTTTCTATTGGGTTTTGTTCTTGTTGGTTTGTTTGTTTGTTTTAATCTAAATTCTAGAGGGCTGAGCAAACAACTTCCATGGGAAAAAACAGTGTTAGTTCAAAGGTAGGCAGAGAGGATCCTGCAAACTCTGCTCTTTGCTTCCAGAGTGTGGATTCTATGAGGTAATTTTGAGGTGATGGTGACGTCATAAATGCAGAGATTGGTCTTGTCTTTTGCTCTTAGAAGGATGTCTTTTTTTACTGTTGAAAATACTGAAGTAATGCTGATCCTGAGACAACTCATGAATTGGCTTCTCCAAGCTGATATGCACTTCAGCTCCCCAAACTTATGAGCGCTCCAGCCCCCACATAGTGACTGTACTTGAGTGCCCAGCTGGTGCATTTTAAATTAACACTCATTATACTACTGAGTCACTTCTGGTGGTGGTCTGAAATGCACCAATGCTTTGTGTCATCCCTGGCAGGTTCCTATACTTTGATCCATATATTTCCGTCCTGCTGGCTAAGATTAACTTCATTCTTTCCTGGAGTCACTAAAGAAATTAGTTGTATTCAGTTTCTGGTGATCTTTTTGTACAGATAGTACTGTTAAGTGCAGTGTATCTATATATGAGTGTTTGTTAAAAATAAAAATAGCAGTTTTATCCTGCATTTGAGTTGGAAAAGATTCAGTTGAGACACAGCTTAGATGTCAAATTTGGCCATAATCCATTAAGGTAGTTGTCTTCCCAAAATGTCTGCATTCCTTTTTAACCAGTCTCCTCAATATTTCCAGCTTTCCTTCTGTTCCTGTATCTTCATTAGGATTACATTTCAGAAGTGTTTCCCTTGCACAGGAGTGATCCAGTGCAGTTTGTGGTCCTTCACTGGACTCACTCCAACGTGTCCATGTCTTTGTTGTGTTGTGGATCCAGAAATGGACATAATATTCCAGACGAGTCTCACCAGGGCTGAATAGAGAGGAAAAGATCACCTCCCCTGCTATCCTTGTGTGACCCAAACATATTGATACAGCTGTATAAATAGTATAAAAGCATAAATGTAAAAGCAGTGTGAAACATGCAGTGGTAGAATGTAGAGGCCAGAAAAGTGTGAAGTGGGTAGGATCAGCAGCAGTGTAATCTACCTTCGTCCTGAAAAACATGGAACTGTGTAACCAAAGAGCACAGGTCTGATGAGGAACTGTGAGGGAGCTCGAGCTGTTTAACCTGGAGAAAAAGGGGCTGAGGGGCACCTTAATGCTCTGGCCTGAAAGGTTGTGGTGAGATGGGTGTCAGTCCCTTCTCCCAGGTGGCAGTGACAGGATGAGAGGAAATGGCCTCAAGTAGCACCAGGGGAGGTTTAGATTAGATACTAGGAAAATACTCTTTTACAGAAGGGTTGTAAAACGCTGGAACAGACTGCTCAGGGAAGTGGTGGAGTCACCACCCCTGGAAATGTTCAAAAAATACGTGGATATGGCATTTGAGGACATGGTTCAGTGATGAATATGATGTTGGTGCTGGGCTGACCATTGGACCTGATGCTCTTGTCAATCAATTTGGAACTTTTGGATGGCTGGGCTGGAGCCAGTTGTATGAGGTTCAACAAAGCCAGGTGCCACGTCCTGCCCCTGGCTCACACCAAGCCCTGCAGTGCCACAGGCTGGGGCAGAGGGGCTGGAAAGCTGCAAAGGGCCCTGGGGGTCCGGGTCAACAGCAGCTGAACATGAGCCAGGTGTGCCCAGGTGGCCAAGAAGGCCAATGGCACCTGGCCTGTCCCAGCCATGCTGTGACAGCAGGACCCATGCAGTGACCATCCCCCTGTGCTGGGCACTGGTGAGGCCACACCTCGAGTGCTGTGTCCAGTTCTGGGCCCCTCACTGCAAGGACACTGAGGTGCTGGAGCAGGTCTAGAGAGGGGCAGCAGAGCTGGGGAAGGGTGTAGACAGGATGTCCTGCAAGAAATGGCTGGGGGAGCTGGGGGTGGTGAGCTGGAGGAGGCTCAGGGGTGGCCTTACCACTCTCTGTAACTCCCTTACAGGAGGCTGTAGCCAGGTGGGGGTCAGGCTCTTCTCCCAGGCAGCAGTGACGGGATGAGAGCATGTGGCTTTAAGGTGCACCAGGGGAGGTTCTGATTGGACATCAAGAGGAATTTCTTCATGAAAATTGGAATGGGCTGCTCAGGGAGGTGGTGGAGTCACCATCCCTGAGGTGTTTAAGGAAAGACTGGACGGGTCACTTATGCTGTGGTCTAGTTGATAAGGTAGTGTTAGGTCATAGGTCGGATTTGATCATCTCAGAGGTCCTTTCCAGCCTAATTGATTCTGTGATCTTAGAGGTCTCTTCCTACTGTAACAATTCTATGATTCCGTGATTTTAGATCCTGCAAACTGTTAGTTTGTTGGACTAAGTTGGGTTTAGTGGCCTCATAGATGAGGCTGAGAGGGACCCCACCCTCCTGAGGCAGAAGGTGAATGATGTTAGCATTGTAGCAGGAATAAGAAAATGGCAGAAAAAGGCAATTTCTAAGAAAACAAAGGCATTCAATTTTTAAGCCTAAGTATGACCAGGTAATTACACATGAAGTAGGAAAGGACTATTTGTCATGTGGGGGACAGTGAAATTAATTGGTTTCCAATTTCTTTCACAGTTTATTTCCCTGTAGCTGTGGTGCAACCAAGAGCCAACCAACATCATCTGCTGCCAATAGAAAATCTCCATGCCAGTCCTTGCCCTTGGCACAAGGTAAAGTTGCAACTGAGCCTGTGAGGAGGAATCAACAAGAAAAATCCAATTCATGCTCAAAGGTAAACATTGACCAATGTATAACAAGCATGAAAGTAAAACATATGCTTTTCCTTACATTGTGTATTGTTTCATTTCATCCTGTTTTCTTTGCTTTGCGCAATTTCTGCAGCAGTGCAGGCAGGGTTGAAGTATGGAAATACCCTTAGGATAACTGTGTTTTAAATTTCAGCTGTTTTAATGGCTTGCCTAGCTTCAACTCCTCTTATAGTGCCTGCTTTAATTTCTATTTTATGTTTGTAACGAGCATTGCCTACAAGGAGGAGGTTCCTGTTTTCAGGAACACAATGTAGATGCAAAATGCAGTAGAGCAGATATATTTTTGTTAGCCATGGATTTGGCAAGAAAAATTCCCATGCCAGACATTGTCACCATTTCACTGGGGGCAAAACATGATGTGCTTCCTAACAGGTCCCTGGGTGATCGTGCCCCCAGGAGAGCACCCTAGTGAGATTATCCCCCACAGACAGCTCATAAACACAGTAAAAACTGTTCAACAGCTACAGCATTGGTCACCAATAAAAGAAAATAAAACAAATAAACCTCATAAATTACTCTGACATCAGCTGTGTCCCCTCCCAGCCTCTTGCCCACCCCAGCCTATTCACTGTGGGGGCAGAGTAGGAAACTGAGGCAGCCTGTTTGTTTGGCTGTGTAAGCTCTGCTTACTATAATAATAAAGTACTGGTGTGTTAGCAACACTGGGCTAGCCACAGTTCTAGAAAGGGAATGAAGAAAATTAACTCCATCCCAGCCAGACCCAGCACAGCAGAGAGTCTATAAAGTACAGAAGCTCTATTGACAAGGCAAATAAAAGAACAATTCCTAAGCTTTGCTCTGTGTGCGTTAGTATTAGTAAGGCAAAAGAGCTCTAGACATTTAAATCCTTGCTAAACTTCAGTTTATGAGCAGTGAAAATGATATGGTGATTTTGGTTTTAATAAACCAATCTTGTGTTTAGCTGAATTGGAGTCAAGTTGCAAAGCTATTTATGAGCTGCACGTAAGAAAAATCAATAAATATATGAAATATTAAGATAGAGAAAACCTTCCAGTATGAGTGATCAGCAGCTCTAGGCTAAGGCAGAGATGGATGACAAAAGCTGTTTATTTTAACATGCTGTAATTTGTATGGTTTAGCTTTTTTAATAGTCTTGTTTGGGGAATAGAGGAAAAATGTGGTTTACGTCACCTGGGAGTATATTCTAAACCCTGTTTCTTTTCTCCTTGGCAGATGGAGACCTTTTAGCCAGCCAGTGACTCCAACTGCTGCTGCATGTCTGGCAGCACCTCTGAATGATCACATGACTCTTGATATGGATGCAGTCCTGTCAGACTTTGTTCGGTCCACAGGGGCAGAACCAGGTCTGGCAAGAGACTTACTAGAAGGTAAACTTCTGGGGCACAACCATTTCCTGTGTTCACTGCTTGCTTAAACCAAGAACCAGTCATAACAAGGGAGCTCTGGTCTATGGAAACAGATATTTCTTAGTATTTTTACCAAATCCACTCTTGCAATAAGCTGACTGTAGATTATAATACGGCAGGTGTTTTTAAAAAAAGTCTTTAAAACTTCTTAGTATTAGATTGCTGTGTTTTAAGTTATTAAGAGTCAAGCCCTAAATGTTTATGTGTCAGGGAGAGAAGGGAGGAGATTTTAGAATTTTCATATTCAGCTGCCTGAAAGTAGTTGTAAAAGTTTCTCAGGTCACTGTGTTTAGTCTGAAGTTGAGTCTGAAAGGGACTTAGTGTACAGTGATGGACACACCAGAGGTATTTTTGTGTCCCTGTGGTTAATATGCATACCTGAACTTCACAGCATGGGAGTCAAGTGGCTAGGTTGAAAAACAACTACAAGAAGCTGTATCAGAAAAATAACTGTCTATTTGTTCATTTTGTTGTAGTTGTTTTAGGTTTATAAGCTTAAAAGTGGCAAGACATCATTGATACTTGAGGGCATTTTGTGATAGTTGGGTTTGTTCATTTCTTCTCATGTGGGCTGACAATAATTGTGAAGATGAGAGTTTGGAAATAAGTAGATGATATCTGTCATTTGCAAGGTGCTTCTGTGGGCTTGAAACTTCCATACTGGACTCGCTACCTGAGAGGTTTGGGATTTGGTTTATTTTTTTTTTATCTTAATGTGCTCTAAGAAATTGTGTTAAATCAAAGTAACTACTGAACAGCTACAGCAGACCTAAAAGTATACCTCATGTTATGTATCTCAGTTTTGCAAGAGCTGTTTCACTTTATGTATGCTGAAAGATTTTCATTTTGTGGTAAGTTCTTTCTTCACTCTGGGCTTTTCAGTAATCAGGCATGAACACAGAGATGCACACAGTTCTGCAGCATTTCCCAAGTCATCTGATACATGAAATAAAACCTTGGAATACCTAACAAGGAATATGAGCATAGGCTTGCTATATATGAGCCCTCTGTTTTGTCTGACTGATTTGATCAACCTGTCATTCCTGCCTAGAGTATGTCTTAGTCTGATGGTCTTTTAGAAAAAGAACACGAGAAGATTTATCTCAGCTGTATCAGGACAGATTGTCAGTTATTGTGCTGATAGGGCATTGCCAACATTTGAAACGGTTCCTACATATCAGCAGTCTTTCAGAAGAGTTACTTACCTTGTTTTCCTTTCTATAAAGAGCAATGCTTTCAAATAGAGTTTCTCTGTGTTGTACTTCTCACTTTTGTAGATGAATAGATTCACATCGAACGTACTAACAAAGAAATAAGCAATAAACAATCTCATTATTCTGACAGGCTAATAGACATATGCATCTGCCCCAAATTATTTCCTCCTACACAGGAATTTCTCAAAGTAAAAGGAATTGTTGCTAGTTCTGAACAAAATGTGCTCAGAGAAACATTTCAGCACTTGTAGCTGTAGCAACATTTGGTGTAACAGCTTCTAATACTGGTCATGTCTTGTGCTGGGAGACAGTAATTGATGGAATGGTTTCTCATTTGTTTAAAAAAGACACAACAGGGACTGCCACCCTCACAGCATTTTGACTGTCTTTCGTAGTTGTCAGAGCGTGTCAGTTCTCTGTGAGCAGCACTGAAACCCATGAAGTAGCTTCTTAACAAGAATATAAACAATAATCAGAAGAGCAGCCCCCCACCCCATGGTGCACAGGCTGTAGTCAATGCCTTGCACCTGGCCTTGGAAGGATGATGCCCATAGTTACAATCAAAATTTGAAAACAGGTGTGTGCAAATATTTCCCAGAAATTTCAAGGTTGGGTTGGTTGTAGCCCTAAAAATTACTGTCATAGTGAACTTGGAGCCACAAAAAGCATGTGTAGACCCTCATTTCCTTGTGACCACAAGTTTTGGTCAGATCTTCTATGACCCCATAACCCTTGGCACTTTCTGACCTGCTCAAAAATTCTATTTTTATAACTTGCTCAGATTGAATTTTCACTCCTAGGTTGTGCTCCTATGGAGTAACATCTTTTCAGAGCCAATGCTGTTTCTTTTGTTCATCTTTGGGGGAAATTTCTTCCATTTCACTATCCTGTAGATAATCAAGGATACCGGTTTCTGCTTTCTTATCCAATTATTTTAACATATTAATTGTTTTGCTTTGATTATGTCCTGCTACATCCACAGCACAATTGTGCACAATACATGTTGTTCATCCTGGCAACAAATGGGTGAGTTAAATACACACTGACTGTTGTGCAAATAGCTAAAAAAATCTATACATTGCATATAGATTTTCTGCATTGCCAGAAGCTGCCCTAAATGTTGGCTCAGTTGATGTTTCTATACTCTGCCTATCCTGCTGGTAAAATCCCTGCAGTTTTCTTTTGCTGAGCTTTTTATTGAGCACAGCTGCTTGTCTCTCTATCTCAGAAAACATTCTGCTGGTTGTGCTTGACATCTATCTTTTCGAAAGTGCCCATTTTACTTTTGAAGTGAAGAGGCAAAGAGATTTAAAAAAACAGTAGTTATATAACATTTTCACGGCTGGTATTTGGTATAAAAGTCTAATATTGGACTTCCATATTTATTAAGATGCTTACAGCTATTTAAAATTAATTGCAAATTAATATTCATAAATTTAAATTACATACCATTAGCTGTGCCAATCCTGTGTTAGTGGATTATACACACATGCTAAATCATTTGTTCCTTAGAAATGTTATATTCCAGCTTTGCTTTCATTTTTGGATGATTACTTACTGAATCTTTCATGTTTAGTTTCTGATCGCTTTGAGATGTTTGCCACTTCCTGAGGTTTTTACCTTGTTTATGTTCTCTCAAGAACTGAAAGCACTCTTGTGTATGTGAGGTGATGGAGAGTAGAAATTACATTTTGTGAACCTTCACTGGGTCTTCCTTTTCAACCTCTCATTCTCAGCCTTTGCTGGTTTATATAGAAATGGGCTAAAATAAAAGCCCTTAGTTCAGTGGTGAATATTGACAGAGCAATTTGANAATGGGCTAAAATAAAAGCCCTTAATTAACAGAGCAATTTGGCAATAAACGTGACCCAGGTGAAAGAAACAACAGTCTCAGCAAAACAGACATGTGTATCACTGCTTTGGGCAGGAGTGAATTCAGAAATGCATCAGCCTCGTGTCACAGGGAAACAGGAAATCAGCTGCAAGACTCTGCAGATGTCACCTCTGTGTGTGCAAGGCACCTTCTAGTCACTGGGAAAACTCCTTTGCCTCTCTAAGCTTTGGGAAAGTTCTTAAGCATAAACTGAGAGCTCTGCATGATAGAGAATTGATTTCTCTTCACCTGTGTGAGCTCCAACTTTCCCAATATCCAGGAATGAGGAGGGCATGTCCCTTTCCCTCCTGGACAGTCTGGGCTGGCACCTGGATTCTCTCACACATAGAAGAGCAGCAGTGCTGGTGGGTTTATGTATAATCTACTTAAAATGTGGCCTAGGACAGAAAGAAAGCCTTTAAAGAAAATAGTTTAATCTTTCAAACAAGTTGTGCTGTATGTGGTTTACAGTGCCAGGGCTGTAGGTGTGGATGAACTCGGAGATTACTGATAAATCAGGTAGAAGACAGCTCAGTTTTCAGGGAGCAGCAGGTGTGCAGGCAGTGACCCTTGGAATAGAGGGGAAGGCACAGGATGAAATACTTTAAAATGCTAACAGTGTAGGCAGCCATCAGGTACTGGAGGATTTGTGAAATAATAATAATACAAACTGATTCAAAAATAATATATTTAACTGAAAAGTTGCCCTTTGACTTGTATAAATGGTTTCATTTATTTATATAAATGATGTAGTATTTCACCATTATATAAAAATAACTGCTGCCTATTTCCAGCTGCAAACAGCACTTAATTGAGTGATACATAGCTGAACATGAGCTCAGGAACTGGGAGATTGGCTTTCCAGTCATGAAGTGTGAGCAGTAAAGGTGACTGACCCCATGGAACAAGACAGAACTGCAGTACAGAGACATCTCCTCAAAGAACAATGTATACGAGCAGAATGCAAAGAAAAGCATGTAATTTATAGAGAGGGAGAGAGACATTTACAGTGCTGTCATGTGATTGAGTGTACAAAACTAACTCCCCCAAAATAGTCTCTTATTCTCCTCTCCCTCAGATGGTTCCTTTTTTAGTTCTCTTGTGGAAGGCTTGGCAATGGGAAGAGGAAGCTGCACTGCTACCAATGTCTCGTTAAACAGGGAGCAAAACTGTCATTTCCAGCTGCCTGTTCAGTTTGGAGTGACTTTGCATTCTAGCAGAAAGCGAGGCATATGTTAACAAAATGGCCTTGCTGTATTATTTTCCTTGGAGAACGTGGACCAAAATTAAATCATGTTTTAAAGCATATGGTCTAATTTTATCCTAGTTTTATGTATTAGTTTTTCAGAAGGAAAACAGCTGGTCTGGAGTTCTTCTTACCTTTTGCCTGTAAATATTTGTTAATCTACTTCATGCCAAACAGGAAGAAGTGCCCACATTTAAACTGAATTTGAGGATTGCTTTATTAGCAGTCGGTTTGTAAAACAGACTTCTTTGCATTAGCCTGGGGTGTTCCTGCATTGCCTTCAAGTTGCACTTGCAGGTACATTTCATAGATACTGTCTTGATACTCAGTGCCTTCCCCAGATTATTCTTCTCCAGCTGAAGTTAACTTGCTGCCCACGCAGTTGATGTTGTCCTGTAATGGCTGTATTCCACTGCTCCATTGGTCCTGTTTCACTCTAGGCAGCGTTTCCTGTCCCTTTTAACGTGTCCTTTGCTGAAGTCCTGTCTGTACATGTTGTTGCTGCAAGCTACCTTTTCATTGTGGTTCTTACTATTCAGATCTTTCCTAGTTCCCCATCTCGAATTGCATCCTTCACAGCATTTTGTTTATCATTGAATCAGGAATTTCTGGTGACCTTTCAAACGTTCTTTTTAACATATTGGAGTAGGTGGATATTTGAAAGCTTGGGGGGGAGAGGGGGGGAAACTGTGTAATAGTTGTGTATTTGCTCTTCCTACTAATTAATGATAAAATCCTCTTGGTTTTCATTATATCTGATTTAAGAAGTGAAAGACAATGGATTTATTAACTGTTACAACCCCACTAAGCTATAATATTTTAGCCAAAACACTACAAAGCAAAAACCCCAAAGACTAAGTAATACGTTGCTCTGGGGTTACAGCACTGGAGAATGCTCTTGTGAGACCCCACCTGCAGTGCTGCATCCAGCTTTACTCCCCCAATGAACCTCTCAGGACACGTCCAGAGGAGGCCATGAAGGTGCTCAGAGGGCTGGAGCACCTTTGCTATGACACCCTTGGGCTGTTGGGGAAGAGGAGGCTCTGGGAAGACCTTAGAGCACCTTCCAGTACCTAAAGGGGCTCCAAGAGAGCTGGAGAGGGGCTTTTGACAAGAGCATGAGAGTGATAGCACAAGGGAGAATGGCTTCAAACTGAAAGAGGACAGGGTTTGATGAGATATTGGGAAGGAACTCTTCCCTGTGAGGGTGGGGAGGCCCTGGCACAGGCTGCACAGAGGAGCTGTGGGTGCCCCATCCCGCCGAGTGTCCAGGGCCAGGCTGGACGAGGCTTGGAGCAACCTGGTCCTGTGGAAGGTGTCCCTGCCCATGGCAGGGGGTTGGAATGAGATGATCTTTGAGGTCCCTTCCAACCTAAACCATTCTTTCATAATTCTATTAATTATTAGTAATTAATTAATATAATTAATAATTTTATGAATGCTTCTAAGGTGAATTCTAGTTGTGCTGTTCTTTAGCATTTTGTTTATTAACCCTCTGCTAATCTAGTTTGAGGTGGTAAGGCAAAAATGGGAAGTGGCTTCTTGGACCATGTATTGTTCTATCTAAATCTTTGGTTTTTCTTCAGGCTCATGATGCCTCCTGTTGTTATTCAAGCAACCATTATTTAGGACAGAAACTTCACAGTGTAGCTGTGTTTATTTTTGAATTTCCCTTTTATGTAGGCGTCTGCTATCTCTGACATTAAAACATCAGTACCAGCCTTCAGCCACAGTGTATCTTCTATTCCTTACTCAGCTGCACTTATTTTTTTTGTGTTTTGTTATTTTTCCTCCGGACAAGAAGGACTTGGTTTCAAAGCAGAGACCTATGAGTGCTGTTAAATTTCACACCTGCTGACTCATGTAGCACATGTAGCTGTTCAGGAAGCTATTGCTCAGTATGAGCGTTGTTTCTGTTCAGTCAGCCAATTGATTTGGTTCCAGCACCCTGATCGTGATTTCACTACCTGTGTTTTCTAACCAGCTTTGTGCTGCTCCAGCTTTTTTGCTGACTGATGTTCTCTGGCCTTTCAAAACTGGAAGCCTTTCCTGCAAACCTACTGTGTTGGTTTGGAGCAATCAAGTTGTTACTGATAAAGAGCTGCCAGTGACTTGTCATCTGATGTGATTGTGTGCACTGAAATAACGTTGTTATGCCTCTGAAATGCCTTTTTAAATGCAATAATATGTCATATAAACAAAGAAGCAGTCAGTGACCGAGGTGCATCAGATAAGTAACAGTGAAACAAAAATAGCAAATAGTCTAAAAAATAAGTTATGTGTTGGTTTTGTCTGTCAAATTGCAACAAGGGCTTTTATTTGACTTAATAGATGAAACTATGCAAAATAAAGTAATTGCCTGTTACTTACCCTTCAGGCATAACCTCTGTGGGGGTAGGAAAGATTGGCCCTTTCTCTTGGGTGCCTGTGCAGGAGATGGCAAAGAAAATGAGAGATGTGACAGAGAAGGGAGTTGTGTGAGGAGCAGGGTCTGGGAGGTGTCAGAGAAGAACATGGGAGACACAAACAGAACTTAGGAGAGGACTTCCTCTTTCCCTTCTCTAGGGGACACAGGGACTCTGTGCAGTCTGCCCCAAACCAGGAGGCCAATGCCACTTGTTGGACACGGGGCAAGACTGGAAGGAGGGACCTGCCCTGCAGGCTTTGGGTGGGAGGATGTGTTTGTTTTCCATGTTATATGAATTTATTTTTGTCATTTCTAACACAGTATTACTGAGGGGTTTTTTTGTCTCTCAAAACTTGGTTTTTAATGTAAGAAGATAGTTTTAGAAATTCAAAAGCTTTCAGTATGCAAAGTTGAAAGGAGGAGAGGTAAAGAGTGTTAGTTCTGTTAATCTCCACAACCACAAGCCCCACGGATTTCCTCAGTAACTTCCAGCTGAAACTTTATCACCTACCCTGTCACACTGATAGAAATCCTTGATCAGATCATCTGCTCTGGATATCTCTGAATTTAATAATCTTCCTGATTTGTTCCCAGCCTGCCTCTTGCTTCTGCAGTCTGCTTCTGTGGTCCCAATCACATCGTATTTTTAATTAGATTTGTTAGTTTTTAAAAATTTATTTTGCACTGCATTAAATATTTGTACCTATTTGTATTTCTTCACTCAGTGTCTTTCATAAAACCCTTCGTTTCATTCTCTCTTCCTTTCCTCTGATTGTCTTTGCTGCCTCTGGTTTCATTTACTTTCACTTGGGATTTTTCTTTGCTAATTCTCCCAAACTGATGAATTGTCCTCTTTTATTATGGGCACTGGGGAAAACAAAAGATTTGTCATTTGTATTTTCTTGTGAAAGTGTAAACCAAATGGAGAGGGAAAAAGGGGGAAACCTTCCATCTTCCCAGTGGAGAGGGTAGCTGGGAACGTTTATGCTGGTCAGTGAGGGTGGCTAATTTTCAAAAACACTACTTCGTGGAGATGGAAAGGTCCTTAATATGTTCTTTATTTGGTTGAATGTTTTTCTTGCATTTCAATGCTTGGAGGCTCCAGCAAATTTAGGGAAAGTGAGTCCAATAATAATTTCCTGTGTTGGTTCTCTGAAGTTTAGGGCTTTGGTGCTGAATTGGTGCTTCTGTTCTGGAGATGGGGACAACTCCAGGGACATGGAGAGATTTGAAAATAAAATATTTCTGTGTTAGGTATAGAAATTTTAATTTTTGTAAGGTTTCAAGTCTATATTAGAAGTTCAGTTGCTACATTGTGTCGTGGAGTGTAACTCCAGAGCCGCTGTGCAATCCAGTTTTAACTGCAACACAGTGTGAGCCTGCTTTCTGAAGGCTCAATGTAATTTTTATGACAGAGCTTTTATATAAGATGATTGCATTTGGCTTAAAACTGAGGCCAGCGGGATTTCTGTGAGTCTGCTCATTTTCTGCTTTCCTCTTCCATACATCAAAGCCCTGTTGCACAGCAGCCACTTACAGCACATGCACTGGGATTTTTGTTAGCTTCAGAATTTAAACATGAAAAAACCTTGAGCAGGTGACCTGCAGGGAATGCCCTGGGAAATGCTGTGTTCCACTGCTACAGGTCTGGTACTCAGGGATCTGTATTCAACGAATCCAGGTTGTTCCTGGGAGTCACATAGCCCTGGGTTTGTAGCATTGCCAATACCAGAATAATAATGTTTTGTTTAAAGCTACGTTTCTTAGATTTATATTTCTTGCCACCTTCACATTAAAAAAAAAATAAAATTTATTGTTTTATGGTTGAGAAGAAGAATGAAAAAATATGTTTAAAGTGCCTCTTAAAACAAGGACCAAAGAAGAGCAATTCTTGCTCCAAACACTGATTGGTTTTGGGAACACACTCATGGCTCCGCCTGGTTGGGTTTTGTAACTTGGTTGGGATGTATGAAAAGTTAGAGCAGAGCCCTGACTGGATTACAGCCACTCACTCTACGTGGGATTTTTAGTGAAAAAATGCTGGCAATAACTGAAGTGCTTGTTCCAGGATCTCTGACAATTTTCACTGAATTTACATTTTGTCCTACAGACTTTCTAATAGGAGATTACAGCATTACAGAACAATTCTGTATGGCTCACATGGTGGTTTATATTATGGTCTGCTCAGGATCTAGATAACATTCTTGCTCAATGATACCAATTCTCCTTTCACAATTTTGTTAGTACTTCAAAACCTGAGGTAGTTTAGCTCAACCCTGTGGGTAACAGCTATTTGTGGGGTTTTTTTCCTTCTTTAGATAGGTTTTTGTTCTTCACAGATGACTGTAACAGTAAAAGGCTTTCTTTTATCTGTTTAAAACTGCTTTGTACTATATTTAGCTTACCTCCTTCATGTAAGCAAGTAAGTTATCTTTAACTGCTACTCAGGTAACGTAGCTTCTCAAAGTACATTAAATGACAACCTTCTATGGTGTAATAAATCATGTATTAGTCAGAATCAGGTTACTTTTGAATTCTCAGGAAAAGTGCTTGTGGAGCACTCTGAAAATCTCATTTGTAGGGTCTCTCTTTTTGTTATTAAATATTTTTAATTTTCCAATTAGAAACAAGGACTTGGAGAACAGTGGACATCTCTGTATCTTGACTTAGCAGGATTGTTTTGAAAATAGCAGGCAGACCTCTCAACATGTTTTTCATGATTTTTTGAGAATGACAAGTACCGTCTCACCACCTGTACTACACAGACTTGTGCATCTCTGGATATTGGCCTGCGTTCTGTGGTTGCCAGCCAGAGCCATATGCTGAAGTAGAAGGTGGAAGCAAATCCTTCAGAGGATTCTGTGCTGCCGGGTTCCATGAGCAGCTCACACAGACATGGAACCACACTGACTGAGCCTCTCACTGCAGGCTTTGTTACAGAACACTGTCCTATATTACCTGCTTTCTAAAAGGCTTTTAAAATCTCAGAGAGAGCAAGTTCTCTCTCATGTGTGAGATAAAGGGACCCAAAGCATTTTGTGTTTGCATTTTAGCTGTTCTGTAAACAAAAGATAAAGTTTCTCACTCTTTTGAGCTATGACACTATCACTCTTGTCTTTCCATCATTGCTCCTAATTATTATTTATTATTAATACAACCACACAAATGTAAATTATTGCTCCCTCTCAGAGGGATTTAGAGTGCATCTTAAATTGCTGATTTCTGGAGCCATTTGATTGGAATCTGAGCAAGGGAAGTCAGAAGTCCTGGCCTTGATCACCTCCTGTGATACAATGTCACAGATTTTGGGTTTGTGGGTGAGAGGAGGGCAGTGGATGAAGGCTTTTACTCAGTGGTAGCAGGCTTTGACACTTTCTCCCACAGTACTGCTGTGTTGGGATGCTGCAGGCTGGATGGGTGGGAGGGGTGGTGGGGGTTGCTGCTCCCCAGACAGAGGTGAGCAGAGGGTTCCTTTGCTGTTTTGCAGGCAAGAACTGGGACCTGACAGCAGCTTTGAATGACTATGAGCAGCTGCGGCAGGTGCACACGGCCAACCTGCCCCAGGTGTTCAACGAGGGCAGGTTTTACAAGCAGCAGGAGCCAGAGCAGCCCCCCCAGGTGACCAAGGCTGAGAGGCCCTGCCTGCAGAGGCAGGATGACATCGCCCAAGGTAAGAGCTTCTCCGTGGGGTTTCAGGGCACGGGCAGGTCTCTGACCTGTCTGCTTGGGAGCTGTGCTTGCCTGCAGAGAATGGGAGGCCACATGCCAGCAGCTTGTGAGCTCTGTCATTGTCACGGGGCTCAGAGGTGCTGCTAGACCCTATTTTTCATGTTTTGGTAGTTGTGAGCTCTGCCTTACTTCTGCAAGTAGTTTTTTTAATGTGTGAATAAAGTACAAAATATATTGTCCCCAAGCAGTCCTGTGGTACTTAAGAAAGGAGTTAATTAGAGGGTGTCACAGAGCACTGTTGTAAATAGTTTTCCATGCTTATTGAAACAAACAAAAAGGTTTAAAAATCCGTATTTCACTCTTTGCATTCTTACTCCCAGTATGTGAATAGGATGAATGAAGACTGTGAATAACTTCTGGCTGTAAAATTTCATTCTTTTATGGTTCCACAGAAACTGCCTCCTATCCCCTGCTGAATAGAAATTAAAACCTTAAGAAAAATTAGTCAACTACCTCTAACAGTTAATTTCCAGTACATGATGATAAGCATTAGAATTTGCATTTTTGTTTGCAGACCTCTTATAGGTTTTATTTCAGCTTTCTCTCTGACTGTTGGATTGCAATTTTTTTCTATGAATTTCTCAATAAGCTGTAGTTTGCACCAAAATAAATCTGCAAGTCTGACAGCTTGTCATGTAGGCAGGTAATAGCAGTGGCCTGGTGATGGCTTTCTATGCAGTCATTAAAAGGAACAGAAGGGCTTCCCTTCTCCTGCTGGCTCTTCCCTCCTGTTAAACAGGAAATAGCATCAGTACTTAGGAGTTTCAGTAAAGCTCTTTAAAAACTGCTGACTTCCATCATAAGAAAAGGACCTATAATGCTTCTTATGACTCCTTAAAGCACTGAATACAAATAAAGGGAGAAAGAGCAGTGCAGTTGATAAAACCATGTGCCTTCCTCCTCTTTGGGATATGGTTTGCACTGAAATGTCCATTTGATATTTAGTGGGTGGAGTAGGTAGTGTGGGGTACATCTGGCTTTGACCATCTGGACTGACAGGAACTTGGTTGCCAGCTCGGGATCAGCTGAGGATCTCATGGTCAGAGAGCCACCTCTGACTGACTTGTGGAACTAGAGGTGTTCAGAGGGAGCAGAGAAGGGAAAGGAGCACCTTGGTTTGCACCAAGGAGTGGAGGATGCAGCCAGAAGGGGAGGACTGGGCTGTGCTGGGAGGGGTGATGGAGTGGTATCATCTGTCTGTCAGTAAATTTTTTTCCAATGAATCTTTGAAAACTTAAGATACATCGCGAAAATATTTTGTAGGAATACTTGTCTTTCATATCTTGTTAATTTTACTGCTGGTCTGTTTTGCTAGAAGGAGAGTCAAGATCCTCTGACTTGCCAAAGGGGTCTGTAATAGGAACAAGCAGTCTTTTACAGTAGAGAAATAACCTGAAAAAGGTAGCAAACAAGAAGTGCAATGAATCCCTAGTGAAAGGAATGTGTGCATTTACCAGCCTTGGCATTGCTGGCCTTTCATGCAGTGGTGCAGGCTGTAACTTCTCTTCGGTTTCTCTACAGAAAAGCGCCTTTCCAGAGGGATTTCCCATGCCAGCTCAGCCATAGTCTCCCTTGCTCGCTCACATGTAGCAAACGACTGCAGCAATGAGCAGTTCCCTTTGGAGATGCCCATCTACACATTCCAGCTGCCAGACCTGAGCGTGTACAGCGAGGACTTCAGGAGCTTCATTGAGCGGGACTTAATCGAGCAGGCCACCATGGTTGCGTTGGAGCAAGCAGGTGGGTGACACCTCGGGTGTCTGTCAGCAGGCGGGTGACACCTCGGGTGTCTGTCAGCAGGCGGGTGACACCTCGGGTGTCTGTCAGCAGGCGGGTGACACCTCGGGTGTCTGTCAGCAGGCGGGTGACACCTCGGGTGTCTGTCAGCAGGCGGGTGACACCTCGGGTGTCTGTCAGCAGGCGGGTGACACCTCGGGTGTCTGTCAGCAGGCGGGTGACACCTCGGGTGTCTGTCAGCAGGCGGGTGACACCTCGGGTGTCTGTCAGCAGGCGGGTGACACCTCGGGTGTCTGTCAGCAGGCGGGTGACACCTCGGGTGTCTGTCAGCAGGCGGGTGACACCTCGGGTGTCTGTCAGCAGGCGGGTGACACCTCGGGTGTCTGTCAGCAGGCGGGTGACACCTCGGGTGTCTGTCAGCAGGCGGGTGACACCTCGGGTGTCTGTCAGCAGGCGGGTGACACCTCGGGTGTCTGTCAGCAGGCGGGTGACACCTCGGGTGTCTGTCAGCAGGCGGGTGACACCTCGGGTGTCTGTGAGCAGGTGGGTGACACCTCGAGTGTCTGTCAGCAGTGGGTGACACCTTGGGTGTCTGTANTCGGGTGTCTGGCAGCAGGTGGGTGACACCTCGGGTGTCTGTCAGCAGGTGGGTGACACCTCGGGTGTCCGTCAGCAGGTGGGTGACACCTCGGGTGTCAGTCAGCAGGTGGGTGACACCTCGGGTGTCTGGCAGCAGGTGGGTGACACCTTGGGTGTCTGGCAGCAGTGGGTGACACCTCGGGTGTCAGTAGGTGGCCTATCCAACATTTGGGTTGGCATTGCTAATCCTGCTTTGCTTCTGGAGCTTGCACATCCTGCCTGGGAAATAAAAGCCAGAAAGTAAAAGGAACTACTGCGTTCTCTGCCAAATGACATGCATCCCAATCCTCTGTTCCTTTAAAACATTACAGAAAAACTGTCAAATTTAGTTAATAAAACAAAGAAATTGGGAGAGGAAGGAAAGGACTGAGGGGGAAGTCGTGCAGTAGAGAAGGACATGAGTCTGCATGGTCAGAGGTTGGTACTTGCAGTTCTCATGAGGAAATTACATTGCCGTGACTGTGGAAGGAGATATCTTCAAGTTCTGTTGCAGCTTGAGAAAATAGTTTTTAGATATGTATTCTATGTATTTATTATTTTTTGTAATGAGAAACTACATAATTTCAAAGTAATACTTCACTATTGCCATGGGGAAAAAAGTGTAGATATTTAAAATTAATGTTAATTCATATCTATTAGTAGTTTAAAGTTTTAAGCCAATTTTGAAGGATATGGAGAAATCTATTCAAAATTAGTATTGGTGCCTTATGAAACAGCAGGAGTGTTAATGGACCATGAAATGAACACATCTGTATAGTGAAATGCCCAGCCCTGGTGATATAAAAGAGTTGTAAAATCAGATTTCATGGGTGCTTGTGGGATATGGAATAGACAGTTGCTTTTTTTGTGTGTGGATTGTTCTACGGGCTTGTGTAATGCTCTGGATTGATGTGACATTCGTTCTCCAACCCTGGTGCCCTGTGTGAGCCCAAACTCATAGAAAGTGCGTAAAGTGAGGTCTGAGGCAGGAGCTCTGCTCATCTGGTGTCCCACTGAATACTTACAAGGTGTTGTCATGTGCTCTTTTTTGGCTTTGGTAGTTGAAAAGCCAGATATACTTAGGTAATAGCCTCAAACAGTAAATACTTAAAGAAAAAGAAACAAAACCTACAAACAACCAAAAGAACCCAGAGCAGTGTTCAGAAGGCCTTTTTCTGGGAGAATAGCAGTATAAAACAAGGTAGGAATGCTACCAGGCAGCTATGAAGCATGAAAACTGCAAGTCACCTATCAAGAAAATATATCCAGTTTCTCTAAGAACTAGCTAACCCAAGCAGGACAGGGAAAAAAATAGGATGGTTCTTCCTCCAGCAGCTCTGCCAAACCCTCCAAATTCCATAGGGGAATCAGAAGATACCTTGGTACAGCACCACTGTTGACCTACCTGCTTCAGTGCAATTACAGCCTTTAGAGTCTAGTATGAACTAGAGGATCACAGAGGCTTTCTGACCTCAAAATCAGAGAATATGTGAATTTAGAGCTGACATCCTCTAATCCATACAGAGCAGGCTGGCTTTGAACTTGAAATGGCTGCAGAAACTACCGAATTTGCTGCCTCTTAGCATTTCTCTCTCAAATCTCTCTGAAAATTAGAATAAATCATTTATTCTTTTCTTCACACTAATTAGGGCAGTAACTTGACTCACACAGGAAAAGTCCCTTCATCCCCGGAGCCTCTTGCATCCTGGAAAGGAGGGAGTTTGACTATTTGAAGTACTCATGCTTTTGATCACAGGTATCCTTGTAGCCTACACAGACTAAGTTTACTTTGTGAGCATTTCATTCAAATAACCTGGAACTTCCTGGGAAACACTTCTACATTTCAAGTAAGTTTAACAGATCAAACAGTTTGCTTAACAAAATCATGTAAGGCTTCATATAAACGAAACTTTTTTCTTTGTCTTAGATGTAAAGATACTCAGTTTCCTGCCTATTTTATTTATTGTACAAAATGAAGAGAGTGAATTAATAGGAAAGCCACATAGTATTAGACATTTTATTGTCTCCTACCAGCAGTTTGACTATGGTTTGGTCAATGACATAAAAAAACTAAAAAATGAGGTGCAAAGAGCCTAAAGTCTATTTCAAACCAAACCCCATGAAGGACATTAGCTTCTGTAACTGAGGCTGGGGATGTTGTTAAAGGAAGAGAGGAATGTGCTTGGGTATAATGCCATGAATTTCAAGAGAAACAAATAGAAAAGAAGCTGACTAGGCAAAAGGAGGAGGAAATTTGCTAGGAACTAACAGCTTACTACTCCCAAAGCCTGGATTGGGAGAGCAGAATTGCCACTAACAGTGTCACACATGGGTTCTGAAGTGGCCATATGAGCTGGGTGTCTGTAAAAGCCTGTAAGGACTTTATGTTCTTTTTTTATATGCTTAAACTCTTGCTGATATCTATATGTGACAGAATGTCCTGGTTACATCCTATCTGTATGGAAACTCAGAACAAAATTCCCGATTTACTGCAAAGTGCTGTGTGAGATGATAAAGGAAAGGCCCAGAGAAAGGCAGTATGATTTCCTTACTCTCCACTGCTGCAATGCATTGTTTGCTCCTTAATGTGATTGCTTTCCAAATATTCCTCTGAAAGGACAGAAGGCATCACATTCATAAAAACATTTTGAGGTTTTGTCCATCTTATAAACTCAGCCGTTGATTATTGCCAGAATTGGAATGAGGTCAGCCTGTAAGTAATGGGCAGACTGATCTCTGTGAGCTCTGGCAGTAATGGCTGTGATTCTACAACAGAGGATGGCTCGAGGTACTGGCAGTATTAAATGAAGTCTGTGTGAAAGCAATTTTATAATTCTAAATATTTTGCTGCAGCAAGTTGGTTTTCATTATAGACACATGCTCCCCTGTGTGTTGTTAATGTGTGGGTTGACACAAAGAGAGATATTATGAAAACTTCTGCTGTACTGAAGTACTGTGTTTTAAAAAAACAGTACAGGCAGGGGAATGGCTGGTCTAACACAGTGTTTTAACTGAAAGAAAAACCAATTCTGTTGCAGTGCTGAAATATAATTCAATACCAAAAGTACAAGTATGAAAGTCCAAGGACTGTCTTCCTCCACTTTTCTTTCTGTGCTCAAGTTTGTGTTTTCTAAGAAGCATTTTATATAGCTACAGCTGAAGTAAACAGTAATATGCTCTTAAGCCTGGGCTTCATGTCCCCCAAACCAATCCACCAAAATTCTGGAAATGTTTGATCTCAGTTTTCATTTAAGCTCCATTTTCCTGTTTTCTCCCTAAAGGGACCTACTATATCCACTAGATTTGAAAAATGAAAATGCACCACTTTTTTTGCTATAATCCAATAATAAACTCATATCTGCTATTTTTTTCATCCAGCCATAAGCTTTGTGATGTTAACCAAGCCCACAAATGCTTTTTGCAGAATGCACTTGATGGAAGATCCCTTTTATAGAAACCTCCTGTTACTCAGAAGATTCATAAACACCAGACGTTGACATTTATTACCAATAGGTGCTAGTTAATCTGCAAAGCATTGCCACTCATTATTTCCTAGAGTCCTACCTAAGGTCTGTCTGGTTTTAGGTCTTCTAACTCTCCTTTATGCAGCACCTTGGTGTAACTTTTTGCTGAATATGATTCCACCAAAACATTCTGCTAAAAACAGGTGGCAAGTTGTCATTTCACAGATGCAGGAGTTGCTGGAAATGATTTTGGTATTTCCAAAGGCTGTCTAATAGTGCTTTAAATTAAGCTTCTTGAATGCATATTTAATTTAGAACTCAATAAGCCTAGTCTGAGGTGTTGTGCATTTACAAACCAGCTGCTAAAATCATTTGAGGATTACCAGATGTGCTTATTGATCTGCTATGCATCTTTACAGTGTGGTACTCTTAACCCATTCTGACTAATTGCAATTTAATTCCATAGCTCTTAGTACCCAGAACAAGTAACTGGGGTACATAATAAATATTGCTACAATATTTTTCCCATAATGTGTATTACCTTTCATTACAAATAAACTTCAGTGTAATTTTTTAATGAAAACTTATTAATGGAGAGACATTTATTTGTTTGAACTTCCTTCTATTTTGGGGGTTTAACTCTAAGTGCAAGACTGCCTGTACAAATATATAGATGCTATTTCCTCTCAGCTACCCAGTCAAGAAACTGGGGGAGAAAACGTCTGCCTGATGCATTATTCATTCAATTATTCACTTGTGCATTACCCACAGACCTGCCAAGTCTTCGGAAATGTACCAGCTCTACTCTCCCCTGTTAATCATCTGCTCTTCCTCATCCCCAGAGATGTTACACAATTACCCCCATTTGCTTTCTTTCTATTAGAAGGGCTCACATGACCTTTTAACCAAGACTTAACACTCCAGTTTGCTACCACCTGTGACAACCTGTGTGCCAGGAATTACCTACTTTTAGTGTGGCCTTGGGCAGTGATAGTCTTAATGACTTACTTCTTCATCAAATATCTGTCCTCTTGTCAGGCTTTTCCATAACCCATCTCTGGTTTATAATCTGTAAAACATGCTTCACATAGCAATGATGGATAAGTGGTTCTTGAAGTATTCCCAAAAGAGAAAAGCCACGTTCTGTACTACACCTCAGGCTCTGCTTTGGTGTCGTTTTAATTCTCTGGTAGTGTAGCTGTTGGTTTTAGTAGATCTAATAATGATTTACGCTATGGGAAATGAGAGGAGAATCAGCTGTTGAAACAATCCATCTGACTGAAACAATTTACTTAATGAACTTACCTTTATAGTAACATATCTTGATTACTGCATACATATTACTTTTGTCTTTTGACAAAAGAAAAATTCCTTTAATACCTTATTGTAATCTGTCGTGTGTGTGGGAGGCCAATGTCGATTATGTTTGGGAACTGCCAGCAAGACTCATAATGGTATTAAGGCAATAAACTCCTTGGAAATCTGTCCCTAGATGCAGCATATGAGAATGGAAGATGCAAATTAATTAAAGGTGCTCTCTTCTTTTCCATATCCATGTAGAGAATAGTTTATCTGCCTCTTGTTTCTAATCTTTTCAGTTTTAACTTCTGACATGACATTGAATCTTACTTGGTAAAGAGGATGTTCATGGTTACCCCTCCTCCCCTGTGTTGGCCTGTGCAGAGCACTGGTCCTGTTCCAGGTTCCTCTCCCCCTGTAATCAGTGTTCTCTTCCCAGGACGCCTCAACTGGTGGTCCACGGTGTGCACGAGCTGCAAGCGCCTGCTGCCCCTGGCGACGACGGGCGACGGAAACTGCCTGCTGCACGCTGCCTCTCTGGGTAAGGGGCAGTCTGGCAGGAAACTACTGCCAGAAACATGCACTGCTCTTCTCTGGCCACAGCCAAAGCTCAGAAACACACGAGGTGCAAAGATCTGCATTAAAAATCTGGTTCTGCAGCAATATGTTCTTCGCATTTCACTGTAGTGTTGCTTCCCTGAAGCATGCCTAAAGCAGGAAAGGAAAAGGTTTATCAGGATATAAAAGTATAGCTGGAACAGCATCCAAACCCATGTGTCACAACACCAGTGATTTGTATTTTCCTTATATTTTTCGTGTTCCCAGCCTAACAGCTCTTGAACAGGCAAATCCCAGGTGCTTCTGCAGGATTGTCCTCATTATGCATGAGGAGTTTCATTCATTCTCTTGATTTTCTTCAAACAGCTCTCTGCTGTTTCAAGAATACAGTATCAAGCTATTATCTCTGTTAGTTCCTTGTAGAGTTTAAGCATATGTGAAACAGCATTTGGGGTGAATTAAAATAATTTCCAGTTGATAAATTTTATTGTTTATACAAGATTTTTGAAGCCTTTCTGCAAATCAGTAGGAACCTGTGAAGCTGAAGGTCTTTGTGCTGTCTACATTTCCTATTTTCAGGAAATTTAGATTTTGTTGCAGTTGCTAAAATCTTCCACCAGCAGTTCTACAAAAAGTGACTTTTTAAAAACACTGGGATTTTAACATTTTGAAGAGACTCCTCTTTTTGAAAGAAGTAGTAAGAAAAGAGTTTTTGCTGTTTCCAAGGATCCTTTTATCTTTGTCTACTTCATTTTGTATGTTAATTACTGCAAATGTGTGGAGTATTTTGACCTGAACCCAGCAGCTGACAGGGCAGTAGCTGAAACATGGCCGCAGGACTGGGGACAGCTCTGCTCTCTTTTGGTGTAGGTTACTACTCCCAACCACATAAAGATGTTTCATTATCTTAAAATGAAATTGAAAGCCTGTGGCTGGTTGTATTTTTAGACTTTCTGTCATCTTGAGTGCTCGTCTCTTCATTTGGGTGTTGAAGCCAAAGGAAATTTCCTGCTGTGTAAGAGCTGGAGCCTTTGGGTGCCGGTACCGTTTGTGATTCTGAGAGGTGCCTGCAGTGCTCATTAACATCCTTGTGCCTGCTGGCAGCTGCAGCTAAAACCAGCCTGTGCACTGAATATTCCCTGGCTTGCAGCAAAGTTCGAGTTACCTACAAGCAAACACTGAACCAGCTCAAATCCTTGGTCATTCCTTAATCAAAGATTAAAATGTGTTAGAACTCCCTCGTGTTGTTCATTAGCTTTTTTACATTGACTCTTTCTTTTAGAAACCTTAGAAACAGTGAGTGAATTATTTGCCAGGAAGAATCTTCAATTATGTATTAGCTATTTCTGTTTCACTGCAGCTTCTTTAAAACTGGATTGCATCTTGTGCTGCTTTAGGGATGTGGGGATTTCACGACCGGGACCTTGTTTTACGGAAAGCCCTCTACACTATGATGAGAAGTGGAGCTGAAAGGGAAGCACTGAAAAGAAGATGGAGATGGCAACAGACTCAGCAGAATAAGGAGGTCTGTATGGCCCAAAAATAGCCTTGTTAATATCATCTAGGGTTAAAAGCATTCTTCTGAAGTTTGCTGTGAAAGTTTTAATTCCTATCAAATTCCTTGTGCTGCCGTTTTGCATGGGGAAAGAGATACTTGTATTTAAAAGTTAATATCAGAATGCAAATGTGTTTGTAGCTTTGTGGGTATAACTATGCAGAGTTTTGTGCCTAAAAAGTCTTAAGATGAGTTTGGAATCTGTGGAAAATTAAATGTATAATTTAGCTATCAAAAGCATTAAAAATGAGTGGATGAAACCCACAAAAGAGAGAGAACCATTTCCTAGAACCGTGAACTAGGATTTTTAGAGCTGTGGCCGAATATTGAGTGGATGTTTTCTAACTAAAATCATCTGTAAATTTGGTTTGACTGTTGATTAAAAGCTGTACCTTCAGCATGTTATTATTTCCTGAAGATGTCAGTGCCTAAGCAGTGGCTAGAAAAGCCAATTTCAGGAGAAATCCTGAAGGCAAAGCAAATGTGCTAACTCTTACACAGTTGGCAGCTTAGATCCTTTAGTGAGTTAGTATTATTTCACCTGAGTAGAAATGTTGAACTGTTAATGGTCCGAGATACTGAACGGAGCCAGGTGTGAAAGTCGGGGTAGCTGTACCCAGTGCAGCAGGGCTCTGCTGACCCGGGGTGGCAGCAGCGAGGTGACAGCGTTTCCCTCTGTCCCACAGTCAGGTTTGGTGTACACGGAGGAGGAGTGGGAGCGCGAGTGGAACGAGCTGCTCAAGCTGGCGTCGAGCGAGCCCCGCACACACTTCAGCAAGAACGGGGGCACCGGTGGGGGGTAAGTTCAGAGCCTGACAGAACCCCTGGGGCTTCATTCTCAGTGGGAAAACAGCACAGCACAACTGTGAAGGTGTTTGCAGCACCACCACACTGCCTTTGCAACTGTTGTACTCTTATGGCATGGTAGAATTATCTAAATATCCCATTATAATATTTAGCATTTGGGTGAAATTTTCTTGGACAGTTACCACACTGACTTGAGGTTTCTTTGTATCCAAAAGAGTCTGGATTTATTGAATCCTAATTGCTTTGCTTGTGGAACAAGTTTGTTGGCAGTATCATTTTGCTTTTTTCAGAAATATATTTGTGAAAAGGTTTGGGATGAAACAATATCTGCAACATTTAAATACCTCTGACCCACATATAGAATTTGCTTTAAATAGCCACTGTGTATTAAGCATCCCTCACTTTCAGTGCAGTTTTCCCAAAAGGACAGGATTATTGACCAGCCTTCAGAATGCAGAAGCTGTAGTTTTTGTGTCTAGTGTTTATCACTAAAAATATTTAGTGTTTGCTCAGTGCATAATTTTCTCTAGCTACTGTTTCTCCTGGAGAAAATCACATGTGGTGATAAGTAAATTGACAAAATAAGGCATATAGCACCATGAGAATAAAAAAGTTGGTGAAAAATATTCTTTGGGCTCTGAAAGAATATTCTGTTTTCCCTTTAACCCTGTGATAGTAAGGATAGGTAATACTAGGAATGCAAGAGGACATTGCTTAAAAAATTGTCAGCCACAGTGTGTCTCATTTTCTTCTATTTTGAAGCGAAAAAAGATTTATTTGCATTTTAGTCTCTAGTTTGTTTCCTATGTTTGTAGATATTTTCCTGTTGGTATGTTTCAGTTTTCTACTGCAGTTCAGTTCATACTTCTATTAAATCTGGTCGTTCTGCCCGAATTTTCTCTGGCCTTGTTCTGTTTCATTCTGTATGTTCCATTTACCACAAAGTTTCGATACCTTCTGGTCAGAGATGCCCTCCAGTGTTATCTTTGCCAGGCAGTCAACCTTCACTACCTACACAGGGAGCAGTACTATTACATAAATAATCTTCTCATTGTGGTTTGCATTTATCTTTTTTAAAAATTAAAATAAAGTAAATACAAATAGCCAACAGTTAGTTTTTCCTTTGAAATAGTGAAAGATCAGGCAAGAAACTTATCCTATTCAAATATGTGAATGTATACTTCTCTTTACGTTCATACCAAGGACAGAATGAATGTGGCAGAATGAATTATTTTCTCAGTTTAATGATCCCATGTTCAAAGTAGGGCCCTTGACAAGGAAAAGGAATATCAAAATAGTATTTTTGAGATGGGGTATATTATGTCCTCGAGTTAGGTGCTATATTAAGCAAGCTTGCACATCAGTCTTTGAACTGTAGATGAGACGTTTTCCTTTGGTGTCAGAATTAGCTAAAGCATCAGAAGTTGTATCTGCTTCAAAAGAATTCAGTGACAAACCTAAGCCTGGAATTGTGCTACCTCATTCACCTGCAAACTTATTTTAGTTATTTTTTAGAGTGAACTACGTGCAAAGGAGATCAGCAATTGTCACTAAATTTCCAACGATTTCTCCTTTGAGAGCACTCTAATTCTGAGGCTGGGAAGTGGGAAAAAGAGAAAAAGGAAATACAGAAAAACCTGGTTCTTAAGTTCTTGTTTCCAACATGTAAAGCAGAGCAAACTAATTATGAAGCAGATTCTTGTTTTGAAACAGATTAGCACATCTTTCTGTAAATGTAAAAAATGAATTCTAGATTAACATAATTGCTTCATTTATCTCCATTTACAAGCAAAAGCAGGGACACTGAATTGAAGGAACTGCATTGAAAAAAGGAAAATGTCTTGTACCCTGTTTTTTGTTAAGAACCTAGCTATTGCCACGCTGCTCAAAAGAAAATTCCAGCCCCTTCCTTCACTGTGCAGTTGTCAGTCGGAGCCTGTTGTTGTGTGAGAGTGAATAGCACTGTTGTTACTCACTGCTGAAAACCCAGGTGCTGTCGTGCTGTGAGCTCGTACAGACTCTGCAAGTGGATGGTATTTGTATTTAGTCACCTCCTAGCTGTGTCTGTGCTGTTGGCATTATCTTAATGAATTCAAGGGACTTAAAATGGGGAAGAAGGGAGGGAATGCTGCTGTAATCTTCCTGTGTGCTGATGGAGTTTAATTTGAGGCTGAAACCCTGAACATTTAAACAGGAAGTACCTCTCAAATGCAAGTGTCCTCTGAGGTTTTGGACTTGGTTTGGTATTGAGAGTGCTTTGACAAACAGCTCTTCATACACAGCTCCTGCAGCCATGCAAGACCCTCACGTTGCACAGAATTTAGTTCAGACCATTTAACAAGACCTTGCCCTAAAATTATTTTTATTTGATCTGGTGTCTGTTACAGGAATGCTATTTCTTTTTAATTGCTCAGACTATGCAGCAATTATAGGGTGCAGATAGAAATGGTTCATTAGAACATATTTATTGATTATTAGCTGTAGTTTCTAAAGGCAAATACCTCTTTTCATCTGGCCTGTTTTCAGTTCACGTAAAGTACTGAAGCCAAGCACAGCCAAATTGCTGTGGTGATTCAAATATGGAACTCAAAGCATTCACATTCTGTGTTTCCTTTAGTCAATTCAAGATACCTTTTTTTTTTCTTGAAGAATGAAAGAGAATGTTCCACTGTGCAATTTCCTGTGTTTGAGTTGAAGCCCATTGCTGACAAACACTGTAAGGAAATCAAAGGAGAGGTTCCTACACCTACAGCTGCAGCTGTGGTTTGTGCTGGTTTTCATTTGGGGATTGTTAAGCAAGAAAAGAAAGGTGTGAGAAATGGAATGGTGGCAAACTGAGCCATGAACTCAGGTGTCATTCTGATCTCCTGCTTCTGGCAAATCACCAGGTTGAAGAACTTTATCCCTGTGGTTGTTTCGGTGCATCTCCACTGTCTGAGGGCATCGATCTCTTGCTCTGTGTGAATCCCAAAATGAGCCCTAAACTCAGAATAGCTGTTAGAGCCTGTTGGACTGAGAATCTGGAGCTGTGTGTGGGGAAGGAAAGCAAGGTTGCCATAGGGAGCTGTTAGAAGGAAATCCAAGGACATGAGAACAGATCTTGCTCAGAGTTTACAGGCGAGAGAGCAGCAGCCAGCCAGGTGGAACAGCAGGGTAGGTGACTTTCCCTTCCCAGCTTTTTGAAAGAGGTTTTCTTTCATTCCTGGCTGCAGTACAAATTGGATTTTCCATAAGAGAGGGAGACTCTTTGGAGTGCTGAGTAGGTGTGTGCTGTGTTAGGACTGGAGTACCAGTGGTCCTGTAGGTCAGACTGAGATTTTATTTTTATTTGTTTTTCTTTTTATTATTAATTTGCTCTTAGAATTGAGGTAATTTATTTAGTCAGAGTTGAGCAGGTTTCTGCAGTGCAGATTTACATGCTCTTATATAAGTGGATTTCATTATTTAAAGTTAGCTTTAAAGGAACAAAGGAATTAATTTCAGTTTCTTAAATTTTCTTTGCTTCCATGTTTTATTGACAAAATTATTTTGTCCACAGTTTTCGTGGCCATGTAGCCAGCATACATAAAGATCCCTGAAAAAATGTGGAATGATCAGTGGATCAAAGGATGTGGCAGGTTGCTATGGATACTTCTTAATGATGATTTTTCATTCTCATTAATCTTTAGGAAATTCATACTGAATCCCCAGCAAGTGGCACTGAAATAATATAAAATGGGCCACATGAATTATTGGCAGTGATGGTAGAAAATTGAACATGGAAAAGGTTTCCCTGAGTGGCTGTGAACTCTTTCTCCTTGGAGGTACCCAGAGGCTGTCTGGACACAATCCAGGGCTTTGGGTGGCCCTGATGGAGCAGGGGCTGAACAAGGCTCCCCACAGCTCTGTTACCACCTCAGCCCCCCTGATCCCGTGGCTGTGAGCAGTGGAATGTCTAATAGGAGAGAAGGGTTTGAAATGTGTGAGGATGATCAGAGACAGTGAATCAAGGAATGTGGTGATGTGATATTGAAGAGTAAAAAAGCCCAGTGGAATTTTGGAGTTTGTGCAGTCAGGCATGGCATCAGCTGATCAAAGGGATAGAGATCCCTCTGCTACAGCTGCATCTGGAATATGCCTTTCACTTCTAGAAACCTCATTAGCTAGGAGATGAGGAATAATTAGAGGATTTGAAGGAAAAAATTAAGACTGATAGGCTGGCAATACTAATGTGAGAAGATAGCTGGAAATCTTTCTGGCATATTGTCTTGCCAATAACATGATTCCCCTGAGTTGCTTTTGGCTGACAGATTACTCTGAGGTGACAGAATGGACTGCAAATGCTGAAAAGCTGTCACAGCCAGCTGTGGAGAAGAGTTCAGTAAGGAATATGGGAAGAAATTTGCAAAATGGGGGAACATCAGGAAAAATTTCCTGGTGAGTGGGAGGAGGGATCCAAGGGAGGAGAGGTGTCTGACTGCTTGACCAGTGAATGTGTTGTACCAGCCTGCGGATGATCATTTCCATCCTGCTGTGCTCCTAGGCTGGGATGAAGGATTTTAAAGTGAAGTTCCCGGGCTGGGCTGGATGCTGTCAGACCTGTGAGGGGTTGCTGTGTTTGTCCCACACACTCTGGAGCAGTGTCCAGATGCTTCTGCTCTGTTACTGTTGGTCCTGTACATGGAAAATGAACCCCAGTCAGTTCTGGAGGTTGGCTGCACACCTGGCAGGAAGAGGACAGGTGCTGCCTCCTGTTAACAGTGTGCCTGTGTCACCTTGCCCACCTTTATCGATCAGGGCTCACAAAAGCTGTGCTCTGGGTGTATTATATTCTTTAGTGGCATTTAGCAGTGAATTATCACCTTTACTTTTGTCTGCTTCCCACAACCCTGCCGTTTTTCAGTCTTCTTTCATCTAGTTTGTTTTTGTTTTCCAGGCAGAGGCAAAGCTTTGAAATGTGGTAGTGACATTAATGACATTAAACTGGGAAAATGGGATAACTGAAACCAAAAATTCATTTAAATGTTTATGCAGTCATAGAAGGGCTTGGGAATGTTCAGGTAGAGAAGTGGGCACTTTAACAGATTTATTCTTGCTGTCCAGATAAAAGAATGATCTGTTTGGTAGAAAATTGACTTTATAGGTTGGATTTCTAAAGGTGCTGGGCATTTCCATCTCCTGGAAGATTGTGGGGCTGATCTAAAGCATAGTGATACTAGTTGGAAAACTTTTTTTTTTTTAAATTCCCCTACTATTTTATTTACAAAAATGCATTTTCCTTTCCATTTCTTTTTACCTACTTTAGTTACTGAAATACGGGTTTCAGAAGAGTGGGGATATAGGTGACAGTGAAGAAGAACCAGCTGCTAGGGTGTGTTGATCCACCAAAGTCTCATGGTTGGTTCAAGCTGGTTCATAAAGTCTCAATGCTGTGTCTTCCAGAGTGGACAATGCAGAAGATCCAGTGTATGAGAGCTTGGAAGAATTCCATGTTTTTGTCTTAGCCCATATCTTGAGAAGACCGATTGTTGTAGTAGCAGACACAATGTTACGAGACTCAGGGGGAGAAGGTAAGAGCTTTTATTAGAGATCTCTGCACCTCTGTAAATCGAATCAGTTGTAAACTGACACCAGCAAAAGACCCAGCTGTAACGTGTCAGTGTTTATGGCAGAGCTGCTGCCTTTTTCTGAAAGGAAAAAAAAAGAAAGCACAGATCGATGCTCAATCCATTTCTATTAGATAAAAGTAAAAAATGCAGGATAATTATATAAGCCTTGCTGAAAATCGCTTTATCCTAGATATTTGCTATTAACTTAATAACCACCAAATTACAGAACACAATACATTTCTGACTGGTCTAAGAGAACAAAGTTCTAATTTTGCCATGTTATTTTGGTGCCCCTTAAAACTCTGCGGAAATCAATCTAATCTGACTTTGAAAAACTGAATTGAAATGTGTGTATCTTGGATTTTTGTTTTTAATGAGTCCTTTGCAGCTTCTCATTCAAAAGTTTTGAATGTTTTATTCACTTTGCACGTGTGAGCACACAAACGTTAGATCCATATGTGGAGCCAGCTGGACGCTGTCTGAGCAGGACTCAGAGGATTAAATTCATCTCACTTTCTACCATGAACTAACAGAATTCTAATTCATGATAGGGTGTTACTTAATTAAAGGGGGATGTTTGGCTGATTAAAGGAGGATGTTAAGCAGGTGATGGAGTTTACAGAAATTGATTTCCACAGGAACATAATGCATAATTTCAGTTTCCATTGCAAATTATGAACTGCAAGTAACGGTTGTAGATGATTCTGTAGGTTATTGAAAAACACACCTCAAAGACAGTGCAGTCATTGGTCACAACCAGAACAAGGGGCTCATGATGGGAACTCATCTTGCAAATATTTCAGCAATAAAGACTTATATTTTTGTAGCAAAAGGAGAAATAATTGGTTGGAACCAAAAACATTGAGAGAATTTTCGTGCCTGAACTTGCTGTTCCCCATACTTATATATATAAACAAGTATAGAATCTTTCAAAGGAAAATTCTGCCCCTCCAGATGGAGTATCCCATTTAAATTCTACTTGTAGGATTTTTTGAGCCTTTCCTTATCATTTATACATGTTTATGTATGTTCAGATATATGCAATGTGTGTGATGAAATGTGTGGACTATAAATATGCTTGGAATGTTTCTTATAGAAATCTGTTAATGCAAGGCACAAGCATAGCATGTTACCAAAAGACCTGACAGTATTTAGTGATGATTATTAGAACATAATTCTGCCTAGAAGCATTACAGGAAGGTACAACTCCACTTACATGTGTGAGAGTCATCAAGATTTTGTTACAAGACCATAATATATTTACTAGTAAACAATTAGAGCAAGGAAAAATATGTAAGAGCAGAAAGTTTTCCTTATTGTTCTGCATATATTTCCTGACATTTTATAATGAAATTTTACCTGTTGTTGTGACTGTTTTCTGCATTAATTACTCCCTGTAAGCTGCTCCCCTGGAGCTCTGGAAATACTGCAGCACAACTGTTTATACAAATCTTGTCTGTTCTTTCACATAGTTACAAAAATCTCCATTTTCTCTGCAGCATTTGCACCGATACCGTTTGGAGGAATTTATTTGCCACTTGAAGTTCTACCAAACAGATGCCATTGCTCACCTCTTGTGCTGGCCTATGATCAGGCCCATTTCTCTGCTCTTGTCTCCATGGAACAAAAAGACCAACAGAGAGAACAAGGTATGCTTTAAACACAGCAACACTGGCATATATATTGAATACAGTGCACAAAGTACTTTCTTCTACCTGTAGGTATATTTATCTGTCAGAAAGGAAACAATATTCACTAGATTTTATTGCTGTATGTTTAGGAGTCTGAGTGGCCTCATCACAGGACAATGGCACAGTCCATTTCTTCCTTTCTAACAACTGGAATAATACCAGCAGACTGACAGAAATTTCACTTATCTGGGGCATATCTATATACCTTCATTATACCAGGTCTTACAAGAGCAATAATGTTAGAATAATGTTAAATACCCTTCTTGAGGTTAGCAACTGCCTTTCTGTAGGATCTTCCTACACTTGTATTCCCACAGGAAAGGTGCTGGGAGAGAAACCCCAGCCAGATATCCAGCACAGCATCAGAAGCATTAAATACTGACTTTCATGTACAAGTTCATCCAGGTTAATTACAAGGGTCAGTGAATCAAAGGTGGTGTTTGTTTTGTGTGACCTGATTGTGCCTCTCTTACTGCAGGGCCTTGAATGCATGGGCTTCAGTTGTGTGGAGCAGCAGAGAGCATTTGGCATTTATTCTGGGATGAAGGGAATGCTGTAGCTTTCAGCTGGTTGCTGTTGGAGACTGCAGCAGTCCAGCAGCAACCACAGCATTGCCGTTGTCCTCCCCGTGCTGTGCCAGGAGGGAGATGGGCACAGGGATGCTCCAGCAGGGCCTGGGGTTTGCACCTTGTCAGCAGAGCAGCTCTGGCAGCTTTGGCACATGGCAAGGGAGAGCCACAGGCGTCAGGGGTCAGCAACGATGGCACAGGGGCAGATTTGGAGCTATCAGAATGCAGCTTAGAGCTGCACCTTCTTAAAAGGAGCATCCTGCAGAGCCAGGCCTTTTGTAAGTTGTAGTATTTATGCTCTAACCAAGTGTCAGGAGCAGCATCTGAAGCTGTCTGAACTACTGCAGGTACATACACCCATGTTAAAGCAGCTGCTGAGCTCTCTAGTGGAGGAGACAGTATGTCTGTATTTGAGAAATACATGGGGTCAAATAAATATTGATGTTAAGGCCTGAAGTTCTGCTTTAGCATAGATTCCTGTATCAGATAATTTAAAACACTACTATAAATAGATATAAAGAGAAAACATGCTAATATCCCCTTGTCTGGAGAGGATTTAAAACACAATTTGACACTTCTTTTAACCATCACACAGCCCCTGGCATTCTGATGGTCACCAGGGGAAGTCTTGTTTTGAAATCCAGTGGCTGATTGAAAAATGGTAAATACTTGATATTCATGGGGGCTCGACTGATGCAGATGTTTTGTGTCTTTGTTTATGGAAAACACAGACTAGGTCTCAGCTGCCCCTCATATTGTTTCCCTGGCCTGGGAGCTTCCCACACTGCTGTGCCCAGTCCGAGTAACACTGTGAGAGGTGTGGCAGTGGTTTTGAACAGCACTGTGTCCGTCTCTGTGCCAGCAATTTATTGTACTGGCATGTTCAGAAAGAGTTAAAGTGTTGTTCTTTTTAGATGAACAGTGGCACTTGAGGCACGAGGATGAGAGCTGAGAGTGCTGTGACTCCTTCACAGCACAGAAGGCAGCACACCCAGCTGGGGAATGGCAGCAGAGTCCTCCTGTGTGTCTCAAACTGCGATGGACCAAGCAGCGGCTGTTGCGTGTCACTTACCCCATCTGTTGGAATTAGGGCTGGTAGACTGTGCTTGGGCTAGTGCAGTTCAGCTAGAGAGCCACAGCCAAGTGGGACCAACACTGACCAAAGCTGCAGACCCTGCTGCGTGTCAGGGAGGTGCTGCAGTCTGTGGGGTTTGCTTTAGAAATGAATGGGATGGATCCTGCTTGCACTCGTGATACAAAAATACACCTCTGTCAGGAAGACAGAGGGGAGATCCTGCGTTAAAGCCCAGTAGTATGAGGGCTTACACCAGGGAGTGTTAGAAGTGTATTCATTTGTAACATGTGCTGTGCATTCGTGATGCTCCCGTTCCGCAGGGCCCTGCAGCAGAGTGTATTCTGAACTGCAGACTCAGACTCCCGCTCGTGCCCCGCGGGTTCCCCGCAGGAGCTCGGATCCCGTGCCGTTCCAGTGTCCGTGCCGCGGGTTTGGGGAGCGGCGCTGGCGGGGCGGGCAGAGCGCGGCACTTCCCGGCGCGGCCGGCAGGGGGCGGCGCCCGCGGGCTCCGGAGCTGGGGCTGGGGCAGCGTGCGACCGAAATGCTGTCCCCCGCTCCGACAGCGGCTCTCTGCTGCCCTGCTCAAAGGGTGCCAGCAGTCTATAACCCCTAGGGCCGTCAGCTTTCAATTACTGACTGCCATGGTGTTTGGGTGTCTTCTCCAGGTTTCTTTGCCCTTGGATTGTCTGGAATGAATACCCAGGGCAAGTCCTGAAGGGTTCTAGTACAGAAAGGTAAATGCCTTGATTGGCTGTCAGAGGAGCAGCAGTGATCTGCACCATGCTGAGAATACTACCCAGGCTCTCAACAGCTTTTACTTGTTTTCCTAATCAAATGGAAGTGAATTGGTGGCTTTAGTTAAAGCTGACATTGCTTTTTTTCTTAGTTTCTTGCTGGTGATGAATGATAGACATTCTGTGACATCTGAGTGTGGTCCCTGCATGCTGAGTATAAAGCAGAGTCATTAAGATGCAGAGTCATTAGGGCAGAGCCTGAGCAGAGAGGGGAAAGAGCAGAAGACCAAAACTGCTGGACAGCAATGCTGGCCTGTAAGAGCAGTAATGGCCTTTGCACTGCACTCACTCAGAGGCCTCAAACTGACCTCTTAACCCATATATATGCTGATCTCTGCTCTTCAATTATGTTCATTCTGTTTGAATCCAAAATCACTGTAGCTGCTTCTTCCTTTGTTTTGTAATGCTGATACCAATATATTTTTATTTCTTTGACAGTACGAAGGTACTAAACTAAAGAGACAAAATAATTAACAAACATGTGAATCTCTGATTCTGAGAGATAGGCAGGAATATTGCAACTTTTTATTGCTTTCTGCTGTTCTAATGGCTCTGTCTCCAGGAAATGTTGATTGTGCAGTACAAATGGCCATGTGGTTCTCTCCAGAGGTCTCCCCTCCTCCACAGGTGACTATCGTTCACTCCAGGAGCAATCACTGTATTAACCTCTCCCTCTTCTCTTTTATTGCACAAACATGAAAACAGGCAAATGGAGCCTAGTATAAATCATTTGTGGTACTCTGGATGAGGCACTTCTGCAGCACACTCAAATTCTGCCCTTCTTGAAGCAGCGATTCTGCTTTTCACAGCTGAGTCTTTTCTTCTTTTTGTCAGTTTTGTTCCCCCCACCCCAATCCTTGTTTCTTCTCTGCTTCAGCGGTGATCCCCCTGACGGACTCGGAACACAAGTTACTGCCGTTGCACTTTGCGGTCGATCCTGGCAAAGACTGGGAGTGGGGAAAAGATGACAATGATAACACCAGACTGGCCAAGTAAGAGCTTCCTGTAACTTCAGTGTTAAGCAGTAAAATGTCTTGAGCTGTAGCTGGTTGGAGTTCTGGGAGAACTGCTAACAGCGAGGGCTTGGTTCATGTGCTCTGGTTACATGGCAGGAGACATGGGGGGTCTTCAGCTGACCATCACAATCGGGCTGCTGTTGCATCTCTCCCTGTTAGGAAGTATTGCATTTTCTTTCAGGCTTTTTGACTGTTTGTTCCCTTCTTTTTTCATCTTCAGTTTGATTCTGTCTCTTGAGGCAAAACTTAATCTTCTGCACAGCTACATGAATGTAACCTGGATCCGCATCCCATCTGAGACACGGGTAAGGTAAACTTCCCCCTTGGCCCACAGCATGTGAGATACAAGGCACGGTAGGATAGGCTGCCTGCAAACACCTCAGGGTCCTGGCAGCAGGGACAGTCACTCCTGGCTCACTGATGCCAATCAGGCTTACAGATTTATCTGGTTGATTTAATAACACTGTTGCTTGTGTATTTTTTGCTGAAATTTGTCTTCTATCTCAATTTTTCTGTTACATATTTCAGTAGTCTGTGTAGTTTAAAGAAACCTTTTCTCACCATTTTCTCAGAACTTTGTCTTGCTCTCCTGATGCCACTGTTAGGTCACCAGTTTCTTTCTGAGAATGCATTTGCACCTGTGGACAGCTCCCACTTTAGAGTGGCTGACAAAAGGCCACAGACTGGCACTGAACTGGAGCCTGCCTCTTCCAGAGAGCTGTTTTAGAGCCGTGCCCGGCTGGCACCGAGTCAGCTACAAATTTCTCTGCAGATTGCACTAAATAGATGGAGGGGTTGGGCTGGAGCAAAAGGTTGCTAGGAGAGGATGGAGGTGATTTAGACAGCCTACACAGATGGGGTTTGAACAGAGAAACAGAATGCAAAAGGAGAAGGTATTTTAACAAGCTGCAAAAGGGGAAAAATCCATTTTTCTACAGTAGTAGCTACCATATCAGAAACAGGAGAGTCAAAATGGTCCTGCAGCTGTAAGTGGTGAGCCCTTGTGGAACCTGGGTTGCCTCTCCCTGCTCACATTTGCTGCATGAGCACGGTCAGGTCACTGCAGCACTTTCGCCTCTGCTCCATGGGAATGGTGCCTCTGCTCCCATCTGGGTGTTGGGGTGCTCAGGGGTTCCTGGGAGAGAGGACATGGAAGTACCCAGAGACAGAGGCAGGCAGGCATCTATACCAGAAGTATATAAATGTACAGAGCTTACCCCTCCCCATGTCCTTGTTGAGTGTTTCACATTTATCTCTAGCAGATTTTAGCTTTGTGGTGCCTGAAAGCAAGGCTGTTCTGCAGCAGTAAATGAAGAGTCCCATTTTATTGCAGGATCCATGTTATTGCATTTTCAAGAGAGGTGTTTTATCATGTTACCTAAAATATAAAGTGGAACTCAGACTTGTGACCTGTTTTATCTGCATTGCCTTGCCAATAAACATGAATACACATCATTGTATTCCTCCTCAGCCTACTTGCTCGAGTTTGATGTTTGATATGTCAGATGAGATGTTTAGCTCTGGTGCATTGTACCTTTGATTTTCATGCACCAGAGACCTGAATAAATAAAAAGTCAATTTAAATAAGCTGAGTTTTGAACATAATCAATTTTGAAATATTGCTGTACACAGGTTTGTGTGCTGTATCCCCCTTACAGCTTTCAGCAGCAGCTCCTTCCCCTTCCATTGCATCCTGCCCAGCTCCTTTCCTGCTGGCTGAGGGACAGCCTGCACTGCTGATCCTCCCTGTCCTGGGTCACTGGGGCAGGAGGGGACTCGCTTCCCCCGTGACTCAGACCCTGACCTTCACAGAGCCTCTGAGTGACTGACCTCAATTCTACAAATGTGCCTGAAATGAGCCAAAAGCTACTGTAGGAACAAGCAAAATACATAGTAAGCACAGCCAGAAAAGCTTTATTTAGTGATGAAACCAGTCAAAAATATCAGTGCATAACTTAAAAAATATATTTAAAATCAATGTCAAAATCTGTATTGAATTTGGGGTGGGTATTCTTTGCACCAGTTCCTGTATGAAACTGATTTTGCTGTATCTAATTATAATTCCTTTTCCATAGCAGGCCCCTTTGGCTCAACCAGAATCCCCTACAGCTTCAGCTGGAGAAGACGTGCAGTCTCTGGCTGACTCGATGGACTCAGACCGAGATTCCATCTGTAGTAATTCCAATGGCAATAATGGCAAAAACGGTAAAGAAAAAGAAAAGGACAAACAAAGGAAAGATAAAGACAAAACCAGGACGGATTCAGTTGCCAATAAAATAGGAAGCCTCAGTAAAACCCTGGGAATTAAACTGAAAAAGAACATGGGTGGTCTTGGAGGTCTGGTGCACGGGAAGATGAGCAGAGCCAATTCAGGGAATGGAAAAAATGGTGACACAGTAGAGAAGGTCAAAGAGAAGAAGTCCAAGTCTCGCAAAGGGAGCAAAGAGGAATCTGGACAGTCCGCGAGCACATCTCCGTCTGAAAAGACCACTCCATCTCCGACTGACAGAGCCAGCAGCTCCCCCACTGAAAAGGGAAACACTAAACCCTTCTCTGACAAGCAGTCTGACCCATGGAAGTACAGCACGGACGTGAAACTCAGCCTAAATATTTTGAGAGCTGCCATGCAGGGTGAACGAAAGTTTATTTTTGCTGGCCTTCTTTTGACCAGTCACAGGCATCAGTTCCACGAGGAGATGATCGGCTATTACCTGACCAGTGCCCAGGAGCGCTTCAATGCAGAACAGGAACAGAAAAGAAAGGAAGCTGAGAAAAAGGCTGCACTGAATGGCTCCTCTAGTAGGAAACTGGAGCCAGAAGCATTTTCAAAAGAAAAATTAGAACCATCTCCTCAGGATAGGGCATCACCCGTCTTGCCTCAAAGCCATACAACTCAACTGGTTTTAAAATTTAAAGACCGCACCAGTCCCACTCCCGGGTCCTTTTCTTCCCCCAGCAACGGTGCCAAGAAAAGCGGCCCCATCCCGGTGTCTGCCCACTATAGCCATACCCCACCCGTCCAAAGGCAAAGTGTCATCCATCTGCATGACGTCAACTCCAAGCCATCGAGCTTCCAGGACGATACCTACAAGCCAGTGGTGGGCACCCTGAAAACCTGTGCCACCTACCCCCAGCAGAACCGGTCCCTGTCCTCGCAGAGCTACAGCCCCGCGCGGCTGCCCGGGATGCGCACGGTGAACACGGTGGAGTCGCTGAGCTGCGCCCGGCCGGCCGAGCACAAGTCCCAGACCTACACCAACGGCTTCGACACCGGGGACGCCAGGGACTGCCTGGAGTACGCCGACGAGGACGCGCCTCAGACCTGGCTCAACAACGAGAAAAACCAAGGCAGAAGCACAGTTTGCCCCATATATTCCATCCAGCAGAACCGCTGTAAGAAGGAGAACTGTTCCTTTTATGGTCGTCCCGAGACTGAAAATTACTGTTCCTACTGCTACAAAGAGGAGTTAAAGCGCAGGGAGAGGGACAGCAAGGGACACAGGCATTGAGGATTCTTCCGTGACTACTTAGTTTTACCATTTTCTTACTTACAAAGTAAACAGTGTTGGATTGCAGTAAAAGGAATCCTTAAAAAAAGAATAAAGGATTGATGAGTAAATAGTGTCTAGCTCTTCGCTTTTCCGGGCAATGAGGAAATAATAGGATTAATTTATCATAAAAAAATATTATTTTCCATTTTGTCAGTGTCTTTTTTACATATACTGGTAAGCTGAAGGGTTGTTTACTCCTTTGTCAGTGCTGTGTATATGTTTGGTCAAAAATTTACTAATGGTGCCTGAATTTACACTGACATCACTCAGGTAGTAGGATGATAGGGGAAAGTCATACTAGTGAAGATGTGGTGTTGTAGTAGGGTAGTATCTGCCTTGCAGACATTTGAAATGATATAGCTATTATTGAGAGTATTTTTTCCTCAGTAAAACCTAAATTTTTCATAGCCTTTTTTTTCAGAAGGGTAGTGATTTTGCATACTGCACATTTTTAACATGGCAGCATATTGCATTGCTACTAATGTTTGTACTTATTTCAGTCTGAAATGGAATGTTTCTGGAAAAATGGGAGTGAAAGGTCTGAATTCATGAGGGCTGTAGCTCTCCCTAACTTTAAGTTCTTACCAATTATTTCTAAATTTTTATTTAAAAAAAAAAGTAGATTTGAGCCACTTTTATTTGCACTGAGTTTTTAAACAGGTTTTATAAGAAAATTCCTAATGACTTCATGTCCCCCAGCCCCTTACCCAGTATAGTTTTGTGCACCTGTATTTCCGAGGTATTTTTGTTGCTGTTAAACTGCAGAGAAATATTTTAAAAAATTAAAATACTAAAAAATTATTAGATATAGAAAATTTGATGACCAGCTAGGAAATTTAGGATCATTTTAGATCTGAACTGCTTGCCAAAACAAATGTAATGCATCGATTTATTCCTTTAGCTAGTGCACGAACCTAATCATTATTTACTTATTTCTTCTCGACATTACTGAGTGATAATTATTGCAAATGTAACTACTTGAGCCTTACTTGAAGACTGTTGGCTCCACCTCTTTTCAAGTCTCCTCCTGAGTGATTCATCTCCCCCCAGGAGGTTCCCAGATGGCTCTAAAATACCTCCAGCAGGAATGGCAGCTCCTAGCACAGATTTGCACAAGTCTGAGATCCAAATATTTACGTAAGTGTTTGCAATACTTTTGAAAATAAAACTTTGCTCACAGAAACATTTCTGCAAAGCAGACACGGCAGATACTGTTGAAGTAGATGGGTGCAATGGGGAAGTTTTCTGGGATACAGGACTGGGTTTGCTCCCCTCCACCATCAGCTGGCAGAATGTAGTACCAGGAGCTCTTTGGTGTTGTTAGCTTGTGAACAATGGCTCATTTTAAGAGCTGATTTTGCAGAACAGGTGAAGTACTGCCTTCAGGACTGCTGACTCTGCCACCTCACGGTGCAGAACGGGAGTTCTGCCTTCCTCATTAAGGAATAATGCTTTTCTAGCCCACACAGGAAAGGTTCTTTGCCAGAGAGTCTTTGTTTCTGATTATTTTTCTGCTGCAGCCCAATTTTAATTCTTGACATGGGTGGCACCATTTCACTTGCATACAGTTAATCCTAATTAACCCTGAAACCAAGCCTAAAGTCCCCCATGAAAAAAGATGCACAAACTTCTGCTGCCATGTCCTGGCTTTCCGGAAAAGCACGTGAGCTTTTTCCAGTGTCCCAAATTGGTAGAACTGAGCACATACTTAAAATTGACCATATTTTTAGATTTTCTGCTGAATGGGAGGTTTCAAAATAAGTCCTTTGGCCACTTCTATAAAAAGTTAGGGTCTTTGCCATGTTCAATGTTCCATGAATCCAGACCTGTACTTCGTATTCCTTGCTGTATACTGAGCATACACTGAATCTTACTGAACTTGCATTCCTTCATAAAAGGGAAATATTGGTGTGTGTTAAAGCTCCGTGTGACTTCTGTCCTTAAGGTAAGCACCTTCCAAATCCCTTGTCTCCTGTTGTGAACACTGGTAGGCAGTGTCCTGGTTTGCTTTGCTGTTGTGATTATTACTTTTGAGTTCTAATTGTCAAAGAAAACTGGGATTGTAAATTGTGCTAAAACAAGCCAGACCATGTTAAAAGAAATCAAATATACTTGATTGTATTTGCTGCTGAGACTGAGAAAACTGGCGAGATAAAACTTCAAGAAAAACAGAAATATTTAAGAATTCTTGGGGCATCAGAGTAGCAGTAGTGTGTGATACTCTGAGAATCATTTCTGTGTAAAGTTGTGCTTAAGAAGTATTACATTAACAACAAACCACACCAGCCCATATATTTGAGTAAGTTACATCCTTTCTGAATGAGGAAAAAAGCGGTACATATGTAAAAATAAGCAATTACCATGAGATTTTGTTGTTTCCCATTTCCATAGGATTTGTTTCTATAGTATGTTTTTAAGATCTTTTCATAAAAGGAAGAGATTTGCAACTGGTCAGCGTTTAGGTAAATTACTCTGTTCTGAATTATTGAATGCATTGTACCTCTGTGTTTGGATTATTTTGAAGAATTAATCGGTCTCGTCTGTATAGGATACCAAACCTGAGTGTTCATTATCATCCTCAGGATGCTCAGATATTTCCCTAAGTATTTACATCCACAGCACTGCTCACCTTAAAATATCTGTTGTATGAAATACTGACAGAACACTTTTTAGTTGTGCCTATTTCCTTAGAATCTTTTCATTGGGATATCGTTGAATAATTTTCTAATTGCTGTTTTCTTTTAGAATTATCTTCAAACATCCCATGATTCTGCTGTCCCTTAACATTTTCTATTGAAAGGAAGTTGCAGGCCTACAATGCAATTTTCCAGTTAAAATCTATCCCTCTTTTCCCTGTAGATGTCCTTTTTTTCTGGATAAGTAATACTGGGGGGTGGGGAGGTTTCTTCTTGCTATTTCTGGCAGTTGTGCCGTACCTGGCATTAAACAGACCTCACATGCAGAAACTGTGTCCCCTCCTGAAGAAGTGTTGTTCCATTAAAAGAAGGTTGTAGCTATAAAAGAAAATTTTCTACCTAATTTTTAGAGAGAATTCCCAACTGCTCATGAGTTGCATTCACCAGCACTGACAGAGGAATTGTGTCATTCCTTAGCTACATGTTAGAGGTAATTACCTTCATCTGTATTCTTGTGTTTACTCTCTGCTAACCTCTGAGTTCTCTTTTGGGTTATTTTTCTGACAGTTGGAAGTGCAAGCAGCCCACAGGCCAGCCCTGTGCCTGACCTGCCCTCTCTACACCCTCCAGGGCTGCAGAGTTCCCACGCAGTCCCAGATGTACAGAAATCAGCTTTGCACTGCAGGGACCCCACCCACTCCTGTTAGCTCGAGTGGCTGCAATGCACACACACATTTTTACATTTGTATGTGCTTTTTTCCCATCTCTCCTTGACAGTGATTCAGCATTTATCACTGTAGTCCAGATTTCAGCAGTACAGAGTAAATACTGAGTAGGCTACACCTTCCCAGAACGGATCCAAAATCACCAGGAGATTGTTTAGGTTGGAGGAAGCTGGAATTCTTTTGAAGTGTGAATGTGCAAATTTTCTAATTTTAAAAAGGCTTGAATCTATTATGCTTTTTTTTTTTTTTACTTTGTTCTAAACTCTGATGCAAAGGTCTGTTTGTAACAGAGGATGCCTGTGATATAGAATGGGTTTCAGTCATGCTTTATATTAAAGTTCCATTTAAAATGCTTTATAAAGAGTTAATAAACCACTGTTAGAGTTCACAAATATATTTTCAGAGGTGGGTCTCAATTATAGCATATGGCTAACGAGCAGCTCGTTCAGAAGAAGGTTTTGTAGATTATCAAAAGTAACTTCAGATTTTGGATTGTAAAACAACTGGTGAACTTCTTGTTCTATAAATGCAACGGCAATATTGTCCCAGCTTTCTTTAGCAATTAGTTGTTTCTTCTCAAGTCAAAGGTACCATTGGGAGCATCAGTAGAAGGCGCTGTACTTGAGGGGTTGTGTGGCGTGTCCGTTCCGAAGCGGGAGCAGGGCGGGCGGGGCGGTGCCCGCGGAGGGAGCGGTGCTGCTGGGGACGCGCTGCTCGGCCCGGGCACGGCCGCTCCGCCCGCAGAGGCACCTTCGGGCTCAGCTACTGCTCGGTGTTATTTGTGGATGTGTGCGTATCAAAAATGCCCAGCACACGGCTGACAAAACACTGCCCTGCACCTCGCCCAGTCTCAAACAGCTACACTGGTGCTCGCCTTCACCCACGGGAATGGTCTCCCCGACAGCGAGGAGACTGCTCATCTTCGGGAACTTTAGCAGGTGTTAAGGAAAAGATGAAACGTTTTTGATCAAGGCCTGAGCCTTTGGCAGTGTCTGTTCCCCACAGGCTGCCTGACGTTATTCTTCCAAGGAGAGAATCGATGAGAATTTTGCCTGAGGAGCAGAGGGAAGCCTTAGGGCTACCTTGGCTGTCCTTCAATCCCATCAGTAGTGGGGGCCTTAAATCAGGTGCTTCATTGACATTTAAAATACTGCAAACTGTGCAACAAAGCAAAGTAGAAGCTAGTGAGGGGGTAAGGTCTTCATAACACTGTGAGTGTTTTGCACAGGTGAAAACCCATATGTTAGTAGAAACCACAATAATCTCAGATAAACATAGGTCCAGAGAAGCAAAATAACTGATTGTAGATGCTGATTGTAGATGGCTTTTCAGCTTAGTGTATTTGAAGTCTCTGTCAGTGTATTTGAAGAGTATTTGTTCTAGGGAATGGCAGCTTACGCTGAGGATCACCAAACTATTGCATAGAAATGAAATTATTTCAGTAACAGACACTAATATCTATTTTAATTTGCACATGGATTTCCAGTGTATATGACTAAAATATTATATTGTTAAAAATGAGAGGAAAACAACACAGAGGTGTTTGTAAGTATGTTCTATTTGTAGACTTAAGGCTGTATTATGTTGGAATTTTACAAGCCAAGTTTAAATTGTAATATAGAAATTATTTTTATATTATTTTCAAAATACGCTACAGAGCAATATTTTGCGCCTTTATTATAAACAGGGTCATCATTTTAGTAGGCTACTTTCAGAAATGCTGGTAGAAATTAACCATGAAATGAAAGCATTGTAAATGTAGTTGTTGTTTCTAACTGCTGTGTCTGTTGTGCACATCTGTATCTAATGTGAGTTGAATATACAATTTTTTTTTTAATTGAAAAGCTTTAAATTTTTCTTTATGTATTTTGGTACAACACTGTTCCTCTCTATTTAATTCTTCTCTTCCAGTCCTTACCAATAGCCACTTTTATAAGCAGCTTCTGAATAAACATTCATCTGGAAAATTTCCTTTCCAAATGAAACAATTCTGCACAGATAGTAATTGACTTGGGACATTCTTAATATACACCCTGAACCCATTGGAGTACAATTGGTTTGCTTCTTTTTTAAAAAAAGAGAATTAGCTATTTATTATTACTTCTGAATGAAAATCAAGAATGAATAACTCATGAAATCATTTAACATCTAGGGGAAAAAAACCACTCTAGATCATAGAAATGTCATTCCTAATTGGTAGATACATCCTCTTAATATGTATCAAACATGCATTACCTTATTGCAGATTGAAGTGTTCAGATTTTATTTCTTCATAGTTCTTTGTACTGTACATATCAATTACTGATGAACTGTGCAAAAAGACATCACAAACCAATTCAGATGTTAAATTAGAAGTCTGTGTAGTTTTTTTAATTCCCTAACTTTTGTGGTTTAGTTTGTTGGGATTTGTTTGTTTGTTTAAGAATTACTATTAAGGTATGTACTGCAACCAAAATTTTCAAATCTGGATGCCTAATGATTGTGTCTGGGTTCCTCCTGATCCACAGACTGGTTTTAAGGTGTACTGAGCCTCAATTTCCATGGGAAGAAAAGTTCCCTCTTGATTTCAGAAAACCAAGTGAGTGTTACTCCAACATATATTCAGATCTTTTCTTTATTAACACTCTACACTTCTTTTCAGCCAATGGAATATACATTTTATCTTAAGTGATTTTCCATGTGTGAACAAATAATTTGGCTTATTCATAAAGTGATTGTTTGAGTATGAAAGACTTTTCTCATACCAAAACACCATATAATTGTTTAACTGTTGCATTCTTAATGGGGCTCTTGTATTCCCCTATTGGGGTGGAGAATTAAGACCTTATTTTATCCTTGGGTATTGTGATCCTGTTACTTTGTCTGGTTGGGTTTTTCCTCCCAAGTGAAAATGCTGTTCTGATTGCTGGTTTCTCTCCCATTACCTGAATGCCTGTACTGTACCAAGAGGATTGAAATGGCTGATGCACATTTGCACTGTGGAACAGGCCATGTGGGTAAAAGCCACCGTGTTCCAAACAGCCTTAAAATTACGGCTCTCTGGGGACTGAGAGTCACTTAACTGGATGCAGCCTCTGTCCTACTTCCTCATTTAGCCATGACTGTAAGACACTCAAGCCTGCTGTAGTCTGTGTCTCTAGACATATTCATCTGAATACCCTGTAATCTTAACAGAAAATTTTCTTTTAAAAATTGTGACTCTTTGATAACTGTTAGTGTGTCAGGAAACCTTAGTCAAAAGAGGAGATGGAGTAAAAACAGAGAGATAATTGTAGCTAGTGGAGTAACCAGGGCACCAAAATACCAAAAAGAGGGAAAATAGTTAAAATATATCAAAACCTATTTCCTGTCAAGACTGTAAGTTTTGTAAATCTTCCTCTATTCTGGGAAAACAGAGAAATGTTTTTGCCATTCATCTCTGCATCTAATGTAACCTCTTACTCTGTTGCAGAGGGTTTCTTCCCTTCTTAAAGTTCTCTTCCCTTCTTAAAGCAAATTCTAGTGGCAGAATCATCTGAGATTGCAAAAATATGATCCAGTGTTGGAACTAAACTGTGCCTAACTCCCATGTGCATTGTGTATTTCATTCTGCCCCTTCCAAACACCACTTCTCTAGAAAAAGGAGGGGGAAGTTTAAAGATTATGCTTGTATGTTAATGATCCAGTTCTTCCTTCTTTCACATGTGAAATCTATATAAACATGAAAATGGAATTACACTGGAGTTGCACTTCCCCTGCTGAGAGGTAAAAAGCCACCTTTATAGGTAAATTCCGTGTAATTGCTTTGCCACAGAGTAAAATTAGAGCCCTTTGGGGGCAGAACCTTTGCCTGATGAAGTTCAGTTCCTGGCAGCATGTCAGGAGCCTGAGAGCCAGGGCCACCGTAGCTGAAACAGCAGGGCTTGGTCATTCTTGCCTTTAGCACAGATGCAGTTCGTTCTGGCCTCTGGTGTCTGAATGGTATCTGGGTAGTAAAGATGAAGTGGAGCACTGCCTTGTTGCCATCTGCTTCCAGGTTTGAGTAACAAAAAGCCTCTTCCCCATGCTTTTGGTTAAAATATGCAGGAGATGCAGCAGCAGCAGAATGTGGCATCTCGGGCTCAGAAAATGCCTCACATCTCCTTTAAATGGGCTTTGCAATCAGGTATGAATTGAAACACAGCCATGTGGGTGTGACAGAAACGTTCTCATCTGTCAACTTTGGAAATTCTGTGCACTTCTCATACTAGCAAAAATTAGGCAATGGTTTAATTGTTTATTTGCTCAAGATCCTGAGTACTGTAAATACAGTCTTTGTATAATGCACAGTGTGTGTACAGAACAGAAATGCTTTTCCCTGGGAGAGCTTTGCATGCACATGGTGCCCAACTCTGCCCACTCACCATAACCAAGGAGAACAAACAGGATTTAGGCCTAGACTAAATACTGGCTGAAATTAGTCTCATAGACCTAAACAGCTGCGAGTTCCCAACGCTGGTGTTCTAGGCCAGCTTTGACAGCTTTGTGTAAAACTCCATCCCAATGGCTGAGATTAGATTTGTGCTCCTTCCTGGGGAGGAGTGATTACTTCTGTGTCTTCTCCAAGCCCATTGCTCTTAGTCTCTAACTCCTGTGTTTGAAATGTGCCAGCTTAGCGTGATTCAGCTAGGAAGCAGTTTTTAAAATCTGCATAGAGCTCTTGTTTTCTTTTTGGAATCCATCTTGAGTTTTATTTTGCATTCAATTTTAAGACATAAAATACTGTTATGAACTTTTCACAATGCCTTGAAGTTGTCTTTTGTGGGGCTGAAAGACTTTGTTCTCCTTGGGAGGCCTTGTTCTTCCTCATTGATTCTTGTGACTAACATTTTTGTATGGAAAAAGTTGAATGAACCATTGAAAGTATCACTGCTGTTTACATGAATTCTGCCATTTGGTACACTTTGTGTTGTTAAACCCAATGCCTCTCAGACATGGGCAAAGCTTGAAGGACAGTCTGAAGTGTTATATACAAAAAGTGTATGTAGTTAATTCCTCATCACTCCACTGTTGCTATTGTACAATATGCCCCCCTCCCCCCCCAAATTGTTTGTACGTCTTCTTTCCTATTGCTAACTTTTTTTTAATCTTCTACTTTCTTAGACAAATTCTAAAGCTCTTTGTGCTTAAAGACTGTGATAGATTTTCCAATAAAGATTTGGCTTTCTCAGTTCAGGTTGCATATAGAGTGGCTTGTCCCCCCAAACAAGAATTAAAGTAACACAGATGTCACACCCTTGGCTTAGAGAAGTTTATGTACTCATTAACTGAGAGACTCTGTTCAATTATAACCAAAGCTAATTATATAAAGTTTAAAATACCAAGACTGGTAATGTGACTCTATCTAATAATCTGGCAAACTCAGCATTTTTAACCCACAGAAATGTACAATTAATATATTTGTACTTGAAGTCTGTATTTCAAAGAAAGAAAGTAGTTGGCTCTCACTGGGGCTTAAGAAAATGTTAATAAGGAATAAAGTAAGTCTCATTGATTTTGGTTGGCTGAGAATTCAACTTCTTCGTAGTCTTACCACCCTTCTCATTTTTCAGTCTGAGTTTCTTGTTGCCTTCTATAAGTTTATACACTTTTAGCAAATATTGATTTAGGCTTTCAATAAACTATGTAATAGAAACTAGAGAAATTTATTTAAAGCTGAAATTACTTTTCAGGTTTCTTGTTTGACCATTTTCATGCAAAAAGGAGTGAATTTATATTTTCCCATTTCCCCTCCCTATTCATAATTTCAAAACACAATTGGTTGCAGTCACTTTTGTCTGCAAAAGAAAACAGTTGATCATTTTTAAGCCGACTGCCATATTGTTTAAATCCACTGTTCAAAAGAAACAGGAGCATTAATTAGCATAAAAGAATAAGAAACATTTCTTGTTGTGAAAAGTGTGAGTTGAGACTCTTTTCTACATGCAGTTTTCATTCAAATTCAACTTAAATGTCATTTTTACTCTGATCCATACTTTGACAAAGATGATGTGTAAGAGCTGTTTTTAGCAGTTGGATTGTTACTTTGTAAAGTATTAAAGCACTAAACCAATTTTTGCAATAGGTAGTAAAACTTGCTTTTGTTTTGAAAAACTTCCAGTTATAACTGTCGCACTTTTTATAGCAGAACTGTATTTCATTTCTTTCTTTTATGAAAGATTACTCAAAGTAACTGATAGCTCTGTAATCTGTGTGAATTGGCTTCTCCATTATTTGAATCTGAGAGAAGCTACAATGCCTATTCAATAAAATTAACTTATTTCTAAAGTACCGGTTTGCTTGAATTCTTGTTTGTGCTTCCTGTGTGCTCTCTCAGGGTGATGCTGGACAGACCCCAAAGCCCAGGGAAGAAGCAGGGACAGGGAAAAGGGGCTGCTGCAAACCTGGGGGAGGGGCAGCTGGCTCAGCACAACCTTGTGTGCTGCTGCCATAAAGTGCGTTTAAATAACAAATTGAATCCCTTTCCCAAAACTCCACCGAGCTTGGATACCTTGCTGAAATCAAGCTGTTAATACTGTTACCTCAGAGGAAACAAAACCAAAGTAGCTCAAGCAGCCTAAGATTGCTATAAACCTCAGAGCAAGAGCAAGTGCAAGTCCTGTGGGAAAGATTCAGTTTCTCTTACCTGTTGTAGGGCTGATTGTCCCCTATCTGATTTCAGTGCACATCAGAAATGGTGACAATGGAACTGCACCGTTGAAAAGTGTCTGTATCACAGTTATCCAGAGCAGGGACACACTGGGAATGGAGAGGGCATTGCAGGGGCTGCCCCTGGAGGGCAGCAGTTGAAGGAAAAAGGCCAGGGGGAGCTTGAATGAAGAACTTAGAGGGGCAAAAGGATCCTGAAAGGGAAGTAGGAGCTGTGGCTGACATGCCAGCCATGTGCCTCCTAGGAGGGATGATGAAGGCCTCTTCAAGGAGAAGGACTTAGAGGGCCACACTGGGACCTGATAATAATGGATTACAGGACTGCTAAACAGCTAATCAAAACTCACAAAGTGCTGGGAATATAAGACAAGAAAAAAGAACAAAAATATTATTATTATTCCTGTAACCATAGGTTGTGCCCCAATGTTTATCTATTTGCAGCGTAAGAAAAATCTGTTTGATGAAGCAAAGGCCAAGGCAGTTACCTGAGCCGCTTGAGCTAGAGAAATTCCTAAAGGATTCCAGCCCTCCCTCTGCTGTGCCCCAGTTTATGCTTGCAAAATACTGTCTTTCTGCACAGAAAAATGTTAAGTCAGGGTGTTCACTCAAGAAGGTCACAGAACCGTCTGAACAGAAAAGCCACATGTCTCAGTGCTCTCCAAAATGATGCTGAATTTACTTTCTTCATTCTACAGGACTTCAGGATGCCTGCAAAGGCAGAAAACTGTTGGAGTGACTGGAATGAAAGGATGGCAGACCCAAGCATCCATGCCTCTTTCAAAAGATTCAACAGCCTGTAAGTCATGGTATGGTCAAGTTTCTTTGAAATAAGACGTTAGAACCCAGACCTCATCTGCCAATTATGATAAAAAACTTGGATCATTTGAGGACGGAGGTGGAGCAAATGGCAATGGCTAACAAAGGACCCAGCTATTAATACATTTTAATTAGTAAGTAAAAAACCAAGCTAACACATTACTTGTTCTGATAATTTTCTAGAATTTTTGGGTGCTAGCTGTGTTTGAATACAGTAACAAACACTTTCTAGAAGGCTGATTAATGTGTTACCAAGTGTGTTATAAATTTGCCATTAGAACTAAAGAGTTTTTGGGGTTGAGAGTGTGACACATCCAAGAAGGAAGATGGCTGTTAGGCAGGGCCGTGCTTATAGGCAGCACAGATTCTGCTACAGCGTCCAGATCTTTTCTGTGGAGCAGAATGTGGCTAAGGAGGAAAATCCCCATGTTCACGTCAGCTCTGTGTCTGTGTCCCTGTGTGGTACCCACAGATGAGGATGGCAGTGGCTGCTGTTTGGTCACTGTCACCTGAGAGCTGCATGAAGTCACCAAGCTCATTTCCCAGGTGGCAATTCAGTCTGGTGCTGTCTGATGGCCTGTGAGGTGTTTGATGTGCCTCTGCCTCAGCTCTGCACAGTCATGGCAGGCTGTGTATCTTTATTCCTGATACAGCCTGTACTGCAGCCAGTCTGCTTTGCCTTTGGCTTCTGTTCTTCACACAGTGACTCTTGACTTTTGAGGAGATTGTCAGAGCAGTCAGGAGCACATTAGGTATAGCATAAATACCTCACGAAGCTGGGCTTCTAAGGTTTGTGGACAATACTGCTGTCATATTTTATTATCAAAAATAATTGAAAACAAATACAAAATATAAGGCAGCAGCATCACATTTACTGTATAGTGCTTCTTATTAAAATGTGGGTAGCACCAAGTAGCTGAAATGCTCATTACCCAGTCACATGTGCAAACCTTTTTAAAATTAGAAATATTGTTCATTAGAAAAGATACTCTGTAGCATGTCCTCATTCTTTCAATTGTTCTGTCTGTTCATGAGAGATGACATTTACCTCCCTGAGCTCAAAAATAAACACATTCTCATCCAGCATGTTTTCAAAGAGGTTTTGTGTAACTAGAGACATGAGGACAAGTATTTATCAGGCAGGAAAGGTATGATTAGGAATAGTACTGAATAAAAATTCCCAGGGATTTTTCCTAGCAACAGCTCTTCCTAGATCACAGTTGTGCTTACAGGAAATGGCAGTTGTAAGTTAAAGGTAATTTTTGCATGATACTTCCCAAAGCAAGTCTTTTTAGAGGCGCCTCAAAGGAAGGTACAGCTTTAGATCCTGACTGCTGCCCCCTGACATGTTCCACTTGTGTCAGGTGTCTCACACAAATGTTCCCTAGGCTGTCAGGAATTTACAAGCTGAGCTCAGTCCAGACTGAGGTGACCCCTACAGTATACAGATTAGTGTATGTCACAGTGGATGCAGATTGCAGCTGGGTAGTAGAGAGCCAGTGTTTTCCCCTGGAGCAGGGCAAGGATGCCATCCCTGTGTGTCGATTCCAAGGTGCCGTGCAGAAGGGGCTGAGCAGGCAAGCAAGGGGGCCCTGCTCTGAGGCAGCTGCTGCTTGGAGTGCAGTGGGATGTGAGCACACCAACAGCAGATGACCTAGGAAAAGCTTTTTTCTTCTATAGTAACACAAACACTGGTAGAAGACTATGTCATAAGGCTGAGGGATGTGACTATAAAAATCATTGGTATCAGTAAAACAGCAGAATTTTGAAAGCATAGCACACATTTTTCTGTCACATTTCAGCTTCTGTATCCAATAGGGTGGGGTTTTTTTCCCAAGAATCTCCTATCTCAGTTCATAAAGCCACTTTTCTGGCACTGTACTTCAGGCAGATTATTTGAGGGACCTGGTGAGGGTGCTGCATAGCTTGGCTGTGATTTTTCTCTCACTGTGTAGCTTCGTGCACAGGCCTGGGCATGTTCTCTGGTCCCAGCTGGCCCCTCCCAAAGCCAGATCACAACACGCAGAGAAAAGGGAGCCCGAGCACAGCCCAGACCTAGCCAAAAACACAGCCACAGCACAGCTGCGATTTAAAGCTGGCCATTCAGCTGTGCCTTTACTCCTATTTAATAGTACTTAAGTGGTGAAGTGCTGTCTCCTTGAGAAGCTTCCCCTCTCTTAGCAAACACCACATAACATGCAATTTTTACAGCGACTTGTAGCATATTTTTGCTCCTGAAATACAACCCTTCCGTTATAGATCTCCTTAATCATAGTGATTTTATGGAGAATAACAAATTTTCCATTCCTGAACTTAAAGCTTGACTTTTTTTCCTTATTTCCTTCAGCATTAATTATACCTCCTAAAAATAGACAGGTAGGGTCCAAAAATATCCAGTGGAGCCTTAATGGAAGGTTTCTTGCAGAGAAGCCAACAGCCAGACCTGATTTATTCACCCAGTCTTGTTGTTTGTGCAGACCCACCCTGCACCAGGTTCCTGTTTCCAGGCTTGCCTCTTGTTTGCTCACCCGGTTAATCAGTACAGCTGCCTGCGAGGGCACGTTAAGGGGAAACCATCCCTTAGCCAGTCTGCTGGGAAGGTTGCAAAAGCTGGGGAGTGCGTGGCTGCTTTCAAACCCTCAGCCTCTGAGAGCAGCTTCTCTTGATGCAGGGAGGAAGGAGCACTAGGTCATTTCTTTTGAGGGATCTGCCAAGCTTCTGTGCCTGGAAGCACGGGTATCTCCCTTGGCTGGCCCTGCGAGCTGGCAGCAGAGGAGGGACTGGCATTCCTGAACAAAACTTTCTTCTTTCTTCTTCCTGTCAAGTCATCGTGTTCCTCCCAGCAGGCTGCAAACACAGCTTGCACAGCAACCCCAGACAGGGAAAGCTTGGGATTTGTTTTACGACTTCCAAAGTCAACAAAAGACTTGGAAGTTAAACCGAACCTGCAAGGCCTTGCAACTTCATGGGTAATTTCAAAGGGTTTGAGTTGGTTCTCAGACTCGGCTCTGAGGAGTGGTGGTTCCGTGTTTTGGTGTAGGAAGTCTTGATACAGCCTGGGTTTGGGGCCAGCCACTTGTGGGTGTGCACATCTCATTACTCCCCTCTGGGCAGATCGTAGCTGTGATGTTGATTCTTAGATGTATGTGAGCTTCTAAGTGTGGCATTTCCAGAGTCCCAAACTGGCATTTTTTTTGCAAAGGGTGGGGCATGAGGCTTGAGAAAAAATATGCAGGGTCTTTGAAGTGCAAGGCTTTGAAGTTTAAAAAAAGCTAGCAAATTCCTGTTGCAGTTCACTGTCTGTGGAAAATCTGGAAGCTAAGACTTTTGACCAAAGAGGCTGGATAACATTTAAAATAACAGACTGGGGAAGTGTGGCTTTCGTGTTTTAACTGTTCATGCAGTGGTGGAGAAGGTGAGCTTGATTCAGAGTGTATACCAAACAACACTGTCAGTCTCCGCCTTCCTTCTCTTCCACTCCGAGGCTTTGAGTGCATTCAGATCACTGACATAAAATGTGTGTGGTGGAAGGGGGAGGGAGGAATTCTCTCTTCCCGTTGCTATTGTGTTTTGTTATGTTTTGTGTCTGTTCAGTTTGTCTCCAGGATCAGAGAAGTGACTCAGAAAGTTATTTTCACAACAGGAGAGCATGGGAAAACACAAACATTAGTCTCTTAAAGACACACAGTCCCGTGTATCACACACTGACATGCCTCACCTTCTGTCTGCTGGAATGAGCTACCTTACTTCTTTCTCTAGAACCCTGTTTGGATTTTGCACCTCAGATCTCTCCTTTTGTCTCTAGAAAATTACATCAAACTTCCCTACCCTCTACTCCTTCCTTATTTTTCTATACTTATCTTCCCCCTCTTTAACTTACCTTCCCCATTTATTGCACCTCTCATCTGTTCCTCACATGGTCTCATCTCATCCCTCTTTCCATGCTGCCACACACATGAAAGTCTCTAACCAGCACCATCTCTCTTGTCCTTCAGCTGGGCCTTTTTTCTCAATAGTGTCCTCATATCCACCAACTTGTCATACCACACCTTCCCTCTGGGAGATGTCCCAGTTCTACCTGGTATGCCTTGGGGAGAACACTTGGGCTAGCTCTGAACAAGCCAGCCTGGGCACTATGAACCTTTGGGACCCTTTGGATTGCCTTTAAGTCCTAGTGCTGCAGGCCCAGGCCTGCTGTGCTGTGCTCAGCCAGGCACAATCATCCAGTGATGCAGAGAAGAAATATCAGCTCAGCAGAAACCTGGCAGCAACATCATCCTGGAGCCTCCCTTAGTCCAGTCCCTGGTGCCAACCCCTCTTTTTTGATTGAGTATTTGTTTCAGGCAGTGGGAGCCAAAGATTAAATCTAACTCCTGCCAGTGCCAACCAGGTAGGACAGGTTGATCCTTTATTTACAATTATGGTGAGGTAGCAATTATACTCTCAGGCTGTTTTCTCTTGGTGAGGTAGAGCTATTACTAAGCTCAGTGGTTTGGTTTTGTCAGCAGACATTTGGGGCCTGCTCTTGCCTATAACCCCCCTCAGGTTTCCTCGTGTCTCTTTTCTTCTCTTTTTTTGATGACTTGTTTAACATAATCTTGTTCTCCAAGTTGCCCAAAGCACAGATCTGCCCCAAAGCCTGTGTTCAGTTATGCTTCTCTCTTCCCCCCTTGCTGCTCACATATCTGGGCATCCAGACTGCATCCCTTTTCTGCTGCATGCATTGAGAAATCTATTAAGATAACTCCTCCCTTTCTCTTTATCCTCTTAGCTGTGCCAGCAATGCACTGTAGCTGGCTAAATACATGTGCTTGCCTGCTTCAACTAGTGCTTTACTTAGATCCCTCCTCTGCTGCTCCTGGAAAACATGCTGCAGTGTCTGCTCATCTCGGGAGGTGCTGCCTTGCTTGCTTGCTGTGAAATTCTGTAGGAAGCCCCATGTGTATTCTGGTGCTGTACAAGCCTTTCTAGTCAGCTGCTACAAACACTTGTCTCATTGTCCTCACCTCATTTTTATTTCAGTCTTCATGTTCTCTCACTTTTCTATCTCTTTCTATTGACTGTGTATTTATGTTTATGTCACTTTAATCTCTTGCAGTCAGCTAGCAAAGCATGCCATGGGTGTGGTTCCTTGAAAAGCCAGTGCAATGAATCTTAAGGTGGATTACTTTGAAGCCAGAAATGATACACAGGTAAATGGCAACAGGAAAATGCCACCCTAACGCTAGCATTATTCTTGCTTCTCTTCTGAATTTCTGGACTACTGCCAAGTCTATGAACATTTCATGGTAAATGCTGAGTCATAGGCAAGACAGAAACCTTTGCATTTAGGAACTGGAGGGGAGAAGCAGGAGAGAATGTGATAACATACACATTTCAGAGTGTGGGTGCCTGGGTGGGAAGGCACATTATATTACTGTATCAAGGCAGCAACTCCATACTTAAACTGAAAAGGTATATTCCTTTGGAGGGAATTGTTTCCCTTTTCATCCTTCTAGCAAGTTTAGAAAACAATCTTTTGTTTTGTTTTGTTTTAGAACTGCTCTTCTGTTAGCAAACACAAAGTGGATCTTTCATTGCAGGAAGACTTCCAGAATGCTACTCTTCAGGGCCTATTGTAACAAACAGTGCCTAAAAGTGTTGTGCAACCTGTATTTTCAAGAAACTTCAGATTCATTCCTTCCCATCTGCCAATGCCTTATGTTTTTGAGAAAGTGGCTCAAATTTGTGTTTCAATTTTCTCATCTTTAAAGTTAGGAAAGAAAATTTCAGGATACCGTGAGATTATATAGCTACTGTTTTGACATGGTATTGCCACTTGCAGAGATGATATCAGAAATTTGCAAAGAACTGGGCTTTGAAAGAAAGGACAGCTGACTCTCCGAAATTTAAGTCACACATATTAATCCCATAACCATCTTGTAAAGAAAAATGTAATATATGCCACCTTTGAGAAAGGAATTTCATTATGCAACTACAAAATACCAGTTAAAGCACAGAAGAATACAAAACAAACATCACAAAAACTTTCTCTCAATTGTTAAAAGAAATCCCATTTTAAACAATAGCACTGGGTGAAATTTAAATAAAGACACTGAACAAGATATCAAGTCTCAAATGGACAGCAGAAATATTAACAATTGCTGCTTTTTAGGTGATAAATAGAGAAGGAAATTAAGAGAAAACCAATATTTCATAGTTATAAGTTTTATTTTGGAAAATGTAAACCTCACTAACCATGCATACAAGTTAAGACAATATTTTACAGTTCTTAATTTTCTTCCTTTTTCCATTTTTTCCTTTTATAGTTGTTGCATAGGACATTATCACAATATATAATCTATGCAATGCAAAATACATAAAAAGTTACAGCAGAGCAAGAATAGATGAACATATAACTGTACAACTGTAATACTTCAATGTAGTGATTGAAGGAGTTGAAAAGTGAGCCATGGAAGCTTTCATGTGCTGCTGATAAACCTGTACAAGTGAGGATGGCACGGGCAGCTTTACAGTTCCCCAAAGCTGGAAGTTCAGCTGGGAATGTGCACGCTCCCTGGCACACGCGTCCTCTGTCCCCACTCAGGCACGTGCTGCTGGAAAAGCACACGTGCACGCACACACACGTGCCCCAAATGCACAACATACACGAGTAAATGCACCTGTAACCAGAGATGAAACTCAACCACAGATCTCCAACAGGTCCAGAAGTTCCAAATGCAATGGCATTTGCATCTAGGAATTTGGTTCAGGCCCAGCACTAGTTATAATGAAATGGATACCTATTTTTGCTCTGTAGACATCCCTTCATCATTCAGTGTGTAGTACAGACACACTGCTGTGTATTTATGTATACACACATACACCATACAATACACACATATATATGTATTTTTATATATATATATGTGCATATGCTTATATAAATCCATATATATAAATATATATATTTATAAAAACCTATACCAGTGGATGGGCTTTTGCATTCTATATTCTGGCTTATGGGATAAACAAGTAGAATTTGGATATTTTCTTCTGCCTAAGGCTATAGCTCTTATCCCCGAGAGTTACAAACACAGATGTTCATCATACCATTCACTGACATAGACTAGATGTTAGCACCCAATGCACAAACAGATGGCGTGATGGAGTAAAAGAGCACCTGAAAGTTAGTTTGTAGGCATGACCTGATGAAATCAGTAAATCTAATGGCAATGAAAAGGCAAAAACAACACTGCACTTCACAAAGTACAAATTCTGTAACTCACAACAAAGCACTGGAGAAGAGCAGTTGTGAAACAGCTCGCTCCTCACACAGCCTTTAATGCCTGGCTGCGAGACAAGGAGAGCGCTGACTGTCTGGGTAGAGGGTAATGAGGTTTAAAGGTGTACAGAAGCTCTCATAGCTACAACTTAGGGCAAGGGTTAATGCAGTAAAGGGGGTGGGATACATTTGGGAATTAGGTGTTACCATCGAACAGAGGCTTCTGATGACTTGGCATAAATATATACCTTTGCAGTTATGTAAACAGATACTATGCATGTATTATAAAAGCAAGGAACAATTAATTTGCAGATACAAAAAATTCTCACAAAATCTAGCTGCCAGGAATTTACCAGGACTGCTTTCTACAAAGCAGGATGAAAACTGAATTCATGTTGCCATTAGGCCTTTGCACAGGATGAGGTTAATGGAAGGGCTGAATGAGTTTCTAAGAGCATCTTTAGTTTCAGCTGAGCAGTGGTAGCGAGGTGATGATTTCCACTTGCACCTATTTCCTATAGCAAGGCAGTTCAGCTCAACACTTAGAGAGGGAGTAGGAATCGTGGCTGGAGAAAAACTTTCAGGGCTTTCTTAATAATAATAAAGCTGTTGCTATAATCTGAAATGAAAAAAAAAATCATGGCAATATTATATTTTGTAAGAACACCTCAACAGATTGCACGGGGAAAGGAGAAGGCAGGAGAGATGCACACTCCTCCAGATAGAGAAACCTGCACCTTGCCAGAGCAGTATTTCCTGAGTGTGACATGTTTGTTGCTGTGCCAGGAGATTGTTTTAGATTACACTGCTGGGTGAAACAACAGAAGGGTAAAAATCTGAGGTTAGTTCGGATAAGCATAGATTTCAAAACATAATTTGAGCTGTTCTGACTTCTCATATCTGCAAAACTCAGGAGGAACCATCATGAGAATGGAGTCTAATGACCTAGCTTGCTTGATCATTAGACATTTCTAGCAGATGCTGGAAAACCCCAAACAATTTTTTCATACAAAAATATTAAGAGAAGTTCTTGCTCACATTCAGTTTTGGAAAATACTAGTGGTTTGGCATTTATAATTTTATCCTAAAACTATAATGTATTAAACTTTTAATGGAGATATTTGAAACTCTAGCTGGGATTTTAAAACACAGTAACTTGCTGTCAGCCTAATACATGCTGAGGTATTTACAGCTAAGAAGTAAAAACAAAGGAGTTTTAACAACCAATTTCAGAGAATTTCCTGAAAGTGTTGTGTTGTTGGCTATATACAGTCCCATGGTGTTCTTATTAAATGAACTGACTGAACTGGAAATTTGACTTTGAACCAATTTATTTTCTCCTGTTTAAACTTGGAGAATTATTATTAATATCTATGAAGAACAGAAGTAAAATGTTAGTTCACTGTTTGAGTTAAAGATTACATAGTTCTGTGTCCCTCAGAATAGGTTGTCCCATAACCTTTATATCCTGTTATCTCAGTACTAATAAAACCTGGTGCAAATATTCCTTCTCCAGGCTAGTAAAGCTGCTTGTTTCTAATGTATAAACTGATTCATGCTTAACTGTTAAGTCCTAAATAAATGGACTGGAGTGGTTCCTCCTTTCCTGAAGATTAAATGATGCTCCTGTTGGAAAAGGTGATTTTACAATAAAATGAATTTGGAACATGTAGCCTATAATGTTTGCCAAGACTTAGTGCTCCTTTTGATTTTGGTTGTTCCTCCTCTCCTCCATATACCTCTCTTAAGGTATAATGATAATGAGAAATGTGTTTGACTTGTTTTGAAGTATGTGCACAATACACAGCTGACCTGTGGAATTCCTTGAGCTAGATACCTGAAATGCCTCTCTACTAACTACAGCACAAGAGCACTTTTACCAGTCACAGAAATGATTGGAATGTGAATTCCTGTTACCGGAATTCTATCAAGTTGTTAAAGTTCTGTATCTCAGTAGATGAGATTTAAAAAAAAAAAAAAAAAAAAAAAAAAAAGAGGAAAAAGAGGAAATCTGTAAGGCCAACAGATCTGGTTTTCCCCCAACTACAAAGGTTGGGTAACTCATCACATTATTTGTCATCTTGCAAAAAACCCTTACAATGTTCTTTCATTTTCTGTGAAATGAAACAGTAGAATTGTGCCTCGCACAACTTCCAATTCAAAGGGGGAAATTAACAGAGGTGAAATCTGAAGCAAACGAACATGAAAAAAATACTGAAACATCTGCACTTGTTTAGATTTATAGTTGTATAGAGAAATACTTGGAGTATTTCTCTATACAACTAATAGAATGTGTAGTATTAGGAATAATGTATATTATGGAAGTACCTATGAAACTACTTGGAAATCTATATTAGCTTCTCACAGTTAACATACAGTACAATAAAACCTTGCAAAATTGGATCAATGCAAAGCAGCAAGTAAGATTCAGGTTCATTGGGAATCTGGAGGCATTCACTTAATATCAAATGACAGGTTTGGCGTAGAGAGTTTCTTTTCACATGCTACACTTAACTGCATTTATACCCTACAGTAAGAACAGCAAACATCCCAAAATTCCAGAATCAAAAGGACCTGAATTTATAATATGCACCATCAGACCTAGATAAACCAAGGAAAGTGTATTTGCTGCCAGTGAGGTTTTCAGTACATCACAATGCTCCTGGTCTTTTACTATATTTTCTACCATATAAAACATAAAAATCTACCTCTTTGTGCTCTATCTAGTGTTAAAGATTTGAAAGTTATTGAAAACTATCCAATATTCCCTTTCTGTTATTAAGCAGTTATTCAAAAATAAGAGCACCTTGCTTTATGCTGGTATGTGTATTTTTGAGAAACTTGAAGTAGTGCTGAGCTATAATGTCACTTTATTTTGAACTTAAAAATGCATGTTTTATTTTTCCAGTCAGAAGATACCTTATGATTTTCACTTCCTTTCATCAACAACCACAATTTTGATGCAACAGAATACAGAAACTATGTCTTAGCCAATTTTCCTTTCTAAGATACAGCTCTTCAGTAGGTAAGTACCTTGATAACAGTTTTGGTGGGCATTGGTTCAGTAATGCTATTTCCATAGTTCATTAAAAAAAACCAAGAAAACAAAGGAAGAAGAAATAAAGGAAATTGTTCAAGTCAGTGTGGTTTGATTTGAATATTCTGTTGGTCCCATACTGAACAGGCAGTGCAGACAGCTTAACAACTTGGAGAGAGTGACAACAGAATGCCTCCAAGATTCCAGGCCACCTTGCAATAAAATGTTACCCAGTGTAAATTTGTTTCTTCATGATTTAGGTTACTTATTTAAGGCATCTTGTTGAAATTTTTTTCTCAGAATATTATCTAGCATGAAACAAACCAACAAACAAGTTTATCAACCTCACAGAGATTTTTGCAATAGGAAGTTGGTTTTGGAACATCTTCAGCACGAAGTGAGAAGACAGCTTGCTACCGTAAGCAGAGGGCAGCTTGAAGAAAGACAAGACTCCTGTTTGGACACTCCCCAACATAGGTGTATAATCAGGAAAACAAACAATGGAAGAGTCCGGTACTACATTCCAGTATTGGGTTGGTTTCTGTATTGTTTGCTTGTTTTTTGTTTTTTTCCCCAGTGTGTGAAAGAACCTAAATAAAAAGCTTCTGAGTGCAATTATATTTACAGACTAAGGCCGTGGTTAGGGTGTGTCTTCATTGTAATTATTGTGTAACATAAATATCCATCCCTGAGAAAGGAGAAGGGGGACACAAATCCAACACAGTTGATTTGTAAGTGTATGTATGCTCATATTGTGCAATCCGGTTTTACAAACTACTTCAACACCTGAGGTGAATTAAGCGGATTTTTTTCCTTTTTTTTTTAGATTTTTTCATTTTCTTATAAAGAATAATGAAGAGGATCCAAAAATGGTTGCAAAATATATGAACTATTGAGACAGCAGGAGTCACTAAGTGTAACATGTAAGTCTGTCCATGAGGTTAGAATAGCCACTTGTGTGGGTGGGTAAAGAAAATCTGACTAAAAATTGCAGTGGGAGGCAGCTATTTACTGATTTTCAAAAAAGAGAGAGTGGGAACTGAATGAGGGGAAGCAACAGAGTTTTTAAATGTGTGCAACACAAACAAAACTCCACGTTAGGCATTAGAGGCAAAGTGCTGACGTCCAGTGCAGGTAGTCTACGGGGAGCTGGCGGGGCTGATGGTGGGGCTGGAGGCGTCGGAGCGGCTGTAGTCACTGACAGAGCCTGTCCGGGAGCTGCTGCCGCTCCTCCTCTTGAGCATGCTGGGGTGGAAGTTGGCGTGGCGCCGGGCGTGCTTGGTCAGGTGGTCGCTGCGCATGAAGCGTTTCTCACACAGGGGGCAGCTGAACTTCTTCTCTCCGGTGTGAGTGCGGTAGTGCCGGGCCAGCTCATCCGAGCGAGCAAACTTCTTGTTACAGCCCTGCCAGTTGCATTCGAAAGGCCGCTCACCTGCAGGGAGCAAACACGGCACGGTTAGAAGGGAGAGCAGTGTCTTCCATGGGCTATTTTTTGTGTCCAGAAGATAGAACTGAAAGGTTGGGAGCAGGGTGGATGCCACTTGGCACTACCTGGATGGAGAAGTTGTTATCCTCTGCCAGAGAGGAGGCTGCTGTGGTATTCTAACACATTAAAAAATACTGTCAGTCAAACTAGTTATATACCTTATTTGATAACGGGGTCTTCAGGGATGCTGGGCTCCTGATCCTTTCATGTATATCACATCTCATATCTCTTGTGGTCTGTTGAACTTCAGACTCAATAATATCTGTACTGAGCTTTATAGTATATTCACTTATTCCTCCAAGCTCTCCCTATGTGTCTGACTCAGTGCTGAAGTTCAGAAGGTGTGATGAAGTCTTCCTCTTCAGCTATTTAAAAAGTTATGGTAAAAATGCAAAACAGCAATTTTGAGGCACTGGATGTGAGGCTCTCACCTTGTATTCTCCACAGCTGAGCCTGTGTTTACTGCATTTGCTACAAACTACTACAGTTTCTCTTGTCCACTGCCTTAGGTCTCCTTCAGAAGTGAGGCAGGGAGCGCTGTATTCCAGCTGGGGACAAGTGTCACCTTGAAGGTACCAGCCTTTTCTGCACAGCTACCATAAACCCCATGAGCTGTGACACTTCAGCTTGGAGCAATGAGCAGTGAGCTGACAGGAGGAGCGATCTGGTGGCCTGGGGCAGTTCTGAGCAGATCTCAGACATGGCACAGACACCTGGTGCTGTTGTAGGGCTGTGCTGGAGGTCTGCACTGGGGCACTGCGGTAGATGTGCAGCCTGGGAGGCTGTGCACAGGCTGCACACAGAAGTAGCACTGTTGTTGGGTAGATGGGTATCTGGAATATATTCCCAGCTTCATCACTGACATGCTGCATAGCTTGGGCACCTCATATTATCTGCTTCTATCCTTGGTTTCTCCACTTGATAAAAATGAAAACGTTAAATCATGAAATTTGCTGTCTACTACTTCTGCATATTGGTTTGGTTCTTACTGAGTCTGAACATCACATACTCTTTAATTGTTATTAATTGAGAACATCTTATTATTTTGGGAATACACAGACTTAGCATTTTTTGTAGTTGTAATTTTAGTAACTTCCTACTTGCACTAATCCTAATGTTTCTAATTCTGAATAGCCTGTTCAAGAGGCTCAGAGAGCTATATAAATTCTGGGCCAAAATAAGAAATAAAAGTTCTCTCCAAAGTACACTTAATAGGAAATAAAGAAAGAAATTAGCCTCCTGGAGATATTCGATGCACCTTAATTAAAACCGTCTGAGAGTAAAATTGACCCCAGCAAGTCTTCAATCCAAGCAGCCAATAATCTGCTTTAAATTCACAGATTTGGCAATAACATTTATCTCCAGGATCTGCTTAGGAAGCTCCTGTTCAGAAAAATAGTTGTATAGGTTTGTTTTCTCCCTGTTCATGTGTCTCAACGAACAGACAAGCAATTCTTTTTAAAATAGGATTTTGTTCAAGAATCTGGAGAAAGTAAGTGTCCCTGATGTTTCCTTGATTATTTAGGAGAAAGACCAAAGCTCCTTAGAACCAATTGCTCTCAAGCACATTTGGTGGATTTCACTACGCCTACAACCACAATGGATAGTACAGTGGTTTTATCTGTGCAGTACACACAGCGACTGTAGTATGGAGAACCATGGCCACCTGATCCTAGGGACTGGCAAAAGGCAGCAAAGATGAACAGAACTGCTTTCAGGTGGCTTCCCCTGACCTAAAGCCTAAAAAAACTCAGGGTTCCACAAATGAATTTAAATATAAAACCACAACCAACTGGATTTAAAGGATACAGTCTTGTTGCTTAAAATAACCCATGCAAATCCATTTAATGTCCTCCTTAGTCTTATCCTGCCTGCAAACTGTCAGGGAGTGAACTCCCCATCTGCTGCTAGGAATGGGAAACAAATGTATTCTGGCTGTTTGTCATATATCCAGTCATGTGTTCTTAGATACGTTCCTGCCTGTGGTACGACACTCCTGTTGTGTGACCACATTCACTGGTCTTCTCCCTATGTTTTGGTCCTACTACAGATATACTTTTAAGAGGACTTTGGTACCCTTGGGAAGAAGGGCAGTGAGACATGGTCTGAGGGGTACATATGGCCTGCAGAATCAGAGTTCCTCATCCCGGAGCTATGGCATCAGTTTTTGGTAAGACAAAGGCCTTTTGGTGTTTCTATTACCTGAGTTAATTTCTCTGTGTTTATTTTCACTACAAATGGTATCAGCAAATGTACTCCACTTGAAGAACTGTCCCATGAAACGAATGCTTTCAGGCAAGGAAGGCAAAAGTTTTCATGCAATGTTTTGCTTCTGCTGTGGACACCACCACAAAGCAGAGACAAAATGGTACCTTTTCTTCTGAGTACTTTAATGGCACCAGCTGCTCCTGTCCATGATTCTGAAATGTGCGAGCCAGAAGTAGGCACAATATTCCAGTTCCTAATGAGAGAGGTGGTTCTGAAGCAGGATTGTGTAAGGTCAGTGTTATCCAGCACTGGCAGGTGATAAAGGGATTGCACAACTTATCTGCCCTTCTCCTCACTGCACATCAAATCTGCATGAGAACATTCAGGTTCCCACTCACCTGTCTGATTTGATGTTAATGATGGTGGTGAAGATTTGTGTGCTGAGCCAAAAAAATGTGGTATTTCTTCCACTATATTTCTACCATCCTTGTCCTTCTCCTTCCTAGGGACTATTTTACCCCTCAGTCCTTTCTAGTCTTGATTTTATATCTTCTTGGTACTTGTCTTTACGTTTCTTGGCCAAGTGATTTTCCACTGACAGCTGGCATCACTCTAGTAGTGGTAATAGTTCTCTAGAGTACTTCCCAGCTTTGTTGAGGTTTAGCAATTCCTCTTCAAAGAAAAACTGTATTGTGAGGAAATGCTGGATGCCTTGCATGAAGATATAAGAGTCATTATTGTTCATAAAAAATTAGTACACAGTCTGGAACAAAGTTGCTGCAGGGTATTAATTAAGGCAAGACCCAGCTGCTGCTCCAAAACCACACATGGAAATTCAGTCTGTCATCATTCTCATCTCTCAAACAGAGGGGATGTGGTTTTCTGTGCAGGTAAGTTATATAAATATCCTTTTACGAGCAGTAAAGCAATCAACAGAATGTGAGATTATATGAATTGATTGCCTAATCTCATTAGGGAACATGCAGCTACAGTACAACGCTCCTGCATACGCAGTAACCCATGGACGTGTTGTTCTCAACAGAGAGTTTTCACCATTAAAACGGCTGTAACACAACACAGTAAGGATTCTTTCAGCCCATTTTAGGAAATGCTGAAGTCAGAATTTTACCTTTATACACTGAGTGCAGAATGTGATCTTACAGATAATATCTGTAGAAGTGTTTTCAAGTATGTTAGATATGGCAGGAAACACATCAAGCACGTGAATATGTATACTGAGAGTCTTAAAGCTGTGCCTTGGCAGCAGCAGTATCTCTGTGCATTATGAGCCTTACTAACAGGTCTCAAAGAGTCCTGAGTCTCCAAAAGATAAAGATGCTTGAAAATAAATTAATCAAAAAGCAACTCCATCTTCTTTATCTTTGGAGAGGCAGGCAAGAGATGCCTTTAACAGATAAAGAATACTTTAATTATTTTTTCACTATTTTAAATAGGTTTGGATATCCATGTTCCAAATCCTACTAAATGGTAACCTTTCTAGCTCCTTTGCCAGGGCATGTGACATCAGATAATTTGTGTTACAGTTACACAAACTGATGGAAAAACATTACATTTGAGAATTAGATTCAGCTGATCTCAGCTGAAAATTATACAGGCAAGAACATTTTTGGCTTTTTCCTGAACTCCACCCAGCCAAAACGCAGGTAGTGTAAAGCCACATTAAGAAACTTGCAGTGCTCACCAAGTGAAAGTACGTGAGCTCTGCAGGTGCACCGAGTTCTGAATTCCTTTCAGGGGCACAGGCCTTGCTGCTCATATTATCTGGCACAGCAGCCTGCCAAAGGAAACCCAGAGTTGCCTGGGCTATAGAAACAGCATTAAAAAAATGCACCTCTATCCTCTCTTGCTGGAAAGAGTTCAGAAGCAACTAGAGCCAGCCTGTTCTTATGATATTATATAAAGGTCCTTTGTATTACTCTGTATTTGTCAATCATTATATAGTTAGGCAACTGTATGTAGTTATGGGAAACAAAACCTACAGAGATGGTGGCACCAGATCTGATGTCTACTGAGCTTGGTTTGTACAATTCTTTTAGTGCACATATAGTTTTAAGGACCCTTTTGCTATATAGTGAGACTCCTGTACCGACCCTGGAGTAATCTGCTTCACCAATTCATCTGTCTGATATCCAGCATCTGAATTTCAATTTAAAGAAGATAGCAAGTACTGTGTAGGCCTAAGCATACTTTAAAAATAACTTGCTAATGACTGAAATGTCCAAACAGTTTGAGACAATTGTGAACCTAACCATTTTCCAATTTAAAATGCTAAGATTAGGCAATTGTATATGAACAATTTGAAGTGTCATATCCACTGCCCTATAGATTAGAGTATTACCAAGTCAAACCACATACCGGGGGCTATTTTTTCAATTTAACTCATGTAATAGCTCTGCACATTATGTTGGCATCTTCAAGCACATGTCAAGGCCATACAGTAACAAAGAAATTTGTATCCTGGGAATTCCACAAGAGCCTGCAAAACCAGAAACAGTAAACCAGAAACAATTTTCTGTGATCTTGAATCTGTTTTGCTGCTTCCCAGAACAGAGTTGAATGTTGTTATAAAAACAGATTAGAAGGCTGAACATGCCACTGTGTGCTATTCTTATGTTTCTACATTTTCATATACATAATTAAGAGTATATTTGGAAACACACATCAGCAGGCTGGGTGGGGAGGATGAGGGGCAGACAGTTAAATAGAAATGTGACTGAAGAGGCCTTCCTCCAGGAGAGGAAATGCTATCCTGGGAAAAACATTCAGCCAAGCAGACTCTGTTCCTTGAGACTGAGCTGTTACTTAAAAAAAAAAAAAAAAAAAAAAAAAAAAAAAGAGGAAAGGTTATCCCTCATTAGTACTGATATGTATTTATGAATATTTTAATTTCTGATATTCTCTTGTTTACAAAAAAGCTCTTTTGCATGGTCAGATAACAAATTAATAATCTCAGGGCAAGAGAGAATAATACTTTGATGTTAGGCAAATGGGATAAAAGGGATAAAAAATTCCAAAGCTTCACAATTTCAAATTCCCACAAAACGAAACCAATTTAGTTTTAAATTAATGATTTTGGGGGTGATATTTCATAACGAAGGGTGCAGGATTTTTTGCATGTGCATTTGTGTCTGTTCAACAGCTTTGGAGTAGCTCAGCCACCTTCACACACATCTACCAGAGGTAGTAAATTCAGCAATATTAAGCTTCACTAGTTCCAGGAAATGAGGATGTTTTAGTAATGTTCTCAGTGAAAAGAAAAGTTATAGGGTGAATTAGACTGTCACTAGACACCGGAAACCCAGTGTGGGAGTGTGATATGAATGTCCAAATCCAAGAAAAGCTCCGGTTAGAGTTCCCATGTTCCTGGACACTGGCACATAACAGTCCCCCATACCCCTAGGACACACAGCAACAGCAGCTAGGTTGCACTAGGACCTGCAGACAGAAGCATGCAAATTCCTGCTAATTCCATTATTTGTCATGTGACCTTTTTTTTGGAACTGGAGTTCTCAGAATTCCAGCAGGCACAAACCCAGGCATCTACAAAGTTCATTCACTTTAAAATTTGCATGTCTTTATTTTGACCTTAATAAATCCAGTTATTACATTTATAAATTACTGGATCTTATGTTTCCTGTGTGCATAGGAAACTACTACTGAGCAGGAGCTGCAACAGCTACCATAACATCCATTATTGAAATCCTTGGTTTATTTTCTGTACCTTAACATTTTCATTGAGTTATTTAGACATGTATGAATGTTTCTCGAAAGGGGAATTTCCAAGTGGCAAGTTTACATTTGAAGTCAATGTGTGTTACTCTTTGCTGTGGAAGTGTTTGTATTACTCCATCTGGGAGCACAGATTACACCCTGGGATTTATGTGTTACAACCACAGTACCTAGAACAACTCAAATAGCAAATGACGAGCACACACGGTCAGATACTATTGTGATAACAGCTATAATGACAGAGAAATATCAGTAGTGAAAAATTCCTTCCCTAGCCTTAACCACAGACAGGTCTGTCTGAGAACCAAAATAGCTCATTTGGTATGTTCCATGCAGATATCTGGTCCTCAAATTATTAACATTCATTTTCACCAAAATGGAAACAATCTTTTATTTTTATTTTTTTAAACAGACTATATTCTATCAGTTATATTCTAGGCTTTTATTTCAAACCTGTTCAATAATGTTTTAAAACTCCATTTATAATAATTTTATCTACTTATCTGTATTTTTATCAGCCACATTTCCTTCTCTTTTGTCAAAGTAGAATCATTCCATCTTTCCTATTCCATCTTTCTTTTTTTTTTCTATTGTCTAAAATATGCGTTCCATGGCTTTACTGAATCTCTTTTCAAACAGGGGTGCCCAAGTTGAACTGCTCTGATATCTACAGCTTAACATTTTTTAAATACGCATGTTTTTTATCCTACATTGTTGCACAGTGAATTAAGAATCTGAAATTTGAACCTGCTAGCTTTACCAAGTCATTTTCTGCCTGCCATTTTAACTCCTGATTGACTCCTCTTTAGTTCTTGCTTCATCTCTGCTGCACACCACTGTGTGTTCAGTAAATTAAGCTCTGTGTTCCACTCCCAGCTGAAATGTAGTTCCAGACCATTTCACACAAACAACCAGTAAGTAGCTAGAAGTTATGTTCCAGGATCTGGAAAATAAATCTTACAGCAAATCGGCTTTAAAATGAAATGGCCACGAATTTAATAAAAAGAAATATTGCTATACCCTTTGCAAAGGTTTTGAATGGAAAAGGGAAATAAAGGCTAGAACTATGTGGATAACTTTTTTCCTACTCAGTTGAAAAATTAAAAAACCCCATTGAATTGCAGAAGAATTCAGCAAACAAAGAAACCCATAATAACTTTAATTTTAGTTGACAAAAAAGTTTTACTTCTTTTGATATGGTTTTTTGTAACACTATTTAAATTCCTTTAGCTTTTGGGACAGTTTTCAAGACAATGACAATGTTAATCTGAAATGAATAAATGAAACACACTAACACAATTTTTCTGAAATAAGTCAGTCTAAACAATTTGCTGACTACTTGTCAGTGAAAAACTGTTCACCAAAAAAAAGTCGTTTCTATACTTCTTGCTAATAAAGAAATGCAAAATTTTTAATATTCTTCATTAACATTTCTTGGCAGCTTTTTATCCATGATGATGAAATGCCTGAAATTTTTATTAAGTGACTAACTGCAGATCTGATCTTTGAACGGAACAATTTCATTTGTGTTTTCAACCTCCACTAAACTCCCTGTGTTTATAAGCACAAGGGAATTCCAAAGACAGCCAAGGGTAAGGACCATGAAAGTCTATCCTCCACTTCACAAAGCAGTCTAGGAATAGATTTTAGATCTATGCTGAAAATGTGACTGAGAATATGCTTTGTGGCATTGCAGTATGACCAAAGAGCCTTGGGTGATTCCCTACGGCACATTAAGTACAAGAAACGTTTTCTGGACTTATGCTAAGCTGCTTTCACTTCCTTGTACTTTCATCCTCTGGAGTCATTTTGCAACCTGGTGTTAAAAGTGATGCAGCCCTTCAAAACACTGGGTCTGTTTTGAGTTCTCCCTTCAAAGAGCACAAAGATGCACTAACATGCCATGCACTGCCATGGCAAAGAAACAACCAACCCAAAGCCCATGCTAGAAAGACCAAGCATATTTTCCAAACATGTATTTTTATGATCTTCTCTGCACTGACATAGTAAGTTATAATTGCACAGATATATAGTGAATTTTGTTTGGTTTTCTTCTCTCTAGCTATGTTCACACTGTTGTTCCTCTCTACTAGAGACTCCTCCAAAACGCAGGTAATCCTGCTGGGCAATTGAGAAATAAAATTCTTTCCCATCTATTGAAGATCATAAAAAAGCTATTAAAATCCTTTCAGGATTTCCAGTTTGAAATTCACATCTGTAGACCTGAGCACTGAGAAGCTACTTGTTTTACTGTACCCTTGTACTAAGATACATAATGCTTGTCAAAGCAATATTGGGCTTTCTCCTGGGGAGTTTGTCACTTCCTGGTGCTTTATCTCTTCCTTACACAACCCCTCCCTGTCTTGTGTGTTCCTTTCTCCTTTGAAACTATAAAAAATCAGCTGCACTAGGCCAGAGGTTTGTGAAGCTCTGAAATCAATTATACAGACTACACCAAAACGCAGTTGTGGTGGATGGTTGGATGTGTGGGTGTGTTAAATATGTTAAAGAGTTTTTCTCTTGAAACAAAGCAGAGGCAAAATCACTAAGGTGAGTTTAGCATTCAAGATGCCTTCCTTTTATTATGGAGTCTAGATATATAGACACAAATCTTTGAAATCATCCTCTCTAGAAGTAGCTGGAGTGTTTAAAGCTACTTCAGCAAAGCTGAATAACGCGTTGGAACAAAGGCACTTCCATAACTTCCTGAATAATTAATTAACCTGGTCATCCACTCATCACTTAGGTACAAATGTGTGCATCTGATGACTCAATTTGATGCATCAGAAGAATGCAGTGGAATAGAAAAGCCAGCAGAAAGGCCACTCTGAAAGTGAAGGCTGAGAAAGGGGGAGCGAGGCAACAGAGACACGTAATGTCTGTAACACCCGTGTGGCTTAGGGATTCCTCACCACTCTATTAACCAAGAGTCACAAACCATCTGCAATTACAAGCAAAATGATGGGAGTTCATTCAGTAAAGGGTGATGAGGGTATCTTTGTTTTTGCTTCTCCCCAGCTTCCTATCACAAAACTGCTAGGAGCAACAACAAAAAGGGAAAGAATCAATATTCTTGTTGGTATCTAAAGCACTGAAATTTAGCAAAGCAGCTCTAAATTATTAGCAAGGTGTTTCAGGGGGAGTTAGGGTTAATCAGATACAAATGCAGTAAGAGCAGATCCGCTCGGACCTAAATTTGCTCATTGATGCTCTGGGTGTTCAGGTCAGACACGTTAGGTAAGGAGGAGATGCACATTTGTGTTTTCTCCTCACAGAAGAATAATGAGCATGAAGGATGTTCCCCACACTTCACAGGGCAGGGAGTTTTCTTTTCATGGCTAGAAACAACTTTGTGGCAGTAACTGCATTACTGCTATATCTTCTAGGAGGCCTTGTCAAAGTCTACATAAATAGTATTTCTTTTGACCCTTTTCTGTCATATTTGCTGTAGTTTTGCTATGTGACTGCACTGATAGCATGGACACTTCAAATGTACTATCAGTAGAGCAATACCTCTTAGCCTGTAAAGCTGTGAGCAATGAAAACTCTAGCCATCTCCTACAAAGGTAGGGATCCATCATCCAGAAAAATGGTAATATACACAATTGTATGAGATGGTGTTTACAATGCATGCAATTCCAAAAATAAGGTATTCATCTCCTTATAGTTCTATATGGATTTATCATTGTTACCTAATGCTGTTTCTGGATTCTGTTTTATTTCTGAAGCCTAAAGTTCACTATTTCACTCTCTTTCTCAAAGGTTTTGACACGTGACCAAAATGGAGACCTCTCATCTAAGAAAAGAGAGACATCTGAGCTATTAGGATACCCATGAGGCTGGAAATGTACCCACCTAGGGGGGACAACTTCCATATCTAGGTGAGTGTGCAGCCTGGGATGGACCCTGTCTGCCCCACAGGAATAACTCCTGTCGATTCCATTAAGTGCAATGCTTTTGTTTACGTGGACTTTGGCCACACCCAATTATAAAAGCAGCATTTTTTTACATTCTTGCTGGAATATATGGGTAAATAGAGCCCTTTTACTGAATACCAATGACAAGCCTAACCTAAAAAATGAAAGGCAATGGGCTCAGTGACAGAGAGTTTATGTTCTAAAATAATGTAAATTAAATGTTGGGCTTTCTGTCAAAGTTAAGTACCTGCGACTGCTGCACGTAATTTCTGTTCACTAAGCCTAAAACTCTTACTGGGTCTCCTTATCTCTGAGGCATTAAATCCTAGACCAGTGCTCAGTAAAATGGCTGAAATCCACTAATTTCAAAGAGCAGCAACTTCCACTTGATTTTCTCTCTCCTGTGGCTTGTTCCAAGAATGGAGATCAATAGCTGACCCTTTGACTTTGCACTTAAATGCCAGATAATTAAATTGTGTTATGCTGAAATGATGAAGTGATGAATTCTGGGGAGAGGAAGATGCATCTTATTTGCAAATCACTCTAAAGTATGACACTCAGCAAAGAAGGGAACTCTGAAGTTTAGTAAAGTAGCCCTTTTATTACTGTATTTCTCTAATTTTTTCTACTCAGCTCTATGAATGTAATAAAGAAGGATGGTTATTTAAATATCTATTGTGATTAGAAAATAAAAAAACACTGTAAAAGAGCCTCTGAACACATCTAGGTATTATTGAATGACAAAATTAAAAGATAGTGAATTTTTTTTCCTTTTCCATTGGTCAGTTACACTTTTAAATAAACATACTTGAAAAGAATACTGGGGTTGAAAATCAAAAAAATCTATGTGCTAATCAGCAGATCTGACCTATTGCATCACCCCAGCAAAGGAATTTCAGCCTAGAATTCTTGCCTTGAGCCAAAAATTCGTTGTTTAAGGGACTTTCTTCATTCCTTACATACAAAGATTGTGGCTTCAGCATGGGTCAGAAAAGTCTGGCCTCTTAAAACAGACTAACATCGATGAAGGTATGTGGGATTTTGCTCTTTTTCTGTCTTGTTGATGAGCCAATTGAAACCTTTCAAAGTGACCAGGGTCTAGAGTAGGGCTCTCCAAATGTTTTTATTGAATGAGTCCAGTTAAAACTTGAAAGTAATAATGTGGCCCTTGATGAATACATGTGCTGGACTGAGGCCCTGTTCAGTCACCTGCAGGCTCGTGTTACTCCTGTTGCAGCATGCTAGCAATGCTGATTTGTTGTCTGCTGCAAGCTGATTTCAGCTGCACCACTCACCCTCCGTTAGAGCAAACAAGGTGATTAATGACAATGTTATGCAGACAGCAACTGAAGCCAAGAAAACAAACTTCCCAGACTCGATTCTTCCTCCTCCAGGAGGGAAAAATGTCTTTCCAATAGCGGAAACAACAGATCCAAATGCATCTACAGGAAAGGTGCAGTTAAGGTACCAACAAAAACACAAGGTTTCCATTACTGACTCCTGTCTGAATCCTTCCTGTGCTACCTCAGAATTGCCCCGTGTTACCCAGCCCACTCAGCAAACTCAGAACAGCTCCAGATCAGACATCTGACTGTTAGCAGCTCTATGGGAGCTCTAGAGAATGACACTCCTTGGCATCCCATCCTTCTTCAGCCCACTCTTTACAGCTGAAATGAAAATTACAGTCTCACTATAGGACACTTCTGCCTCTCCTTCCAATCTGGGAATTTCTCTTTGTGAAGCCCAGGATCACAAGTCAACAGAGCTCACAGGCTCTCAAGCCATTCATTCTCAGCGGTGTGGTCATTGCACAGAGAAATTATATATGTAGCAGAATTAACAGGTACACATAGGTCAAATGGCAGGAACCAAAAATGGCACACAGTGACTTCCTAATGTCCTAACTTTTTTTACTAGATTCTTTTGCAAACATATCTCCACTGATAACTGTGCTCCTTTTATGAACAGTGTAATGACCTTCCTTTCCTCAGCCCTCAGTGTGGGACACAGGTTATTCCTTGCTTGTCTAAAAATGGAAGGGACTTCTCTATATGAAAATGCTGTTATCTAGTGCTTATTGAAAGCTTACTTAGATGGTCTGAAGTTCTTAGTTATCTGAGTTCTGATCACTCTAGGAGATAGAAACTTAAAAATTAGATCAAACCCAAAAACTTGAACCTGAAGATGCTTGTATTCCAAGAATGCTTGAAATCAAACTGAAACTTCATAAACCATCCCTGTCTGTACAATGACATAGGAACAACCTCTGCAGTGGTTTAGACTGCTTTCAATGAAAGTTTACCTCACAAGTTTTTATTTGTGGTGGCTTTCAAAAAAATTTGCGTGGTAATGTTCATGATCTCTGGTTGAACAATTGAAATGTTTTAAGTGGGAGAGCAATTAAATAGGTAATGATTAATCACATTAATCTGGTGCGAACTGTGGGTGAATTCATGCTGAAATTGGGAAACTTTGGCTACATGAGGTCTGCCCAGCAGTTGCATGAATAGCTGCAAAGAAGGATTCATATGACCTCATGAATCAGTCTTTTCTCTGTTGACATACCAACGATTTTTTTATTATTCTATTCTACTAAAAACAGGAGAATGCTTGTAAAAGCAAAGCTTATCAAATTAATGAAAGGTTGTCCTGCTATGCAAAATAACAGACTAAAGGATTATTCATCTAATTTGAGACCTGCACTTTATTTATCTGAATTCTGGAAGATGTTGAATGTCATCTGCCTCCAACTGAAGTGCACATACTTTGGCATGAATAGACCTTGTGGGTAAGTTATGACATTTCATGTGCACAGCAGCTCCCAGGATTTGGGGAAAGGATGAGATTTCATTTTGCTAGAAGCCAAGCAAACAGAAGTTAGCAAAGTTGTCTTTGGCTGTAATTGTGAAATGTCTCCTTGTGAACTTTTGAACTGTTCAATCAACAACATCACAGTAACACAGCATGCATGAAACATGGGGCTTCAGCATTTATAAGCACAGCTAAAGCTGTAAAGCTAAGTGAAAAATCTGATACTGAGAGTTTATTGCAACTGTATGGAAGAGAGAGGGAGTGGGATTTCCTGTTATTTTATTCTCTTTCTGGGTGGATTGTTTGCCAGAGAGCAAGGTGGTGTTGAAGTAGTTTATGGGCAGCATCTGCCAATGGCCATATTGAGCATCCAGCTTCAGGGAACAGGCAGCTCTGGAAAGTAGTTTTTATGGGCTGATAATCAAACACTAAATCTGTTGCTTGACACAAGGCAGCTACCATTTAAGGTATGCATAAAACTATTGTATACACCTCAAAATCTTCTGCCCGGATTGTTAAACCATCCTCTCTGTTTAAACCAGGCTTCAGTTTTATTGTTTTCAATAGAGGAGTTACAGTCTATTGTAACAGTTGTACTTATGTTGTAAAGTGCCCACTTGCAAAACATGTCAACCTTTTAGAAAAGACAATATTTGCAATTCAACATTCAACTCCTGCAAGTCTCATTTATATGTCCTATTTTGTCAATACCTTCCCTATTTATTTTGCATCTCCTCGCAGCCTCCTTCAACCACAGCTGTATGAAAAGGAAAAAAGAGCACCAGTTACCTGCTCCTTTCTAGTTTCAGCTTTTTTCAGTCTTTTCTATGTGTTAATACTTTAAACTACAAATGTTTTTAAGCGCATACCCGTCCAGTCCACATTCTCATATCGAATCAGAAGATAAGTAAGAGAAGGTTTTCAGCACTTCTCCCATTACCTCCCACGGTTTGACACAGCCTAAGTACAGCTCAGCTGCTGTGACCCCCCATTTGATGCTGGTTCTGAGGACAGCTGGCACAGGGGCGTGAGGGAGTCAGCCCCACCAGCTGTGCCTGACGTGTGGGGTCATGGCGTAGGAGAGAGGCCATGGCCAGCGCTGGAACTGAATGAATGCAGCGTTTGCTGTTTTGTGGAGGATCCGAGTCAATCCAATTATCTGAGTATGACTCTGGATGTGAAACATAACTGAAAAGCTGAGATCTTACACAAAACACAGACATATTTCAAAACAGCTTTGTCAAGGGCATCTTAAGATAAATAACAAACATAACTCAAAAATAGAGAAGTGCTTTCAGAACACTTATCATGGACTCACATAGAGAAACCAAGTGGATTCCCTTTTTCATGAGCAAATACTACTTTCACTACTTTTCTATCTCAAAAGTAGTATTGAAAGGAACATCTATACTATTTTAAAATTTACTAAAATATACATACATACATACATCATGGCCCCTTTAGCAACTCTGACTTCTCTTGCATGCTGCACCCATGTCTTCATTGCTTGCCTTTACAGAGCACTCTATGAAGTGTTAAAACTCTGCTAAACCCAGTTACATCTCACTGCAGAACGTGGTTTATATGTATGAATCATGCCAGACGGGCTGCTCAGCAGCCGCCATTTTCTCTGTAAGTATTTAAAAACCTTACTGACATGTAAACCATTTCACCTTGTGAGAGATCAATGATTCTTTAGCACAAATTCTTAATTCTATGGATTCATACACATCAGGTAAAAATTCAGTAGCTGTAAGTGTAGAAAAGTTGTAGTAGAAAGATCCCTATTACTTCCCAAAACATAAATACCTAGTGCCTCCAGCACATTTATTGCTGCTCTTGTACACTTGCTTGTTCAAGTGTGCAGGTCTGTTCTCTAACAGACCAGCTCTTCTGGGTGAGGAGAGGAAACCCACTGGCCTTTCTGGCTTTTTGAGTGAAGCACCTGTTCCCTGTGTTTGCAGGAAATTAGTTGACCACACTTGACATGCCTGAAGAACAGGGGTTAATGAAATACTCTAAAATACAGGATTTTACTATGGCCAAATTCTTTCAGGACAAGATTCCTGGGACAGGGAAGTTCTATGAACTATAATAGGAATTGCACCATTACTATGAAATTCTAAAAGATATCAGTGTCACGTAAGTCTGAAGGCTAGCTCTAAAACCCTATGCACAGGATATAATTTTTACTTTGAAAAAGATCACAGAAGTTCCCTGCTGTTCTTACTTCCATTTGGAGTCTTGCTCAATCCAGTCCTAAATCTGAGAACCACAAAATGATTTGAACCTGATTTCCTGTCCATATTCCTAGCTCCTGCTGAGCACAGCTCTGGCAATCATGGGTCTTGGGCTGGGATTCAAGAATTGCAATATGCAGAACTGCAAAGTTCATAAACCTGAGTAATCAGGAGGTTCTGTTACAACAGACAGACTGTGAATAAACCCAAAGAAAACAGGAATTGCAGCTTCACGAGTTGTGGTGTTGTATCCTGACTTAGCTTTGAGGGATTGAGATGATCCAATTATTGCTGTTGCAGCTTGACAGTGCCAAATGGGACAGCTTATTATTCCTACCAAAAGACGTGATGCACAAAGTACTTTGAACTTGATTTTCAGCCAATTGGTTGGAACTTGTTTCTACTTTCTTTTGAAAATTAGTTTTTACAGTTCAGTTTTAGGATTTGTGAATAATGGACAAATAAGAGAAAAACTTAGGCCTTAGGAAAAATGATACATCATTACACTGCACAAAACCAGGTACGTGTTTAGCAATTTTTTCTGAACATAAATACCTCAGCACTGTAAAGTTGGGTACACCATGCTGTCTGCATGCTCATCGATGCCCATTTGTAAATCACCTTTTCAGGGATTCACCCTTTGTTGTACTACTCAAGGCTGTAAATGCTGTTAGGAGAACAAATTCACCACTCTGTGTGAGGCAGCTAGGGCTTATTCCCATGCCTTAATAAAGGAGGGAAGGAACTGGATACAAAGATGTCCACACAGAAAGTAACAGAGAAGCTGAAGGATTAGTTACTTACTCACTGACTACTGCTCTGTCATTGGAGTTCTGTACAGATGATACGGAGCTGTGTTTTATAATCAGAAGAGTCAAGCACAAGCTTGACCTAGGAACTCAGGACTGGTTTTATATTTTAAAAAAATTAGATATTAAAAAATCTGGTGGTCTGATGTCAAAGTGAGAAACAGCTGTGCAGTGAAAATTACTGTTGTTATTACTGTGCTTGTCTGTGAAACCACAACAAATGTACTCAAATGAAAAATGTGCCAGCACAGTCACGTCTTCATAAAGGAATACCACAGACCTTGCATTGCACAGATGAGAATGGTACAGCCTCCTTAAAACGACTTGATTGAGGAAACAGTTATGTGATAATTTGGATTTCTTTCCAAATGAGACTGGAACTCAGTTCCTCCACAGCATTCAAAGAAAAAAAACTGTCAAGCACACCAATCACATCAGCTCCTTGCCTTTCTATAAGAAATGCATCTAAACATCTGAGAAAGCAATTTGCATGCCAACACCAGAAAGATGTAGCTTATACCAAATGAGTTTGAGTCTCTTGCAAACAACAGTGGTCATTACCAATTGACAGTGTATTATGTATAATACAGAAATGCAACTTGGATTTTTCCAAGGATACTCTACACACAGAACCAGAGTTGGCTCTTGGAAAGAAGTTTTAAACAAACATTTGCACGAGTTCAGCACAGGTATGGAATGTTTTTCCAAACTAATTAGTCTGTAATTCACCTGTAAATGCTAATCTTAGCAGCACAAATTGATGACATAACCTTAGAAAGTATAGCTGCTTTTTCAGTAATTCATTACAAAAGCAAAGCACCAGCCAGATACCATTCTCTCAGAACTTTTTTTAACTTATTATATTCTTGATGACAAAAAATAAATCTTAGTAGTTTTTTGCCTTAGTGACAAAAATTAATTTAGTGATTTGCACATTCAAGGGGGAGTAGTCTATTGCATGTAGAAACTGAATTATGTTCCTGTAAACAATTTCTAAGAACACCAGTCAGGATTTTTTTTTTTCACTGAAAGTGTTGGTGTCAGATGGAGAGGAGGGAAGTACTCAAATCCTTATTAATCTATCAAACATAGTGAAAGGGGAGAACTAGGATTTTTTCATGTTACAGAATACTAAAACCTCAAGGAATTAACACCAGCCTATTAAACAATCTCATTTTAAATGATAGGGAAGAGAAAAGGAAGTATCAAGCAAAAGACGTAGGTTTAAAATAGCGTATTTTCAGAGAGGCGATTTTGTTTTGGTAAGGTCAGTGGTATTGTTTTCTCCAGAGGCCACACTGCTCAGAAAAATCACATTCAGAAATGCAGAGAAAACAGACGACTTCTACATGACCTTTCAACAGTAAGCAATATTAGCAAAAAGTCTCTAAAAATGTGTAGCACTTCACCACGTAGGCCCTTTTGGTATGAGTCAGGTGAGAGTTTATGCTTGGAGAGGAAAGCTGTGTTTGCCTAGTCCACACTACTTACTGGAAACATCAGCCAATTCCAAATACTGCAGGCAGGGTAAGAAGCAGAATCACAGAATGTTCTGTTCTTTTTGTTGTCTTTTTTTTTTTTTTTTTAAGAACACCCCTTTGGGGACTGACTGAAACTTTTCTTAGAAGATACTGGTGCTGAACATCTGTACTTTGACAAGCAGTGTTCAAAAGCTGTTTCTCATTACAGTTTTGTCTCCGCAGTATAGAGTGAGAGCTTTCTAAATTATCACTTTAGTATACGGTATCTGACAGTCATGTTCCTAAACACATTTCATCTGCACATGTCCCAGTTATAGAAGTCTGGGACAAGGTTCATGGTAAAACATTTGTGCCAGTTGTTGTACAATATTTGCTTACATCAACGAGCACAGCAAAGATAACATTGTAATCTGCCTGACCACCTCATCCTCTGAAAGCTAACAATGACATTTATTAATTAAAATGGCTCCCCAGACATTAGACTGCTAAATTTGCACTTCAAGCTCCAACAGATGCTGGCTTAACTCATGTCTGATTTGGTCAGTGAGGTGGTGCCCTTAATGATATTGTCCTGCAGACTGAAAGGAGATGCCAACACAACAAAACTCACTCAAGCTGAAGGAAAATGTGGAAAAATGGTGTAAGTCTTTCAGCATGGTAATTACCTCGATGTCGTATGATATCGTTTGCAGTCGAGATGCTAAGAAAGCTGTGGCGTACCGGGATGAATGATGAGTAACATTGTGTTCCCACAACTTTAGGCTATGCTCCTCTTAAAGTTACTGTTTCAGACCCTCCACAAACTCTGGCAGTCATTTGAAAACTTACTGTAGTAACAGCGTAAGGAGTTCTGCAGGGCAGGTTAAGAGCTGGAGGTTGTGGGAAGAGGAAGAATTCTCCCTCCAGGTTCCATTATTTGAGCAATACTGAGGTAATCTAGATAGCTGCAAAAGCCCTATTCCCTTCAGAGCCTCAGCAGCACACGGAGGAGCAGCAGAATCAGAGTTAGGGTTCACTAAAAGTTATATTTGTGCAAACCCACTTTTATGTGTATGATCAATGCAATGCTATATATGCATATTATAGTTGCAGGTGGTGAGCTAGGAAGAGGTTTCTTTCCAAATGAAACACAAGACTCTGTGCTTAAAAAAACCCATGTATGTTTCCTTATTAGGGACGCTGAGAGTTGGGTTTTTTTTAAGACAAGGGGTAGGTGATTAGCTAGTGTTATATCATACACCTTTGAAGTAAAACTGATTCTATTAAATTCACCCCTAGTATCTATTAAAATTATTAATCAGTAATTAGAATTACTTTGTCCTATGACCAAATTCTACATCTTCTCTGTCATTTGCAAAAAAAAATTTTTAAAAAGTGCTTTTTAATACATTTCTTATAGGTCTCTTTAAGTAGCAATACTATGAAGGGGGATCTATAAATTCCAAAGCATTTGCTTTTCTGATTGCTCATATATTTGCTCATACACTTCTATTTAAGCTAGAATTTGGTTCCAAATGTTGCCAGTCTGAGAAATTCTAAAATGCTACTGAGAAGAATTCAGTAGTTTTTAATGATAAAAGCTGGGGGAAATAGAAGGTGTAAATACGGTACATCTTTGCACAAGGGGGAAAAATGTATCAATGAGAATCCTGTCTGAAAGTAATCCTTTGGGGTATCTAAGAAATTCAGTTTTGTTTTGGCCATGTTAGGAGAATTTAGAAGACATATTTACAAATACACCCTGGATTTATTACACAGTAAGGCTAAACATTCTATTGGCACTGCTTGGATAGATATATTTACAGCAAATGGAAGTTTCCATTGACTTTGAGGGGCTTTCAGTGCTCTATGAAGAGTTTCACATGCATAGGAAACCTGCATACAATTCACATAGGGCTTGGAAAATATATCAATCACCAGAACAATCAAAAACTGCCATGGCCTTCATGTATTAATGCTCGTCTGCAAGTCCTTCTGCTGGCATTTAAAAGAGACTGCAAATTAAAATTCAGTACGCCCCTATATATAAATAACAAAGATTAGTCAGTGGTTCTGTGAGGTTTTAGCAGCATCTCTGTTCTACCTGTTATAGCAGGATAAGGCCTAAACTACTAGATTAAGAACATAGGAAAGCCCTATATTCAACTATGAGGTTTTGCAAGAATGTAAAATAGTCTCTAAAGTCCCAGTCTAGTATGTAGATTTGTACCAATGTAATTTCATTTATTTACCCCAAAACTGCAAAATAAATATTTCTTTGATCTATTAACAAACAGCTCATCATTTCACCATAAATTTTGCAGGAAACATCTGAAGATGTAGTAATCCTTCTCAGCTGGCTTCATTCTAAGTTCCTCTAGTGGAAATACTGACAGCTGTTTACTTTAAAAAGCTCAATACATCCCTTCTGGCTGCTCTACCTCACCTGGTCTTACTCTGGAAGAGTTAGCACTTCTGCTGCTCTCCTTTAGCAGCTTTAAAAGCTACTGCTGAAGGCAGTAAGGACATAACCAGCATGCCCATTCTGCTTGGGTATTTATTGTCCAGGGATATTCTAGCTGGCTGCAGGACCAAGGCGGATGGAAAGATGCAAAACATGCAGCAACAACACTGTGTTCTTTCATATGAGTTTTTCAGGTGCCTCTATTCAAAAAACTCATATAACTTATAACCAAATAATAGAGAGTGGTCTGGCAGAAATATAGTGTGCAATAATCTAAGATAGCTTATTGATCCATTGACCGCAACATCAGCAGCTACCCGGTCACCAACATTTTGCCTGTATTTCCTGAGAGCACTACAAGGACTGTAAGTGATTACAGCAAATCTTTTCCTTGCACTAGAGGTCATTTCAGGATATGCTTACTTTAATACCGTTTGACTTGTGCCAAGTTCCTGGTTAGTAAATGCTTTTTATGTTAAGGCTGCAAAAAAGCTTCTGAGGTCGTTTTTCTACAAGTAACCACAACGGTGGCACTCTGAACTTTTAAAAATTTTTCTTTTATATTAAGTGGAGACCCTGTAAGATCTGCTGAATCTGCAAGACCTGAAAAATACAGGATATGTGTGTCTGACTTCAGTGCCTGCACTTAAATAACCCACATTGTCTAGCTATTGTTAAACTGAACAGAGCAAGATAATGATCTCACTGCCCATGCAAATCTACCTCATAAAAGCCAAGTGGGTAACAAAGGGAAAAAAGTATACCTATAGAAATTCTACAGAAAGGACCCTTCAAAAGTTGTCCTGCATTTGAACAGCAGAGTATTTTTTTGGCTCTGTCAGCACCGACTTCCAGACAGCTGATCCAAGATTGGAAGGGGGCGGGGGGAAGTTGGAACATGCTTAACTTATAAAACAGAACTAGAAACCACATGTCCAATATAAACAAGTTCCAGGTTTCTGCTCTTGGACGTGCCATAACCATGTTCAGCCAGACAATAACACAATGGAACAGTTGTATTTTAAATGGTTAAAGGTGCCTTCTTTTCAGATGGAATCCAATTGTGAGTTTGTTTCATAAGGAATTCCAGTTTAGCAGAAGGTTTGTTTATGTAAAACTTCTGTCACATACACTTTCCAGCGTCCTGCAGAGAAATGCTACTGCAGAAAAGACTTCTGCAGATCAATCGGAACACTCTTGTCCAAAGGGCTGTGATTAATTTCTAATATAAACACAGCTATCAATTGCAACTGTCCATTCATTAAAAAACTCGCTTGCTGGTTTACTCCCAATTATTTGTAAGACTTAGGTCTTGCCACTGAGAGGAAAGTGCTACTACCCATGTCTAGGATGAGGAAAACAACTAGAGGGTCATCCATCCTCACTACTTCCAATAGTAATAGGTATCATACACCGGACCCAAGTCCCACTTCAGTGCTAAAATGGTTTGTGGAAAGAGAAGTCTGTGATGTTTCTGATTTTCCATTAGACAGACAGTTGTAGCAATGATAAGTATAGTTTTACTTTAATGCTTTTTAGCACAATACCTAAGTTCTGTTAATTGTTACCAGAAACTTAATGTCTGTGTCTTCTGCATGATTAATATCTCCATAAAGACTGGGGAGAAAGACGGGGAAAAGGAAAGAATGGGTTTTTCACAGAAAAATCTGTATAACCATCAGGAGAGGTAGTTCCCCCAACAGCTAATATTAATGAAGTGTGGGGTAAATACAGGTGTCATCCAATTGGATTCTCCATGCAACTAAATTAGCCCTAACTCTTTTACAGCTGAATTGACTGAATCCTATTATTCAGTATTGAAGCAGTCATGTAAAATGACTGAGTAGTAGTAGTTTTACTTTTCTTCCTGACTTCAGCTCCTTTTGAAACATGTACGTTTTAAAATTTGCTTACTCTTTAAAAAGTTTATGCCCTCTGTTTATTTCAAGGATTTTAACATTAAGAAACTTATAGCATATATATTTTTTGTTATCTTCAATGAACATAGATTGTTTGATCCAGGCTTAGAATCAATACTCAAGTAAGAACTTTAGTCTTGGGAATTGCATTGTAGGTTGAGGACTCAGGCAGGGCTTTGAGGGAAGTTGTTCTATGTTTTCTACTGACTTTTTTTTAAATGTTGAAATTTTCTTAGAGGAAGTAAGAAAGGAGTTGTAAAGTTCTTTCAGAGGAAATAATGCTTTGAAAATCTGTTTTGTTTTTAAAACTATAGGCTTATTTAAAGAGTTAAGATTATCAGTTTTCAGAAAAAAAAGTAACGGGCTGCTGAAGTTCTTAACACTGAGAAAGAAGGCTTATGGCTTAGGCTGGAAAGACAACTGTTTCATGAGGCTGGTGTTTGAATCTGTTCAGAAGCCACCATTTGGGCCCATCTCAGAAAAAAAAAAAACCTTAGAGAAAATATTTTTATGCACTCAGCAAAGTAAAGATGTGGAAGGCACTTAAGGGACACAACAGCCTAAAGGCATCTTGCAGCTTTTGGATAATCTGGGTGTATGCTAATGAGAGTGAGGGAAGCATGCAGAGCCTGTGAGCTGTTTCTAACTTTTAACACAAGAAATCAAACCCAGGAGGCCCAACATGCAGAGGGACAAATTCATTTAGTCTGTCCTTTTGCCTTTGGGAAATCTGCATCGGGGAAAGGCCTTTTCAATTTCCTCTGGCATCCTGTTCAGAGGGAGTGCACCCATAAGTCCTGGTATGCAGAGCAGCCCAACTGGCAGCTCAGGAGGATGGATTGAAGCAGCAGCACCACTCATTTCATCCTGCTGTACACAAGAGCTGTCTGCAGTCCTGATTTGCACTGCTCTTGAGTGGCACAGAAGGCCCTAGATTGGGTTTTTTCTCTTGTAATCTTTTCCTGCAAAGCTTTGGGTCTTCACCAACACTGCCCACCTGCTACAAACATACACATATACTCCTTCAGGAGTCACTGTGTGCCTAGAGACAAGCTAAAGAAATCTCAGCCAAGTCTAGTCCATGGTTTTTTTATTTAACTAGCTATTTTTCTGGTAATTGCCAGGTACTAAAATGGAATATAAAGTTTATTTCAATGATAGAAAAACTTCCTTCTTACATTGGTTAATTGGTTTCTACACACACAGATAGTATCTTGATTCAGAACTTAAGGGAAGCTGTGCTTTACTGTTTTGTTTTGAATTAAAATAGTGTGAGCAAATCAGACTTACTAGAACTGAAAGTGAAATCAAAACCCTGATTCAAAACAGATTATTTGTACTTTATATAAAGGCCTTATTACCAGCCTGAACACAAGCCATCTACTCCTCCTGTCTGTCCAGCCTAATTGTTATGCTCTTGTCATACTTGTCACAGTGAGGTTTGATTGCTTTATTCTCAGATTGCTTTCACATGCCAAATACATCATTAAATTCTCAATCTTCATATACACCAGCTACAAAGTCATCAGAGAAATTTCGCCTAGGGAAATAAGATACAATAACTGACAGGGGAAAAAGAGTACATAAGCTAAAAAAGAACGTTCTTTCATATAGGTTCATTAGTGTCATCCTCAAATATGTGATTATAGAGATTTAATGTAAAGAAATGGAAATAAGTTGGTCTTTTCTACCTATTTCAATTCAGCTAATGAATAAGGTTTAGACTAAAAAGAACATATGCCAAATAATATATCCTCCACAACTGCAAGGTTGAGCAGGCAGAACACATACCTTCCCAAGCTCACTCTGCCAGCTAAAATCAACAAAGGTCTTGAACACTTTCTCTTGGATGAGTCTTAACCTGACATCTATGAGCAAGGATAATATAATTAGGCCTTCTCTTCTTCCTGTGCTCCAACAGCCACGTAAAGCTGGTTTAGCAATAGTACAGAGGAGCTACTGTTAAGCCACATGGCCCCCAAGTTGGTTTTGCTGCAAGACTAAGTAAGACTCCAGGCTGAGACTGGTGCCCACTTCTCCTTAGCTTCTGCTAATTTGTGCAGACTCATTTAATTCTGATGACTGACTGAAAAGCTGTTTCTGTGTTATGCTGTGGTGCTTAGTGCTTAGAACTACTAAGTTTGGAAGGACAGTTCAATGGAGTTAAATGAAGGTTTATTTTGTACTTTCTCTGCATTCATGATGGCGATGGTGTGCTAACGGAGATGGCTAAAAGCTTGAGAGGTCACAATGATTTGGTGGGGAGATGTAATACATGGGATTCTTGTGGGCCCTGCCTAAAATCCCATCAGTTTTTCTCTAAGTATAAATACGTAATATAATGCAATAAGCTGTGACTCTCTGCAGCCTCTCAGAACACATGGTCATGGACAAGGCTCTGTAAGACTGTAGCCTGTAGATTGCTATTAGGCTCTGTACTGTCTCCCTTCTATAACTGGTGCATCAAGAGGCTAACTGGTTTCCAGTAACTCCAGAAAATTTCCAGACCTTTGTGCTGAAAACCTGCTTAGATAAAGGAGAACTCTGTCACGTAAATTATTTAGCTGATTTTTTGCAAGTCCTTTGTGTTTAGGAATTTTCTCAGTGGAGAGGATTTTTAAAATCAGTGCATCAGTGAAACCTTTTGTATCAGTGGGGTCAGTATAGCTTGGGACAAACGGGGGTCCTGCCTCTGTGGACCACAACAGAGCTTTTGAGATCCACGGGAGCCTTAGTGGAAAAGTATTCAGACTTGACAACTAACCACTGACTAAATATAACCTTCTGGTAAACATTAAAACTTCAAGGGCTTTGTGGCTGATGATCATGTTGAACTCCAGGACATTCAGTGAGAGACTAGAGTGGAAAACATAAACATGAAAAAAAAGATAGGGGGATGGGAACTTATAAAGCTGGTGGAGAGAACAGAGAAGATTTTGGTGACAGAAGTTTTTTTGCCTGGTTCAAGAGCTTGCAGTGTAATAAAGACAAAGTATTCATAAGATTGAGACAGATTAACCCGTAGTATACTGAAAAAGCACACAAGAAACCGTGGATTGCTCCAGTACATTTTGTCCTAATAGGAGTACTAAAAAACGCCATACACTGAGTAAAGGACAAAAAGCAGATGCTCTTGGCATTTCCACCTTGGTTCTTCTGCTTTAAATAGAAGAATTAGCATAATATGCACTATGGGTTTTACTTTATGTATTTAAGCTCTGATATCTGGCTATAACTATCAGAAGGATTTCACACAGAGCACCAAACAGCTGGAAAATAGTACCAGCTCTCAGTCCCTATCCATGTGGGCTGGATTTGATGCAGTAATACTTGGAAGGCTCTGTATATCTTTGACATAAGCTCAAGGATCTGGTCTATCCTTCCTCGAACCATGAAGAGCAAAGCCTTTATTTTCTCAGCACAGTAGCAGACAAGGACAAGTAAGTTTCTAAAGCAGATCATAAACTGTTCTGTTCAAGTATCTCTTGCACGATCATCAGTTATCTTCTAGCCTGCAGTGCTGTTCTCAGCCTTCTGGTCACCCCTAAATATCAGCTCATCTAGTCATAGAGCACATGGAAGAAGTTGCTCTCCATAGCAGAAGTTTTGACTGTTCTTAGCAAACAGGTTTGGGAGTTATTTGGATAGCTGTTTAAAGCAGTGTCCATGTCTACCTGGAGTACTTTCACCACTGCTCTGTGAGGTGGATAGCCATCACCCTGCCTACCTGACAGCTGAGCAGACTGATGTGTTCCTTAACTAGTTCAGGATGACCAGAAAGCAGAGGAGACCCAAAGCCCTTGTTCTAAAGCAGTAGAACACCATTATGCGTTTTGTAAGAACAAACATTTACCAGTCCTGGAAGTGATCACATGTTCTCTTATTGTCTTATAAACATTTTTCAAGGCTGTCACAATTTATTTTAAAGATAGAAAAAAATTCAAACACCTTAGAAAACATTCTGCAAGGAGAGTAAGAGGCCTGTTTAAAACTCAATCCAGAGACAGACCTGTTGCCAGTGAGGAGGGAAACTTGGCAGCTTTGCTTAAAGCTTCCCACACAGACACTGGAGACGAAAGAAAACAAAGAAGCTGTAGTCCCCGAGGGTCCTGCCACTCCCTGGGCAAAAACAGTCCCTTCCCTGCTTTTCCTTTAGCTCTCAGACACACACGCGTGCTCTCTTAGCGCCATTAGCTACAGCAATAACCAATTGAGCCCTACAGTCATGGAAAAAATACAGGAAATGAAGAGTTAAAAAAAAAAAAGGAAAAGAGGAAAAAAAGAGAACTTGGAGGCGAGCCAGCGTCCCCGAATGACTCCGCTCTGCCGGCAGCCTGGAGCGACACTCCCCGCCGGCCCTGCCCTCCCTCCTCTCCCCGCAGGGCGGGCATGCCAAGCCCTCCTCTCTTTATCAGGGGTTGGAGTTCCCCTTCTTGGTCTCTGGTTGGATTAGGAATCCAGAAACGTTGCTAAATTTACCTTTTGCTTTCAGGACAATGGCAAATGCCAGCAATAAGAATGCAAAAGAACTGAAAATTAATGGAGACAATTCCCTGCAAGCCAAGTGGAAACACCTTTTCTGTGTAACTCCCAAGGCGGCAAAAAGCAGTTACACAGTGCAAAGCAGGACAGGCTGCCTGGGGTGCCAGGAACACGCTGTTCCTTTGGCTGTGTGCCACAGGGAATTGTCCACCCATATGCTCAAATTTGATGGGGCTTTCTTCTCTCCCACGGAGAGCAAAGCATACCGTTAAATTAGAATGGCTCTTGCTTTATCTCAGGAAAGCAACAGGAAAAGCTGAAGGCACACTGAAGGTAGGGCCAGCATGGGTGAGGCTGACACCCCAGAGCTAAAACTGCTCAGGAGTTATTTAATGTTTAGTTCTGAGGATCTCTTTCTGACTGCTCTTTATAAGAGAACTGACCATACATCCTAGTAAACTAATTTGCCGTCTGAAATTATTCAGTGGAACAGCTTGCACAAGTCTGCTTTAGTTGGTGTGGTGCCTCAGCACATGTGCTATGATTGGTGCCTTCAGCAGAGATTGGTCTCGATTTTTGGTGTCCCCTGTCTGAATGGAAGCCGTCCTGTTTCCCAGTACCAGGCAGAGGCGTGAGGTGTGGCAAGTCATGGGGCCTGTTTCAAGATGGCCCTCCTAATACTTTCAATGCAACTTTCACAACGCTTGCAAGACTTCCACTTTTTCTGTGGGTGTGTCTCATAAATTACAGTACCAACAAAAAAGTGCTCCGTCTTCACCGAGAAGTAAGCACTGAACACTGATGAGTACAAATTACTGGTTGCATTCAAACGTTTTTTTTCTTTCGAATTCGGTTTTACCCAGCTGCCAAAAGCTTTTTAGACACTGCCCAAATCCCCCTCTCTCCTCACTTATGGTGTCTCCTTGTGACTCGTGTTCAGCCTCTCATCTAGCTTCTGCTTACTCTAGCTTTCACAAAGTGTCTGCTAAAGAAAGAAACAGACACACAGCCATGTAGGTGCCTCTAGAACATTTAATTTTAAAATATCAAGAGTATCGATACTTGCATGGGAAGTGATAAACTGCTATAGAGTGAATGGAGCATGGAGTAGGAAAACCGGGGAGGTAAGAAGTACTGGAAAGGGAAGTAGAAGACACACAGAACAAGAAGGCCAGCAGCTAAAAATTACAGCTTGGTACAATCCACACAGATGACCCGCATACTGTTCCCTGTGACATTAATAAAAAAGGGCAACATTAGCTTTGCCCAGTAAGGGTTTATTCCCAGAGGGGTTTTTTTTGTTGTTGTTTGGTTTTCCCGAGCTTGAGTTCCGAGAGGTGAAACCATAACAGTGGCCAAATAAAAGTTTGTTTGGTTTTGTTTTTCATTTTAATTACCAAGCTGTAACAAATAAATCTCTGGCTGGATTGTAACTAACCTGTGTGGGTCCTTAGATGAGCTTTAAGATGGGAAGATTTGCCATAAACTTTTTCACACCCCACATAGTGGCATTTGTGCTTTTTCTGGGGTGATCCAGGGTCAGTCCAGCTTCTTATGCGTTTGTTCTTTTGTCTGGGGCTTGGCTCAGTTACTGCAGCCAGGCTAGTAGGTGTGGCTGCTCTTTCTCCTCCATGCTTACCAGCTGAAGACAGACTTTCTTCCCCAAACTCCTTAGGAGCAATAGAAATGTGTATTTGTTCTGTTATATCAAGCGTCTCTTTTTTTTCCATCCTCAGAGCAGGTGAGTTTGGGACATGCTGGTTCAGATCTGCTAAAATGCTAGCTACCACAAGTAATGATGATCCATTGTCTTTCCCGGTTTCTCTGACTTCCCGTCTATCTTCTTCATTGGATGAAGGAAGTATTGCTGCATCAGGTTGGGGATCGGGCTCCCCTTTGGAACTATGGATAACAGCACGACTTGACATAGAAACAAGGCACTCTGCTGCAAAATGATCCACATATGCTGCTGTTGCCATTTTTCATAAGTTTAAAAAGAAATCCAAACAGACGAAGACAAAAAAAAAGAAAAAAACAAACCCAACACAACAGTGCTCTTTCCCTTTTTAAAAAGATTACACAAGCAGACTTTTCCCTCCCTTATTTTTTAGGATCGGTTTGTAGGAGTAAAGGCTGATTTAGCAGCCATCAAACCCACACTTTGTTCGTGACGATCACACCCAGCTTGTCACTAAATCGAAAAAGCGTTGGCGGTCCAATGGAAGAGAAAAAGAACAGCAGATAGATCCTGGCACTGGCAGCTTGTTGCTCGGAGCATGGATTAACGCCGTTTTCTCAAGAAGGCAACGAGCTGGCGATGCGGTCTCGCAGCCCTCCCATCGCGCTGTGACAGCGGCCCCGGCGCTCCCCGTTATCGCTGCCCGGAGCCGCCCGGACCCCGCGGGGCGTGGCCGGGGAACATNGGCGCGGCCGGGAGCGCCCGCGCCGTTCGCGCCCTCCCCCGCACCCCCTGACGGCCGTGAGCGCGCCGGTAACACCCGCGTCAGAGCCGCGCTGCCAGGGACAGCTCAACAGGCGCTGACTGCCACCGGACCGAACGCTGCGAAGTTGGAGCTGATACGAGTGACGGGAAGGAGCGAGGCCGCACAGTTCGGTCCGCAGCTACACAGATGGAGCTCGGATGCGGATTTTAATGGGTTGTGACAGGTTTAACTGTGCCGGGGAACACACTTGAAATCACCTTCCTTTCTGTCAAAACTCTAGCACTCCGCAGCCTCTGAATTATTTAAAAGTACAAATGCAAATAAATTGGCTTTCATTATTATTTTCTGCTCGTAAAAGATACGGCTCAGCCTGTTTTATAGAGATTAATCAAGGTTGCATCAACGAGAGCGTTGTATTTGCGATTAACTTACGGAGCAAAAGTTAAGAAATGCATCTGAATGGAGATCTGAAAGCACTTGTGATACCTATTACCTTTTGCTGGAACGTGCTTCTCCAGCCTAATTCTTATGAAATTCATGTCTTTAGCACAGATGGCCCTTTCCTCTGAGACAGAGATGATCAGAGGAGGGTTGCTTTGGAAGCCCTTCTTTCTGGAGGAAAATTTTAGTGGAGTTTGAGGGGGCGTGAGAGGAAGTGAACATCTGTTCCAGAAACCCAAATAATTTTGGTGTTAGGTTGAGCAAAAAGTTGGTTTCGTACATGTGAAAATACCACATTCAGGAGTAAAGTCTGCTTACACTACCATTGTGCTTTGTGAAAAAACAGGATTTATGTTCTCGTGCAGCACTGCCCCTCAGGGCCAGGCTTATGGGTAACCTGTGCCTGCCTCAGTGCCCCATGTCTGCTCGGAACAGGGCAGCCTGTGGTGCAGGCTCTGTCGCAAAGAGAGAAATAAGGCACAACCAGTGCAGGAGGATGTGGTTTGATCATTTTGAGGCAGACATACTGTACCATACCATTTGTTCTGCTGAGCAGATCTACAGGAAATGTTAACACATTCCCAAATAAAAAGGTTGAGTTTGGGACTTACCTATTAGAAAAAAGGAATTCTGTGGAAAACGTTTTCGTAAGAAATTTTAGTTGTGTTGAAGCTCAACCTCCTTCTTGAGAGATAATTGCTTACGTAGACCTACCTGGTGGTTCTTTAGCAGTAGATTCAGAGAAGAAACCCTGCAGCTCTCTTGGTTTAAGAAGAAACAGGGGCCGTTTTCAGGGAAATGAGGAAAGGGCAATACTTAGGCACAAGTTCCCAGTTCCCTTAACTCCATCAAGCATCAATTATCAGAAAACGTACAGTAAAAGGAAGACCTGGACTATCCCGGTCGCCAACCACCAGCAGGCTTTGCCCCAGCACTGACGGGGGTTCCAAAGGCCCCCTGAGTGCCCTCAGCCCACGCAGCCCCCTCAGCCCTGCCGGGCCCCTCTCCTACCGCCTCTCCTCGACGCTCTGTCGGCCCATCACGCTCTGTTCTGGCCGTGCTCTTTCCCGCTGTGCAGCAGTGGCTTTCCCTCAGTCAGAGGGGCCGGTGTGGCCTGTCCCCGGCCGGGACAGGGTTGCTGGCAGAGCCCTCAGGGAGCTCGCCGAATCCTGGGAATTCCCGCGCTCAGCGCGGCCCACACCGCCTGCCCCGCGTGAGGGGCGCTCCCCCCGGGAGAGACGAGAACTGTGATTGGCTGCCCCGGCCGCCTCCGGCGCCTTTCGGAGAGGGCCGGCCAATGGGGAAGGCCCTTACATGGCGGGCGAGGCTTCCCTCAGGCGGGTGCCTGCGGGAAGGTGCGCATGGTGGTGGTGTCTGTGCGGCCGGGCGTTCTGTGGGTGACAATCTGGTGCTGCTCGTCTCTTGTGTTCGTGGCGTGAGCGGGCAGGACACGGCGCACCTCGTTCCTGGGGTCTCTGGCCGGAGGAGAGCGGCGCGGCGTCGTGTGCACAGCCGGGCCCGTGGCAGAGGCGGCTGCGAGCGGGTAATGGCTTGTACAGCTCGTGGCTGGGAGAGGGACGGACTTGGTTCTTCAAATGATCTTTTGGGTTAAAGCCTTGTTCTGAGAGCAGTTGCTGTTGTGTAGGAGTGCCTTTCATGTCAAACGAGTGCCCGTAACCAAGCCCCCCATGGTCCATGGTCTCTCCCGACCTTCTGGCGTTTTGCACTGAGCGCTTGTGTTATCCCGGGCTGGGAATGTGGGGTCAGGGCGGGCGGGGGCTCGGGAGGTTTGCTGGGATGAGAATTTACCCCTTCTTTGGTTGGATGAGCCCTAGGAGCTTCCTTCTTCATTTGGGAAAGAGCAACGTTGTGAAGGTTACTTGTAATAGAAGATCTTTTCGATGCAAAAGAAAAGTTAGTGATATTCGGCAGATGTCTGTGTAGTCCAACTAGGATTAATGTATTACTCTCTTTTAAATCGTAACTGTCAATCAAAATACACCTCTTGACTTTCTAATAGCTCACTAGAAGTAAAAAAAAATAATTGTCTTGCACACAGTATTTAAGTCACTATCTCTGCATGTTCAAGAGCAGGGTGTTTAGTAAGTGTATTTGTCATGTGGACATACTTCCAGCTGCCCAGTGGGACCAGCTTTGGCTTCAATGCAGGGTTGCAAATCTCAAATGCAGCCGTGTGAACTAACAGTAGTAAATAACCTCCCTGCAAGTAGTAGGTGTCTGTCTCCTTTGCACGGAATTTCAGTCATTACATTAGATCCGTAGAACAAAAACAATGTATGGAAAATCACTAGACAAAATACTGTGCACATTTATCAACTGTTTTTTATAATGATATATATTTATCTGCCTATTTGTTCATTGTTAGTTTTTGCATGTTATTTTTTCCACTTAAGTGAAAAAGTGGATTTCTGTAAGTACACAGTAAACCTCAAATTCACCTCTGTTGAACATCATACCTGACTTGTTCTCACCAAAGGAGGTGAATTTTGAAACTGAGATTACCAAAAAAGTAATAAAAATAGATCTTACCTCCTTATTTAATTTTCTTTATTTGATTATATTGTTGATGTACTCTTACCTGCAGGCATTTGTCCCACAGACTGAGGTGAGAATTTTTCCCACTGTTATGGCACTATTTTTCTATCCACTCAAGAAATACAGCCTGGTTTTTGGCAGAGGTTTTTAATATTTATTGTTTTCTTATTAGATAATGTATTGTTTTGTTTAGCTACAAATGCATAGCAGCAGAATAATTTTACATGGAATCCACCCTGTTCTGCCCTTCCCAGAATAGCTCATTGTTTTAAATTATAGGAATATGAAACTCTAAAATGCTTTGTGAAAGGAAAATAGTTTTATGGGCTCTGTTAACAGGAACTTCAAACAGAATAGAACAAAATCCTTATACAAATGCCAGGCTGATGTTTTATTTTGCAGGGCCAAAATAAAGAAAAAATTTGAGCTATAGCAACAATTTTTACAACTAGTGTAAAAACTGTTATTCTAATTAAGAGGATGCTGTAAACCAAATAATAGTGGAAGACTGCAACATGCAAAATTGGGCAATCTGAAATAAGAATTTTATGAGTGGGAGATATGAGGAATTTTATCTGAGAGAAATTAGTTTACTATTCCAAGGACCGTGATAAGATCTAAACATGCAGTTTTGTAGTAGCAGATATTTCATCAGCACTTTTCCTGCACAAGTTTGCTCAGTAATTTTTTCTCTTTTCATACACTTCTGCTTTAGATCCAGTGAGTGAGATACAAAAAGTGTAAACCACATCAGTTCTGTGGACTTCATGGAAGTAACATTATTTTATATAATCTCAGGAAGCTCTTTATGAGAACAGGAAAAGGAAAAGGCCATGCAGCCTCTCTCCCTGTTTCACAGCAGTTCCTACACAGATTCTGTAAGATGAAAAGATGTAGTTTAATTTTATTTTGTCTATGTCAATAGTTCCTTTTCCAATAAAACTGAAGAAACAAGGAAAAAAGGAAACAGAGAAAATGACAGATATCTCTGCCTGCATTCTTGCAGTGCTTGTATCCACAATCCTATACTTTGACAGAATCTATCAGTCTGTACTGATGCTTTCCTGTGGTTCCTCCTTAGTGGTTTCATGGTTAGAGGGAGGCTCTGGAAAGAAAAGAGAATAAAAGGGAACAGAATTATAAAGCCTATAGGCTGCAGCTCTCTCAAAGATAAGCATGCCTAACACTGTCTCTTTTGGTATCAGGTTAATAATAATGCAGAACTGCCAAGGTAGGAAGAGAGGGAGGCAATGAAAGGCTTCTGCCAGAACTGAGCCACACTCTCCACTGAATGTTTGCACAGTGTTGTTTTCACCACGCCTCCTGGTGTCTTAATAAAAGAGTATCAGATGTTTAGCGTCATCTTCAGAATCCCTTTAGCTCACTTTAGTTTGGACAAATCACTGTGGTACATCAAGTAATTGCTTGAATTCGTTTCAACATCACTAATAAGTCTCCAGCTGTTAAAGACTCGTTAAAAAAATGAAAATGCTCCAGTGGCTTACATTTGGCAGTACTTTTGCAAAAGATGGAGGGAAGGCTTGAATATTAAAAAAGTCAAGATGCTATTTTTACCTGTGAGTCGGCAGTCAGCAACTTTGACATTTCAGAAACACAGCAAGAAGCTTTGAAGGGCTGAGAAAGCACTGTAAGCTCTAGTGGCAGCAGTGTGCTGTGTCACTGAGCTTCCTGGACTGGCTGTGACAGGAAGCAAAAATGCCAGAATACTGCCCATTATGCTGTTGTAACTAATGATCGCACACAAAATGGCAGAAGGTATTGGCATGGCAGTGATAAAAAAATAATCAGGAAAATAAACTCCGAAAGAAAAAAAAATCTCATGTTTAAGAAGCATTTTGCTACTTTCAGAAGATGGCATACAAAAGAGATTGTGTTCTCTAGGCTGTACTATATCAGTTTGTGCTATTGGGTGTGCTGTGGAAAAGAGAGTAGGATATAAATGTAAACATTCTTGCATTGAGACGTGATTAGAAGGTTTTTTTTATTTTCAGCTGTTCACTTCTGCAGTAGGAGACTGAAGTAACCAGTATGGCAAGGTAAGGGGTAGGGAAATGGAGAGTCCCAGCTGGAGTCCCTGCCACTGGTCTGAGTGAATTGGTATTTACTGGGAAATGTTGTACCTTTGTGGAAAATGCCGAAAGCTGAGAAACAACAGGAAGCACATTTGTTGTTCAGTGCTTAGTCCTTTTCTGTCACAAAGCATGGAATGATAGTTTAGATTTTACAAGTGAGCACCAATGATACTGCATAGAAACTGAATCCATTTTAATGGATTTTTGGAGAGGACACAACGAGACCATCCACAGAATCATCAAAGCCACTATGTGTGCAAATAACGCTTGTGAATTTCTAAGTGACAACACTGATTGGGGGCTGTGGGGTGCCTTACCAGGCTTGTAGGGTTCTGTAGCTTCTGGGCACTGCCTCTTCCACACTGGAAAGCCCAGAGACAGAAGTCAAGCACTCCATTGTGAGCAGCAAACTGAAATTCAGTTTCTGCTTCAGCTGTCAGACATTGAGTGCTCAGCAGATCACAGGAGACACCTGCAGTTGCTGTGCTCATGGCATTCTTTATTACAGACAACCTCCGAGACAGCTGTGATCAAAGAAACACAATATATGAGGCTGTAGAGGCGTATTTCTCTGGTTTCTTTCAGCCACAAAGCAGGAAAAAGGGACTTCTTTAAGATGGTAGCACTGGTTTTTGCAATAATGATCAGCTGGTCATCCTAAAAAGGCTGCACAGTGATCAGCATCGCTGAATATACAAAGCAGTTCCGTCGTGTGCCTGACCTCTGCAGCTGAGGCACAAGAGCGTCTTGGTCCATTTCCAGATACAGACCTGCTTTTCTGCTGTGGTCAGACCTCTGAACCGGTGACCCATAAGTAAACATTCAGGATTTTTGCTGTTAATTTCCTTTTTCATCTTCCTTTTACCTTTCTGTCTTCTAATTTCCGTGAGGTTGTTGTTCATCCTACTTTACAGAAGAGCAATTTGTTGAGAGCCAAGCTGTAGGTCAGTGGTCTGTAACACATGATGAAAAACTTCCAAGTGAAGGAGTTACATCTGATGGCCAGTGGTTCTGAGATAGCCAATCATTATATGTCAGCAGCTGCACCAGTAAAGGGCTTTCTAACTGTTGATGTAAAAACTTAAGATTATTAAGAATTATAACTTTCCTGCCGTAAGAAAATCATAGAACTTGAAAGGATGACATCCACTTCTCCACCTGCTATGTATTTGTGAGGAATTGGGTCAGAGAAAGAAAATAACTTCTTCTAGATGCAACATCAAGTTGAATAAAGCTTACCAAAGAAAAGTGTTCAGGTGTTCAGGTTAAGGTACAGCAAACATGGGAAGGTAAATATAAAGTAATTACTTCCTCTATTTTCACTCTGTCACCAGACTTCTGCCAGGTTTTGCCAGCTATTAAGCAGAAAGTGAAGTTAGAAGCTATGTATTGAGCATAATCACTTCCACTGGATTTGATCCACAGTATCATTATTTTGAGCTCGGTTTAACTCATTTCAGTGTTGGTTTTGGTGTTTTATGATTTACACATTTATTATTTCTGTTTCTTAACTTTCCTATGCTTTTTGCAATGTGTGAATTATTGTATGTTCTCACTTTTGCTAGGCTTCTTTTCATTCAAAAGCACATAAAGTACCAACACGCCATCAGGAACTGCTCAGATGGGTGAATTGATCCAGTAACTTATTCAGTAAAAGTTGTATAACATTCATTCACGTTCATGCTTGCAAGTTAGCAATGACTCACAGGTGAAAACACCACCGCAAAATATTGCAAAAAGAGCTGGATAGTTTTGCAATACGCTTTCTGAAGAAGATATTACAATATGTCAGATGAGTAATATGTTAAGCCTACTGGAGTAGTCAATGTTCAAAAATCAGCATTTTATAGTTGCAGAATCATTGCGAAAAGGTACAATGTTTGGGTACAATTGATGAATAATGCTTGCTGTTGGGCAGTTGGTATGTTTGTGTGAGACTGCAAACTGTATTTGGAATAGGGAGTTCTATCAACTTTTCTTCTGCTTCTCAGTTGAGCCACTGTAAAAGAACAAAAGAAATTCTTTCAGATAGCATCATGAGATGGTGAAATACTGTGTAGTTCTGGGTAGCTGTGCATCCCAGTGGAACCTGCATGAGTAAGAAAATGGCTACTTTCCATGGCAAAGCATTATTTATAATCTGAATCTGGACAAAAAGGTGAGGGTGTAATGGAGATTCAAGAGAGGTGATTACTTCATGAGGCTGATGAGAGCTTAGCAAAGTAACTGCAAATTATACCTAAAAGCACCTCTGCTTAGCCTTTTTCTTTCCTTTTAAGGAGAGGATAAGCATACTGCTGGTGGAGAGAATGTAGGCCATGGGAGAAGGAGAGAAATCTGTTTGGTTGCTGCTTGATTCAAAGGTCAGCTAAAGAGAGAGATTCAGAGACTGAATGACAAGGAACTAGATTGCTTAGAGACCTCTGATGTTAGAGCATTGTTACGAGGTTGCTGAAAAAGTGGCCAAGTGCATATGAGTGGTTATTGTGTCTATATGAGCCTGTAACTTGTGATATGTAAAGTAAAAGTAACTGCTTTTCAGCAGGCTCATGTGACCTGTATATTTGCTTTCCCTAAAGATTGCCACTAAAGGAATAAACTGTTAACCCAAAACATCCACTTTACTGGGAAACTTTGACCCGTTTCAAGAGTCTGAATGTAGATGGGTCTATGAGATCCCACCTCTGCAAAATTTGTTCCCCAGGGTAGGAGTGCCCCGCCATTTGGCAAAAACCAAATCCAGCAGAGTTTGCAGTGTGTCCAGCTTCAAGAGTGTTACCCAGGTCTGTGGCAGGAACACAGAGTTTTTCACTGGGTGTCCTTTTTAAAAGATTTATCAGCACAGATTTCAGCTTCACTGGCCTTTGTGCAGTAAAACTTCCTTTTCTTCCTGTCTTTAGTGTGCATCTAGGTCACTAGCCCAGGTGTGTGGTCTGTCCATCTATGCACACAGCCTTCTGTGTAAGCTGTGCAAATCGGCTCCCTGAGTTTTGTGTAAGATAAGTGAATCTGTCTGTTACTGATTTATTAAAGAGAGTGAGGCACCCAAGCCTGAATTCCACTCCACTGGAAACCATTACTCAAGTGCAGCTGCAGGCTGAACATGGGATAATGGCTGTTGACAAGGTTCAGTCAGCTTTAACTGGGTGTGAGTGGGTCCCTGTACTGAGTCTGCCTGAGATGGGGTTAATTTACTTCACAGCAGCTGTACAATGCTGTGCTTTGGATTTGTCACCAGACAGTGCTGATATCCCACAGATGTTTTAGCTACTGCTGAGCAGAGCCTACAGCAGTGTCCGGCCTTTCTCCATTTCCATTTCTCACTCTGCCCCTGCAGTGAGGAGGCTGGGGGTGGGCAAGAGGCTGGGAGGGGACACAGCCAGGACAGCTGACCCCAGCTGACTGAAGGGATGTTCCATACTGTACATCATGCTCAGCAATGAGGCTGGGGTGAGTTTTTCCAGGGGTTGCCATTGCTTGGGAATTGGCTGGGTATTTGTGTTGCTGGTGTTAAGTGATTGCTTTTGTATCACTTGTTTTTCTTTTTTTGTTTTGTTTTAGTTTTTTGTTTCCCCTTCTCCTGATTAAACTGTCTTTATCTTGACACACAAGTTTTCTCACTTTTGCCCTTCCAGTTCTCTCCATCATCCCACTGTGGGGAGAGTGAGGGAGCACCTGTTGTGGGACTTAGTTTCCTACTCCTGTGACCTCTCTTTGAAAACCAGCCCCTTTTCCTGATCCTGCCTCCCCTGGGCAGTGTCCTGGTGCTCTGTTTTGTCTGGTGCAACCCACGGCTTTCAGTGACTCCTGCTCTGCTGTGGATTTCTTGGCAGCAATGGGAGATTTGCCTGAGCTGATTTTTTTATTTTTTATTTTTGCCTTTGGAACCACTGTCAGTTCTTCTGCAGCCAAGAACTTTTATTGCCTCTTCTGTGAAGGAGATTTAGCCAGCAGATTTAGCCTGCTCCCAGAAACGGTCTGAGAAGCGCTAAGCCAGCCTTTCTCATCTGTGAACACACACTGCTTCTCTGCCTTATTACTGTAAACCCTGTGATTCATTGTCTCCTATGTATTTAACACATGTAGTCTCTTCAATGCAGTGTTTGTATGATTCCCTATGAATAGAAAGTGTCTATGAAGCAGAGATCTGCTCTTCTCTCCTCCTTTTCTTGTTTACTGCCTGTGTTTGCAGTATATGCACTGTCAGCACAAGACCTGCCCATGTCTCCTGCTCCACTGTGCTGGCATCTTTCACTTTCATGACAGTGTTATGACTTCTCTTCATCTTTACAATAACCCTGAGACCTACATAGTAACACCTGAGTATCATCCCTACAGATGCCTAAAATCCAGATACTTTGATGGAGATGAGTTGCCCTGTAGTAAATCACAGATACCCGAACTGAATCCATGTGGGAAGGTAATACAAACTAGAAAAAGGCACTCTGAAGTCCAGCCAAGCAACTTTCTTGTAGAATGAGAACCAGAATACGTTTGTGTATTGGATGAGAATCTGATCCTTGCATTTTCAGAAATGCTCAGGCACAGGGTGCTGAGCACAGGTTTTGCTGACACCCTAAAATAAAATACCTTTTACCAGCATAGTTTATGTCAATAAATTGATTAAGTGCTAGACATGCAATTTAGATGTTACGTGTCATATGCAGACAGACTTCAGAGAGTTCTCTTGGGGTTTTTTCAGGAACACTAGGTGACAGTGACATCATTTAACATGACAGTATGTTCTCCCCTCCTGAGTCAGTTCCTGATGCAGAAGATAGATCATATCTTTGTTGCAGAGGACAGTTGCAGAAATGTGTCATCAAACTACAAAAAAGGCTCAGTTTGTAGAGTGAAGTACAGAAGTGATCACTCATATGACTAAGCGCTGTGCAGAAACTTAGAGATATTTCCAGGAAAGCCAGGCAAAGGGGGAAAGATGGGCATGTCATATGACACAGAAGCTATGCCAGCTGGCACTCTGGGAGCTGGCCCACAAGTTTCCCCATCATTCAGTATGTTCCTACAAAGCCATATCAATGCTCTCCATTTCTGAGTGCATTGGGCTCAGACATTTTGAAAACGGGGCTCGTTTAGTGTAGTTTTGGAGACCTTTAACATCCATTTTGTAAATTCTAGCTGTGGTTTCTTCCCTTTTAAGCTAAGAGTAGTTTAAAAGCTTGTTCTGAAGTAGGCCTGTGTGCTACAATGAGTTATATGAGAGTAATTCCCTTTGAGCTCTGGAAATGTTTCTTTCCCAGAACACGTTACCTGAGTACAGTGCACAGTGCCCTTTACTCAGCACTGGTGGGGCTGTGCTGCTGCACCTCAACTATTGTGTCCAGTTTTGGGCCCCTTGCTACAAGAAAGACATTGAGGTGCTGAAGTGAGTCCAGAGAAGGGCACCAGAGCTGGGTAAGGGTCTGGAGCACAGATCTGATGAGGAGTAGCTGAGGGAGCTGGGGGTGTTTAGTATTGCTCTCTACAACTCCCTGAAGGTAGGGTGTAGCCAGGTGTCAGCCTCCCCCATAACAAGCAAAAGGACAAGAGGAAATGGCCTCAAGTTGCACTAGGGGAGGTTCAGATTGGATATTAGGAAAAATTTCTTCACTTAAAGAGTTATCAGACATTGGAACAGGCTAAGTGGTTAAGTCACCACTTCTAGAGGAATTTAAAAGATGTGTTGGTGTGGCACTTAAGGACATGGTAAATTGTGGGCTTGACAGTGCTGGGTTAAAGAGTGGACTGGATGATCTTCAAGGTCTTTTACAGCCTAAATGATTCTGTGATTCTGACTTGCACACTGATCCATATACTGTAGACATCTGAAATCACCTAATGTCCTTCAGGAAAGGCTTACCATATCAGTGAATATCTCACTAGCTCAGACTTAAATAGGCTTTTTTATCATCAGGAGTGATTTTTCATGGTAATGGTTTTCCCTAGGAGTTATCCTAAGTTTCCAGCAGTTGTCATTCAAGCTGATGATCCCACATTTTGGAGGAGAATGGGCCATCTTTCTGCATAGTAAGATTTACCAAATAGCTTCTTGGTCCAAATGGCTATGTACAATAAAGGTGAGCCATAAAACTTCTTCCTCTTGTTCCTTAAATGATTGGTGAAATTGTAACTGCATTTTTTGTAAATCTTCAGAGTCCTTAGCATACAATTCTGGTTTTTATACGGCTGAAATCAAAGGTACTTGGGCTGTAACACTTCAGCATCCACTACTCAAGCACATGTTTTTGAATTAAAGGAAAGAAAATCTGGACCTCATTAGACTACAGGGGAACCAGTGTGGTCACCACATAAATTTTGCTCAAGGAAAAATATATAAAAATCCAGAGCCTAATTTCTGGAGTCTCCTTTGCATGATCCTACTCTCTCTTAGCTGTTAGATTGGTTGTTGTGGGTTTTTTGTTTTTTTTTTTTAACGGAAGCTTGGCTTACTCAATTCCACTTCTGTTTTCTACTTAATACATTTTCATCTTGTTCTGTGAGTTCAAGTGATAAAAACAAGTAATGTCATAGATGTCCTTTGAAAACAGGTAAGTGGCAAGAGGACAGGTCCCTGTCTGTGAGGACAGAAAGCTGCAGCAGAATTTTCCCCTTTTTGGGCATAAGTTATCCCATGCTGATTAGCCTAGGAAATAGTTTTTCTCCATTTCATCTGCCTACAGACGTATTTGCTTGTTGCTGAGCTGCCTGTGGATATATCACAAACATGGTTTGCTGTTTATCACTATTCACACTTAGTCCTGGGGAATTCTAGGTATGCAGATGGTTTGCAGACAGGTGACTGAAAATTTGCCATTTGTTTTATTGGTTAGTTTCCCAATTCATGCAGTAGTTCCATTTCCTGAATATAACTGAAATAGGAGAGCACTGGCAGCATGGATTCCAATGCATCTTTTTATATTGCTTCAGAGTAATTATGTAATCCAGAATTTACTTTGAGTAAATGTTGAAAAAATAAATGTGGACTTAGTTAGCTCTTCAGAGGACTTATCATTCACCAGAATCAAATGCATTCACTCAGATTCAAGGAAAACAAACATAGAAGGGCTCAAATAACACTAACTGGAATGTGTTTAGAGTACAGACTGATAGTTTTCCAAGTGCATTGGTTGATTTACTCTTAGCCCAGATTAGTTACTTGGGGAATGAAACTGACTTTTTGTTTTGTGTGTTCAGCTGTTTTCAAAATAAAAATGTAGTGGAAAATGTGGTCTGGCTAGGTCTGCTGGGCAATGGGCTTGTGTTCTGTGCAGTTAAGTGGTTCAATGCATTCTTCAGTGGGAATATTCATTGCCTGCCTGAGAAGATTCCTTTCCTTTTTGGTGGTTTGTGTATTTAAAAAAAAAAAAAAAAACAAAACCTTGTTCAGTAAGAGGATGAGTTCAGTGACATTCAGCAGAGCACATAACACGCTGGTAGTCATTCAGATTTAGGACAAAGCCTTACCTGTGTACTTCAAGTGGACAATGAACTTAGGATCCCTGCTGGAGCTGGAAGGAATGAAAGTTTTAATGGTCTGTGTAACAGTAACCACCTTAGCTTTTTAGTGCAATCTGTGAGTAGCTCTTCTCAAACCCTCCCTTGTCTTTGCTGAACACGAGCAGCAGAACCTCCAGCATCTCTGCAGTTCGTTCTGCCTGTACCTGTGAGGAACAGGAGATTTCCCTTAGTAACACTGCATTTAATTTCTGGGGTGTACTGTGCTTCACTAATAATACCCAGGCAATGCAACAGTTGCTTGAATAATTTGTAGTGTTCTCTCCAGTGTAGTTGCTCTGTCTTTAGTAGCCTCCTTATTTATCAGAGGAGAGCTTAATGTTCTGAATGAGGCTTGGGAGTGCTGAGCGTGGCAGGTGCTGGTTAATTGCGTGTGTTTGTCCCACAGCTGCCAGTGCTCTTCTGTCCAGCTGAGACGTCAGGGCTCATCTGAACCACGACTGTGGTCAACAATGGCCCAGAACAAGGGACTGCTTGTCCCACAGTGGTGACAGCAAAACGCCATGGGGTAGGGCTGACTGTTAAACAGTTTTTGATGATTTTGCATAGCACAAGTGCTGAACAAAGCACAGTGAGTGAGGGACATGATGTCATGCATTTTCCAAGAAACCTAGATATTAAAAAATTCATAATAAATCTCTTCAGTGAGCGGGATGCTTTTTGGGGAACTAACTGGGCCTTTCTGATAACAGTGTATTTATTCCGTAATACAGAACTGCCATGCTGTGTCTCAAAATAAGAGAAATAACATCATTATATAATCTCATTCAGTCACTTAGGATGTGTTTGTGTCCTTCTCCCATAACTACCTCGTTTTTCAGCTGCCCTATGAAGGCTGAGGCTTGCAACAGAAACCTTGTACAGACAAAATAAGGATGCAGGCTTAATTATTTGTTGCAGTAATTAGTACAGTGCCATGACAGCACTTGTTTGTAAATTATAAACCATCATTTAATAAGTAAGGTACATTTTATTTTCATTCTTTGTGTTTCAATGTTGTAACTTGCAATACTTTTCAGAAATAATCCCGTACAGGCAGTTCAGATTGGAATGGGATGATACTTAATAACATATGGAAATACTTTAGTGATTATATGGTGAAAATACTAAACAATACACTTGATGCCATTGTTTGGGTGAAAAGTGTTAATGTGTGTATTCCAATACTGTGAGACAGAGCACACACCCTCTAGCTGGAGCTCACAGAACCCACAGGAGTGAAGAAGATGCCTGTGTATTTGAAAGTAGCTGCACAAAGACAGTGTTGACTCTCTAGCTCATCTCTGAACAACAGATTTTCTTTGGGCTAGGGGATTCCCCAGGTGAGAAACGTGCAGATGAGAAAGCAGCAAGCACGATGAGGCACTTAACAGAGCTGACCCTGCGTGACAGGGCAGGCCAGTTGTGGTTTCCTACAGGCAGGAAGGAGTCCACCAGGTGCTCACCTTAATTGGGGCTCTTCTTTCCAACTCTTCTGCCTGCCACCAGTAGGGCCTTTTTACTTCTCAGGTCTGGCTTTTTTCCTTGAAGCTGTGTTCCTAGCAGAAGCCCATGGTTTGGAAAGAGCTGTACCCAGCAAGAGCAGCCTGATTGTGTCCTTAAGGTCCACCAAAATCAACAATGTTTTTCTGAAGTAGGACATTAAGAGTTTCTCACACAAGCAGGGAGTAGAGCTGGTGGCTCTCCACTGCATGGGTCAGCTCAAATAGCATCCAGAGAACAAAATAAGAAAAATTAAGGTAAATAAATTCAAATAGGGAGAAAACACAAGTAAACAAAGGGAGAGGGGGAGGAGGAGGCTAAGTATGTAAAATATAACAGCAGCAGCAAAGAGTCACTTTGAGATACTTAGTCCAAACACTATCCTAGGTTTGGAAAACCCTCTTCTCTCCCAGATCTCTGAATTTTTCAAAGCTGTCTTCAGGAGATACATCATATATGTTATGGACTATGCACCATCTTTTGTGGAGATTACTAAAAGGACTTTATGTAAGTAGTGAATGACATAATTAAAAACACAAAAAGCATTCTTAAACTGAGTGAACCATGGGGCAAGGATACAGGGTTCCAAGGGGGCCTTTCCCAACCCTGGAGCTCACTGCTTGTAACCCAGAGGATTAGCTCTGCAGTACAAAGTGCCCATTGTATTCTGCATACACACTGTTCTGTACATTTCCAGAGATGTAATGCACTGTAGTAAGTAAATGGCACAATTACAGACAAAGCCTATGGAGGATGTCCCAGAGAGGAATTGAGCAATAAAACATTACACTGTTAATTAGCATGTTCCATGTGGTAAATAAAAATGCTCTGACAATCTAGAGAGGGAAGGCTGTGAAAGCTTGGCTGTAAATTTTGCTTAAGCAAAGACTGCATTTACCTTGTAGGAATATTTCCTGTGAACAGTTTATGCAATATTAAGAATAGGGAAGTCCTACAGTTTTGCATTCAGTGGTAAACTGCTAGAAGAATCTCATTTCTCTTGTTTCCTGCTATCTAGAATAGGCTTACCATGTCACCTTTCTTTAATTCTCCAATTTCTTTTTATCACCCCTCTTGCCTTTCTGCCATAACTCTATTTAATTTAGGTCTGATTAAGTATTTGCAGAAGTCCACCTTTCCAGCAGGCTGGTTTAAACCCCAGGGCTATGGGTCAGAGACAGAAGAGGAAAAATCAGCACAATGGAGTTTTAGCATTCTGTTGCATCTGTTACATGGATTATCCACAGATAACCCATCAACTAAGACTGCCTGTTGAATTCTCTGATAACAGAGATTTCAGGCTCTGCAGAAAAGTTCTGTAAGGGCTCTTGTACCCCAGGAAGCCTGGGACTTCTGGAGTTGGAAGCAGTGCAGTGCTGGTAGTTGTTGTGGGCTGGGGGAAAGTCCCACCTGCTACAGATCTTTGCCATTAAAATAAGCTGGAGACACAGGTGTTTCCCAGTTCAGCAGGAACTAAGAGAGGCTGAGAGACAGACAGGAGAGAAGGTAGTGGAAAACATTTGTCTCCTAAAGAGCTGGGTGTGGAGGACCAGGAAGAAGGGTTTGGTTTTCGAAGGAGGCAAGTGAAGAAGGTTGGTTGTGTGAGTGCAGGAGTGGAAGAAGGCTTGCTGCTTTCAGAGCAGGGCTCTTGGCTAAGAGAGGAGGCAGAGCATCTGGTGCTTGGCTTACCTGCAGTGAGAGGTGGGGCTGAGTCAGGGGCTTGGGAAGGCTGAACAAATGCCTTTGATTTTTATCAACCTTCTGCCCATTACCTAATTTAGCTGGTAGCTGTCAGTGAGGGGAAAAGGATTATTTCTCAGAGCAGCAGAAGAGGAAATCATTTGTTGTGCTTGTTGCCATGACACCTCCCCCCAAGGTATTTTAGGAAACCAACATTAAAATCTAGAAATGAATAAAAAAGTGAGTGGTATGGGACAAAACTCGCCATCTTTTGGTAACAACTTACAGTGTTCCTCTACTAACTCATGTGGATTGTTGTGTAGTCCTGAGCTGGTTTTGAATATGTTTGCTAGAAATTGAAATTCAATAGTGACAGCCCATTGAGTCCTTGCTTCTGTAATAAGACAAATGTTAATACAGAGCCTTAGTTATAGTCTGGGGTCCTCCATTCCTTGTCCCATAAAAAGGCTGGGAGCACAAGGCCTACATAATTGGGCCTTTTTTCCTTTTTGTATATAGGGTAAAAATTTTTAAAAGCATCAAAGTAATTAAGTACTTACGTTCCCTTTTGACACAGTATCTTGGGACTTCACTGAGATTGAACCCTCAAGTTGTCAGTTATTTTCAGAAATAGATTGTATTCTAGACAAATAGAGGGTTACAGAGAATGATTTTTATTTTTACACAGTCTTTGTAGGATTCATAGTCTTAAGAGAAACAATAAAAACAAGAACTGTGATTTCTCGTCAACTTTGTACCTACAGGTTGTGAGGTTTTTGTTCCTCGTGCTACAAGTGAGACCAAGTACTTATTTTCAGTATCTGACAAGTGGCATATGCAGTGAGAAGAAGAGAGGAGAATGAGACATTGTGTGTGCCAGTCAGTACAGCAGCTTTGTTCAATGCATTTCAGGCCACTTGGTCATGAGGAGCTGTGCTCCTGTCATCTGTGACATGCTTCACCAGGAGCAGGTGTGACTGGCAGTCAGAGGAGTGCAGACAGGCCAGCAGGAGGGCACGCTGGCAAGGGAAAGGCCCTCTGGCTGAAGGAGTAAAAAATTGAATGAAGCCCTGAGAGTACCTGTAACAGAGCAGAGCCAAGAGCTAAGGAGAAGGAAATGGCACAAAGTGAAGGATTTGGGCGGTTATTACTTGAGTATTGCAGTATTTACTGGATATATTGCCTGTTCTTTTTCCTCCTGTTCCCTGAGCAGATAGCAGTAGGTAACAAATACCTAATGAGGGATACAAAACAAGCAAAATGGGTTCCACATTCTTGGTTTGAAGTCTGTAATTGAATCAGATGTTCAGAAGCATGGCTCTGACTTGGTGTAACAGTGAATTAATTGTATCAAATATTTGCATTCTTCACACCCATCTCCTATTGCCACTCACAGAATGAATTTAGGAAACTTTGAAATCTTTTGTGAATTCCTGTGAGCGCTGCTCAGCAAGCAATAATAAGCTCTGGGCTACACATGAGTATTTGTCTCTAGGTTTAAGGACACTCAGCTAGTGAAAAGAAGTAGTAGGCTGTCTTTAGTAACTGGAAGGTGGATTAAATCATGCAGTGGCTATCCATTATTGCCAATTGTCTGCTGGTAGAATGCAGCTTCAAGCTGGAACATAATGAATGCTGACATTATGAGGTAGATGATACCTACATGAGTGTTTTCTCTTTAGAGGAAATATAACCTAGAGGTGCTGCAAAGCTCAGCTTTAAGGAGTGTTATCTTTTATAGCATGTGCTATTGGGGGTGTGAGACTTGAAGCTGAGAGTTTGTTTAAGGAGCAGCTAAAAGCTTTGGCCAAAGTCCTGGCATTTTGATAAAACAGGAGTACTCAGCTGGCAGTGCTGTGACAGGAAGGGCAGCAAGTGGCCCAGCAGTGCTGTTGCAGAGGCCCGGGATGGCTGCTGGAGGCATATGAGGAGTATTCCTGGAAAGGGCAAACTGCTTAAAAATCCCCATCAGTACCTGGAGGAAGGCCAGTGTCTACAGAAATCGGTGAATAAAGTAGCCAGTCACAATTTCTGTACCTCAAAGTACAGAAATCTCCTTTGGCCACCCCCACCCCTGCCCCTAAACCTATCAAAGGGCTTTGGAATGTGTTTTCCCTGTGTTTACTACTCCATGCAGTTTAGTCTAATGCCAGCGTTGGAGAACTGTAGCTGGCATTCCTGGTTGTTTGAAGCAAGTGGTATCCATGGCTTGGGGAAGGAGTGCTTTTCAATCTCTGCCAGGTTTCTTTGTTTCTCATGGATCAGCACTGATGGTGCTACAGTTCATCCTCGTGCAAGCATGGGTTCTCCAAGAGTACTAGTCTATACATCCCCACCACTTCTGACTCAGTGCAGTGAAACTGTACACCAAACCCATTGTCTAATTGTTTATCCACTCCTGGTTTCTAAAGCTGAGACACTGAATAGAGGCAATTCTTCTAGCTCTGGCTTCATGCCTCATAGCAAACATGTAATTCCTGCCATTTGCTTCAGTTTTACTCTTGGCTGAAATTTGAACGTACAAGCACAGCGTTATTTCTTTTTCTCCCACGGGCTGGTCTCATTATGGAGGATTATCCTCACCACTGGATAATTTTTGAGTGCTGAGTGGTGGAAGTGTGCGAGTTGCACTCATGGTGCTCACATCATCTGTGCATGAGCCATATGCAGTGGAAATTGCCCTCCTAATAAAGGCTAAACTGGTCATGTGAGGCTGCTGCTGTTTTTAGAAGTAGAGAATGCTGCAGCTACAGAATGCTGTACTTGACAAACTTTATTTCCCACTATAGAAACTTCCTTCTTCTATTCCAGACACTACAGTACAGTGGTGGGTTTAGTGAATCTTGACCCCTGAAAACTTGGGTGGGTGGCACGTCCATAGACTTTTGTTTGGCCAAAAGGTGGTTGGGATTTAAACTGTTGTAGGATTTGGGACGTGATCTTTCTCTGCAATCTGAAATACAGAGGCACAAATGAAAGAAGAGGTGCTCAACCCATGCCATGTTTTCTTTTCTACTGCCAAGAGCTAGATCTGCTGGTGAATTTCAGGCTTACCATCTCACTCCATAGTTTGAGGGAAAGCAAAAATCTTAACCTCTGAAGAGCTTGCATAATACTCAGGGAGAAGTGGATTTCTGGGAGTCTCCCTTGTTACATTTGCTGTTTATTTCCCATTGGGAGTTTCAAGCAGAAATGTTCTGAGGCCAGGTCACACATTTGCCCTATGTCCAGTGTTTCTACAAATCAATATATGTGGTTCACTGATCCTTCATCTACGTATGGCAGATGAGTTCCTTTCAGGACACCTCACACCTAAGTGTTCTCTTCCCAAGGAGGGTGACTCTCTCAAGATTATTCTGCAAATTCAAAGTGAAAAGACAAACTGAGCCCAATCCTTGAAAAATAACCAGGGCAAAGAGAGATTCTGTTGATTTCTGGCCCTCTCCATTCCCCTCAGTCGAAACCATGTATCCTCCAGCATAATATCATAATGGTAAAGGATGCTAACTAGTGTAAGACTTGGTGGTTTCCTCTTAGAAACTGGTTCAAAATTCCATGATCTTCATCCAAATTTTCCAGATAGATCCTAGCTGCTGTTCATTTTGGGTCACATGTTGGTGTCTACCAGGCTCATGAATCCAGACATCAGAGTAAGCAGTTATTTCTGCTTGACTCTAAGATCATACCCATATTACTTGTAAAGACACCTATTAGAAAGTTTTTGAAAGCATATTTTGTTTTGCTAGTAGTCAGACTTTCTGGAGGGGTGGAGAGTAATGAGGTGGAAGTGGTTTCCAGACTTTTGAACTGCAGACTTTATATAGATATAAGAAAGTTATTTAAATATCAGCTAGATCCTCAGGTGACTTTCAATCTTTTTATTTCAGTAGTCAGAGATCAGTGCTGTGGGAGGCAGACACTAGCTGTGGTAACACTTGTTTTTCTCTTCTTGTGGTTACTCTTCAGGGTTAGGCAATGTTTGTTTCCCAGCATAACTGCTCAACAGCCTTCCTTTCAGAACTGTCAACACATGCTAATATGTGTTTGAGGAACTGCTGCTACAGTACCTACTGGTTACACTGTTGGGTTTTTAAGTTCAATTACTTGTATGTTGTAGGTTAAAGAGCCTCAAGAATTCCACTGTAAAATGTATACAAACTCAGCTGTGTAGTTGGTCTTTGTGTCTAAGCATGCATTGTGCTACTTGAAACAGTCTGCTGCATTAAGGCTAAAGATTTGTGAATTAATAACTTTCATAGTTTCAAACCCAGTGAGGATTCTTCCAGCCTTGCTTTTCTTTAAAAACATGAGGCTGGGGGTGAGTGGGTGGGGTAGTGTGTCATGTCCCTGCAGAACAAAAGCATATCTTGTTCTAATAGTTTTATGTAAAAGCTATCAGACTTGCTTGCATAAGGGCAGACTTGAAGCCAATCTCTGTCTTTCAAGGGCCACCAGACTCTGCACTCCACATAAACAGTGAAATGTTTGTGTCTGTCACTGTCTCCCACTACACTGGTTTTTCATTCACTTCATGATCAAATCCAAGTTTTCTCTCTCTGCATGAAGTGCTTCCTCGGTAGAACAGCACTGGCAAACCCACATTGACTTAAATGAGGCAAAGGATTTCAAGTTCTGTGGTTTTTTTCAAAACCCCTCATATGCTTGTTGCAGCCTGTATCGAAGACCTCTTCCTGTATCTTTGCCTCCTGGATTCCTCATCTATTTTTAAGTCTTATGTTCTTTCCTGCATCTATTTTAACTCTGTTACTGTACCATTTAACCCCTGTGGGATATGGAGCTTGTGGGAAAGAAATGGCATATTAAAAAAAAAATACATTGGTTACTCTACATATTCCTCCAAGGGTTTCATGGCACAGGACATGCAGAAACCCTGATCAGGTATTATGCATTTGATTGCCAGCAGCTGTAATATAAACTGATGAAGAAATACTTAGTAAGGGTGTCATACTGTGTCTGTCTGATCTCTCTGCCTGGACTGATGCCTAAGCAAAATATGTAGCTTAATGCTTATGATTCAGGGTTTACCCACAACTCTGAAGTGTTTTCCTCATAGGACATGTACTGGTTTGGACTTGTAATGAGAATTCTTTTCCCTCAGCAGTCTCAGTCTGTGCAATGTCATTATGCTGTGCAAAAGTAAATAATATTCAGGCCTTGGATCTCTTAAATATATTTTGTGCTACAGATCCCCCAGGGATTCCTATGAGCTTGTGTTACCTTCTGCTTGTGTTACTTAAATTGCTTGAACTTGTGTCACCTTCTATTTCTCCTTGATTCACTTTGTCCCGAGTCCCAAACAAGGCTGGAGGGGTATTTAATAAGACTTAATTCAGACTTTGGAGGAACAAGACTGCAAACAAAAAGTTGCATTCAAAACAATCCAATTCTGTTTTAAATTTAGCAACTAGATAGCTCTCTAGTGACTTAACCTCTGCTATGCATAATCCTAATGACATATCTCATCTTTGGGAGGTGGAAATTAGCATTCATGGCAAAAATGTCTTCCAAGTGTTTACAATAGCTCCAGGTGACATTTTACTTTTCTTAAGGATTAAGTTTTGGGGCACAAGTATGAACTATGTTGATGTGGGGTTTCCTGTGTTGCAAACAGCGATTCCTTCCTAGCCCACGCCTGTTTAGCCAGGCAGTGTGTTAATATAGCCAGAGGTTTCTTTATAAGTTGTTCTGCCCAGCTACTTCCATGAGGTTAAGTGTTCCAATTCCAGGTGGTAGCTGCTGGAGGTTGTGTTGTGCCCATCCTCACTGCAGGGTCTATCAGTATCACTTGCCTGCTGCAGTTCAGGAAAGAGCAGCCAACCCTCCTGCACTGAGTGAAAGCCATTGCAATTCTAGTGTTAGATATTCAATTTCCATCATAAAGTACCTTAACATTGGAAGACTGCTTTGATCCAAAACTGCAGAAGTTAAATTTTCAAAAACTCTTGCATTCAGCAACACCTAACAGTGTCTCATGGGTTATGTTTTCAGAATGGTCAAAATTATTTCCTTCTTAAGGAACATTTTTAAAAGCATGTAAGTTTGCTCACAGGCATATCTTGTCTGTTATGTTACTTCAATCTAGGAAATGTGCCATTGAAATAATAAAGTCCCACTGAAGTTCATACCTGCCATGTTTGCTTTTCTGAGTAAAGCCAGTAAGATGCCAGATCTCCTGTGTGGCCTTTGGCAAGTCATTAATCTCAACTATTTCACAACTTTCCAGTCCTTTTGGACTTTTTATTTTGGATGCCGAGTTGGAGGCTGCTAAATCAAGTATAAAATGTTCACAGCTTCCAGCTGGACCTGAGGTGGTCTGTAGAGCCAGTGCTTAGCTTATCCAAAACTGCACAATCCAAAACTCAAGAACATTCTGGCAAATGTTGGGTTTTTCATCCCGACCTCCAGAGCCTCACCTACAACAGCAAGGTCACACCACCACCTCTAACCCTGCTGCCACATGATCCCAGCCCATACTGAGCACTGAGCCCTGTTGGGCAGAGAGGCTTTTGAGCTTGGTGTTACTGCAGTACAAGCTACTACTTGTAGATATCAAAAAGCTGAAGAACAAAGAATATTGTGTGCATTCCTTAATACTATAAGGCATTAAATTCTCTGCTAGACTTTAGTTCAGTGTCAGTCATTTCCTATCAATTTGACAGACTCCAAATAGCTCATGCAGCTCATTTATTTATATATATGATACAACAGACATATCTTGTCTTTTTTCTTACTAAATTGCCTCAGCTTTTTCTGTTCTTTTTTTTTTCCTGTTGACCTCCCATTCAGTTTTCTTCCACTGTTCCTATCAAATTTGTTATTGTCTGTTTGTTGAAAAATATTCTTATTCTTGCAGAAATGCAGAATGCTTTTTGCCAATCATAACACCCCATCTCTATCTATCCTGTTATTTTATCTTTTGTTTTTCTTCTCTTTTAAAGACTTTTCTATTACTGTTACATGTTCATACACACGTGACTAAGTAAGTTTAGTAATCAAAATGCCATGTTATCCCCCAGTAGGAAGGTTAGTTTATCTCTGAATTTGTTTGGGCTAAGTAGGTTGTTTTGGTTTTTGACTTGATTGAGACTTCCTTTCTCAGCAGTCTGTCTGTTTGCTTTTGGGTTCACCATGAATATGTAATTTACCTGCATATGAATTTTCCTCTGGGAATTGTAGTGCGCTATTTTCAGCATGCTGGAGATTAAACTTTGGTGATGCCTCTGAAAAGTATGTACGTAATGTCAAAACCAAAAGAATCCTATTAGTTGAATTAGATGTTCCTCATGAAATATCTTTATGAAACCAAGGGTGATCTGTGGCTGGAAAGAATAACACCATAACCTTTATGGCGTATGTTTACATGCTTTGCACAATACTATGTTTTGATGAAGCATTGTTCATAACTTGGCAAAGACCTCTTAAAGAATGTTGGCCAGAACACGCTGTTTTTTTACAAGAAAAACAACTGGTTTGGGTAATTTCAAATTAAATATGTATTAATCCAGACAGACTCCACTATAATTCTCTTCTTGTTTGTAGAAGCTTAAATAAATTAGCTCCTGTATTTCCACCATCCCAGCCCTATAGGGTTTTACTTCATGTTGGTGCAAAGGTACAGATTCATTCAAAAACTGAAAACAGAGCATTCCAGCTCAGGTGTACCATACCATAACTTGCCAGAAAATCACATGCAGTAAATAAGCTTACCAAAATATATTGTCTGCCATAAGGGTATTCTGACAAGTAGGAGTAGAGGGTAGAACATCATGTTTGCCCCTCTAACTCCAAAGTGTGCTTTAACACTTGGTGGGTGAAGAGTTTGGTCTGTAGAAAAATCATAGTATTGGTAAATCTCATGTGATTTTGCCAGCATGCAGTGTAGCTGATCAGCTAAACACTTAAAAGGCTGAGATGGCAATAATTACAGTAGCAGTTGTAGACTGTGTACCTGTATGTCTCCTTATTGTAACTGCAGGGTGATGTAAAACACAAACACAAAGGGCAGCATGATTTGTATAATATGCATATACAGCACTGTATATGTGATTATTTCTTTTCTTCCTGCATACAAATTTCAATGTGAGAAATAACCCCAAACCCATAAAAAGGGAGAGTATGTATGTTTGTATCTCTGTGTGGCCAAGGAGGTGAAAGAGAGGTACAGAAAAAGAGCTGTTAATATAGAATTGGGTCTGCTCCCTTCAGATGGGTCAAAACAGGCAAGTTTAGATTTCTGTCTGTGAGAAGCATGGTGGCAGCAGCAAGAAAATGGAGTAAAAGGTAGCATAACTAATACAGAAAAGTTAGGATGAGGGGTTTATTGCTGTTGTCATTAAGGTAATTTCTCAAAATATTACCAATAATCCTGCTAGATGTAAAATAGCCAAGCACTCCTGATGCAAGAGACAGATTTCCAGCTAGTGGGCACATGGAGTTCATTCTGTTCTCATTTTGGCTTCTACACATGATTGGGCTCGAGTAAGTAGGAAGAAGGAGAGTCGTCAGCAGCTTGTGTCAAAGTGCTGCGTCCAGGCCACAAAGTAAGGATTTAGGGAAACACAAATGCTGCTGACTACATTATAAATTTAGTCATCTTGCAAAGTTCAAGGTGGACTTAATTCAGTCAGGCAGAGCGCCAAGCCAGTAATTTCTGTTAAAGCCCTAAAGATTGAATGTAGTGTACCAAGTTTTTGTGGCTTGTTGAGAGTGAGGGAGAGGTGGAAATCAGCAATTAATGTAGTTTCCTGGTAAGCGAGGTGCACAGCCAAGTATAACTCTGTAGTCCCTTTCGTGGAATATGGATTCCAGCTCTCAGTGACCTTTGGTGAAATTACTGCTGAACTGCAGATTCAGAGCTGTACATTAGAAGAGTGCTGCATGCTTGCTGTTGTGCGGGTAGGGACTGATAAGATCAAAGTCCTGTCTGGTAAGGTTTTTACCTTGGTTAGAGCACGTGTTTTGCATTCAGATGATACAGGGTAATGTTTTTCTGATCTTAGCAGAAATTGAGCGGCTTTGAAGGTCACTGTTTGGGTTATCCCAACCTTTTAAATTACAGTGAGGATCACATAAGGGGGGCAGGCTTTCTCTTCAGCTACTTCCTGACAAAATCGTCACCCTGTGAAGTGGAAATTTCCACTCGTCATGTGTGTACCTTCTGCAAGTGGTATTCTGTCAGTCAGGCATAACTCTAGGCAAGTTTATGCAGAAGTACTGGTGTAGAAAAGGTTAAACCTCAGAAACGTTTGCTTCTTGGTTTTCAGATACGTTCCCTTTTACATTTCCTGCTGCTAAAAATGAGGGAGTATGCGAAACGTGGGTGCTTTTGATATCCGGCATATCCTTGTTTACCAGGCTGAATCTCAAGGATTGCCTGGAATGCGATGTTACAGCCACGGAGCGGGAGGACGCAGAGGCGGCGCAGCCGGGGCTCGGGCGGACACCCGGGGCAGGGGGCGCGGGGGGAGGCGG